>CM066567.1:47100195-47142695 GCA_033816785.1 Picus viridis | reverse complement strand
GCAGGATATGATCATATTCAACCTGTTGTCCACGCCAGAAGCTCCCAGACCTAACGCAGACATACTCCCAAAGAATAGGGAAGATTATAACAAAAAAATATTTAGATTTTTATTTAGATTTTGTTGTCACTGAAGAAAATCTAGTCTAATTCTAATCATAGAATCACAGAATGGCTTGGGTTGGAAGGGACCTCTAAAGGTCATCTAGTGCAGCCCCCTCTGTGGTAAGAAGGGTCATCCTGAACTAGATCAGATTGCCCAGAGTCCTGTCGAGCCGCAGCTAAAATATCTCCAAGGATGGGGCCCAAACCACCTCTCTGGGCAACCTGCTCCAGTGTTCCACCACCCTCATGGTAAAGAATTTGTCACTAACATCCAATCTAAATCTGCTCTTCTCTGGTTTGAATGTTTTTCAAAATGTTATTAAAAATTATTGAATGTCATCCATAACACTAGAACCCAAAGGACAGTACAGTGTAATGGCTCATATTTAATAGACTGTCTTTTTCACCACCTTTAGTACACAGATATGACTGCACCAGTCTGAGTGAAGGTTTGTGAGCCCCAAGTTATATTTTAGTCTGAAAAGAAAAATGCATGCAGTGGCATTGGGTGGGTGTATATTTGTGCACATAACAGGTACTGCATATGTTTTACAAGTACGTAATTCACAGTTACTGAAATTGCAAATGTTTCAAGTTAAGTACACTATCCTTTGCCTTGCTTTCTACTTGTATTGCTAGTTTCTTTGTACATAAATATATATATATGTATTAAAAAGCACTTGACTGTACTAGTGGGGTGTTCATGTTTGTAACACTGAATCATTTTTCTATTACACTTTATATTCAAAACAAGAAAATACATGTGAAATGTTGATAATAAAACTAAGCTGGGAAATGACCAATATCACAGAATCACAGAATGCTAGGGGCTGGAAGAGACCTTGAAAGATCATCTAATCCAACTCCCCTACCAGATCAGGATCACCTATACCATATCACATAGGAACACATCCAGGGAGGTTTTGAATATCTCCAGAGAGATAGAACAAGACAATAAAAAAACAGGCTTGAAATTATACTTTTCAGTTTTTTCCAAATGTGTTACAAAATCTAGCACAGGTCACATAGCAACACATCCAGACAGGTCTTGAAAGTCTCCAGAGAAGGAGACTCCACAACCAGACTGGGGAGCCTGTTCCAGTGTTCTGTAACCCTTACAGTAAAGAAGTTCTTCCTCATGTTGAGGTGGAACTTCTGTGCTGTCCTGTGCTGCCATCCATTGCCCCTTGCCCTATCACAGGGCACAAGTGAGAAGAGGCTGTCCCTTCCTTCCTGACATCCAGCCCTCAGATACTGATATACATTTCATAGATTCCCTCTCAGTCTCCTCCCCTTTAGGCTAAAGAGCCCCAGGTCTCTCAGCCTTTCCTGATAAGGCAGTGCTCCAGTCCCCTCATCATCCTTGTAGCCCTCCATTGGACTCCCTCAAACCTTTTGAAAATTTTGTTTTACTTTTGGGGAACAAAATATTTAGCTTCTAATATAAAACATGGTGGACTGGATGAGCCTGTGCTGTGTTGTTTGTGCTGACATTGCACAGAATCACAACGTTTTAAAGACAATTAAATGGCAGAAATTATATAGAAGAGGGAAGTGATTTTGTCGTCTTAAAACTAGAAATGTAAGTTGCCAAAAAGCTGTTAAAAATATTTTAAAATTTGCAGCTAAGCATATTACTGGTTCAGAAGAAAAAGAAGCTTGCTTTGTTTGTTTGATAGATTTTTGTTGTTGGTTGCTTGGGTTTTGTTTGTGTGTTTGTTTGTTTCTGTATTAGCACAGCATGAGCAATGTCCACAGGAAGACGAAGTTCATGTGTGTGTGCAGTCCTGCAAAGACATAGGTTTTGTCTGCTGCTAACCTTATGGCCAGTCCCAAACTGTCCAGACTGAAGGACTTTATTCAGTGCATTCATGTGCATTTCCAATTTGTGCGTATGGAAAACAGGGCAGAAAAAGGACAGAAGTTGCAGCACTGGGTGGTGTCCCGGGACATGTACCTATGACCCAGCTTTGAGAAGTGAACCAAGATCTTACAGTAGAGCTATTGCTGAAATACAAAGTTAGTTGCTATGTGGAGGAAGCTTTTACAGAGTTTTCCTAGACTGAATTCCCCACCTACAGAAACAACTAATTAAATGCAATGGGATCTTCTAAAACGTGTCTGCATGTTTCAGTTGTACAGTCCTTCCTGTACAGGATGGGGAAGTTCCTTCTGTGTTGTGGAAGATGGGGAGGCAGGAAAGAGTTCATGTGCTTAAAGACTAGTTTGGAACTTCGGTTACTGTTACAAAATAGTTTTTAGTGCATTTTCTTTAGGAATGGACTTGGGAAATGTAGCACTTGCTACTTGAATGAAAGAATTACTAGGGATATGAATGAGCAGCTTTCGACATCCAGGAACAGATCACAGCTGCTCCACAGGGAGCGGTCCCTGGTTGGTTCAGGCAACAGCTCCTCACACAAGAGTAAGTCCAGCTAGTCTTGAAAAAGGCAGGGAGCTGCTGAAAATAATGTAAGTCATTCAGAATGCTTTGTGCAGGCATGTGAAAGCAAACAAACGACAATCAGAACTAGTCCCTGCTGAGCTTTGTTAGAGCCAACCAGTATAGGTCTGCTTCTCCCAGGACCAGTCCTGAAGAAAGTCCTGGATTGGAACTGTGTTAATGGATTAATACTGCATTGCTGTTTTGGTACAACTGCTCAGTAATTTGTCATGGCTTGGTATAAACTTGCTTGGCATAACAGTTTACATGCAAATCAGCCTTAGGTCTTCATAAGGACATTTTTAGCTGAATTCCTGACACAGTCCACTGGGTTATTCTATTTATGAAAGAAAAACAAGGCTGTGAGGCAGCACTGGGATTGCAAAGCTTTCTTCTCAGCTGTATGTTGAGGAGGTTAGCAAGTCTCTGTATTTCTAGGTGGACCAAGATATTGCTGTGCACAGGTAGACTTTCCTCCAATCAGAGAAGAATCTTCTGCACATTTCCAATCTATTGCCCATTTCAAATCCACTCCCCATCTCCAATATGTTGGGGTTTTTTTCAGAGTGGTGGGAGGGGAGAATTAGAGTTGTTGCACTTTCTTAAGTGCTCTGCAAGCAAAAGACAATTTTCAGAAAATATTCTGAGGGCTAGTGGAAGGACATCTACAAATTTGCCACTTCTTCACTGCTTTTTGGTTTGGTCAGGTTTTTTCCTCTTACTGATGAAGTAAATACAAAGTGTCTTCTGTTTCACACCAAATCAAGTCAATTCCAAGAACAGTTTTGAACCACTGTGGTTCATCATGGCTTTTTATAAGGTGCTAGCACTAATACAGAATCACAGAATTAACAGAATACATCTGGTTGGAAGAGACCTCAAAGCTCATCCAGTCCAATCCTTGACCCAGCATTGAAGGGTCAACACTAAACCATGTTCCTAAGTGTTCTACTCCAATTGCACACCTCCAAGGACAGTGACTCCACCACCACCCTGGGCAAACCACTCCAACATTTGATAACCCTCTCAGTGAAGAAGCATTTTCTAATATCTAGCCTAAATTATTTAAGCAGGCATGAAGATTTATTGCTCTCTGCATAAATAAGGACTACAGTTTCATGACTGTCAATTATTAAATTGATTGCACTTGTACCCTGCAATAGGACAAAGTGCTATTGAAATCACAGCCCTCCTTCCATGGCAGTTATTTTATTACATAGGACTATAGCATTTCATTTTTGTTGCTCTAGTGTAGTAGACCTGTGAGACCTGTTAAAACACATTTATGAGCTTTCCTTCTGCCTCTGGTCAAAAAATGCAGCCTTAATGAGACTGAAGAAAAAAAGGCCCCATGATTCCCATTTTGACTTATGAATGATTTGTAAGAATATGTTTCTTATATGTTGTTTCATTTAACATGAATCATTTCAGGCTGTGGCCCTTGAACCAAGGCATTTTCTGTCTAACTCAGAAAAAAGAAAACTACCAATTGCAGAGTCTCAGAATCAAGACAGAAAATATTGCTCCTGCAGGGCACAAATAGGAACAGAAGCCATCTTGTTATTGGTGTTCCTCTTTGTGTTCATCAGTGTCATTCCTCTCTAACCTCGCCGGTAGGCACAAGTAGGAAGCCACTGCTGCCCCATTTTCACTGTTGTCTTTTCCCTCTTACAAAGGCACAGGCACTGACAGGACACGAGGAGGTCTGGATTATATTTCCAAGAGACAATGGCCACATAAACAGTAGTGGTCAAGTTAATTTACTGGTGCCCGAGTTATCCATCTGCAGTTCAGGGTAATAAAGTTTATCTTGCTCCATAAATTCCTGTAGGAAAACATGGATAAGAAGCACTATGTATGAATTCAATATCTCTTCTCAAAGCACTGGAGCCTTGGAAGCAAAACATAACAAAACTGGCACTGTCACCCCAGGCCATTCTGGATGATGAGAAATAGCTAACCAGAGACTGGTGCAGTGGCTGCCCCAGCCTCTTTCACTGCTACTGGTGTGATTGCTTCAGCTACAGCCTCTCTTGTCCCTGGTAATGGTTGCTGCAGGAAGGCTAAGGACAGAGACCACAGAAGTAGCAGCAGACAGGATTGCCATTAAAACACATTCATTTCAAAGTCCTTTGGAGGAAGGAATGTGGATCCTATCAAATAAAAAGCCCACAGTGAATCCTGGGAAAGACATGAACTGGTGACTCAGAGAGTAAATAAACCATGTCCTAGTCAAAAGATGATTTGAAAGAATCAAGACACTTTCTATTTTGTAATTGTAACTATGAATAGGAGCATCTCTCCTATGAGGACAGGCTGAGAGAGTTGGGGTTATTCAGTCTGCAGAAGAGAAGGCTCTGAGGAGACCTTATTGTGGCCTTGCAGCATCTGAAGAGGGCATACAAGAAAGCTCAGGAGGGACTTTTTAGGGTGTTGGGTAGTGACAGGACTAGGGGGAATGAATCCAAGATAGAGGAGGGGAGATTTAGATTAGACATTAGGAAGATGTTCTGCACCATGAGGGTGGTGAAACACTGGAACAGGTTGCCCAGGGAGGTGGTAGAAGCCCCATCCCTGGAAGTTTTTAAGGCCAGGCTGGATGTGGCTCTGGGCAGCCTGATCTAGTGGAAAGCGTCCCTGCCCATGGCAGTGGGGTTTAAACTAGATGATCATTGGGGTTCCTTCCAGCCCTGACAACTCTGTGATTCTGTGTGATTCTGTGAACATATGATTTATATATTTAGAAAAGGAGCCCTTTGCCAGTAAGTATCAAGTAAATATCTCCTCTGAGATGGCTAGCTACAAGTCTACCTTTGAAAAGGGACAGTGATCTCTGCAAGTGAAGCATTGAACATGTAACTTCTAGGGGCTTGGCCCCCACCAATACACACATATCCTGTGGGAAATGTGGGCAGTTATAGACCTTTCAGGCAGGAGAAAGGAAGAAACCTGAATACCAATCTCCTTTTTGGAAAGAGGTGATAAAGTCAGTCTAAATGTCATAATAGATGCCTAAATCTACAAGCTAAAAGGCAACAGTCCTCCTAGTATTTTAGAATGCTTTTGGCTGAAGATGTTGTGGAAGTGAAGAGTGGTGTATGAACAATCCTCTCAAGGGACCTACCTGAGAGAGTCCAATGGAGGGCTACAAGGCTGATGAAGGGATTGGAGCACTGCCTTGTGAGGAAAGGCTGAGAGACCTGGGACTCGTTAGCCTAAAGAGGAGGAGACTGAGTGGGGATCTATGAAATGTATATCAATATCAGAGGGCTGGGTGTCAGGAAGCAAGGGACAGCTTCTGCTCACTTGTGCCCTGTGATAGGAACAGGGGCAATGGATATAAAGTACAGCATAGGAAGCTCCACCTCAACATGAGGTAGAACTTTACTGTAATGGTCACAGAGCACTGGAACAGGCTCCCCAAAGAGGTTGTGGAATCTCCTTCACTGGAGACTTTCAAGACCTGTCTGGATGTGTTCCTGTGTGACCTGCACTGGATTCTATGGTCCTGATCTGGCAGGGGGTTGGTTTTGAAGATCTCCTGAGGTCCCTTCTAACCCCTAACATCCTGTGATCCTATGAACCCAAAGGATTATGAGGCATTTAATGTTGTAGCATTCTTATCAAAAGGAGCAACTTGCTTTGGAGGTGGTAAAATGTTTTCCTAAGTAAGAATAGTAACTGTAAAGTCATGTCTAAAGTAACACGGACATGTAAATGCTCTCTCCTGAAGGATCTGGAGGTGCTGGAACTTTTCCAGAGAAGGGCCACGAGGATGATCAGAGGGCTGGAGCACCTCACCTATGAGGACAGACTGAAGGAGCTGGGGCTGTTCAGTCTGGAGAAGAGAAGGCTCTGAGGTGACCTAATTGGTGCCTTCTAGTATCTGAAGGGGGCCTACAAGAAGGCTGGGGAGGGACTTCTCAGGATATCAGGTAATGATAGGACTAGGGGGAATGGAATGAAGCTGGAGGTGGGGAGATTCAGGCTGGACATGACGAGGAAGTTCTTCACCATGAGAGTGGTGAAGCCCTGGAATGGGTTGTCCAGGGAGGTGGTTGAGGCCCTGTCCCTGGAGGTGTTTAAGACCAGGCTGGATGAGGCTCTGGCCAGCATGATCTAGTGTGGGGTGTCTCTGCCCAAGGCAGAAGGGTTGGAACTAGATGATCCTTGTGGTCCCTTCCAACCCTGACTGATACTATGATACTATGATACTGCAAAGCAGGCAGAGTTATGCAATAGACATCTGTATATTGGGGTAGGCACAGACAAATGCATCCTCTGAAATACTTCAGGTATGTCACCTCAGAGGAAACCACAGGTAAAAATTCACTCTGTTGTTGGCAGAGATCAGAAAAACAGCAAAATCAAATCATGAGACAGATTTGCCACACACTTACTCTGAGAAACTCTCTTCCAGAGAAGGAGCATACATTTTTAAAGAGCCCCCACAACATTTTCTAAATGTGAGACATTTCAGTGTTTCCATGGGGGCAAAGGAATTCTTCCAGGTGTTGCACAAGACACTAGGACTGAGTCTAGTAAAACTCTTGTACATCCACATGGATTTCAAGCCTTCTGGAGTTCCATTATGTCCGGTGCTTCAAACATTATGAGGGTAGTCAGGGCAATAAAGAATTACATGCAGTAAATAATAAAAGTAAAATATACATTAGTGTCTCTCTCTATAATACAGTTTCCCAAACTGAATTGCACTTGTCTTTTTCAAAAATTGGCAGAGATTTAGTTACATAGCTCTGAAAACCTAATTCACTGTGAAGGTAATGTTCAGAGGCTCAAGAATCCTATGTTCTGATGCAGAGTTACAGGTGCTCTTTATTAAATGGATAGGATAAATTTTACCTGTTATTAAATTGATAGGTTTAAAGCTTACAGTTGGCAACATGTTATTAAATTGAATAGAAGATGGGCAAATGAGGAAAGGACTTAGTTCTCTTTCTGTGTTTTGTAGTGTGTTTTTTGGAAGACCTATTATGGCAATTTTCCTTGAAAACTGTACTTTTTAATACATGGGACTGGAGTTGAGATGATCCAGATTGACTTGCTCTTTCAACACAAAATTCATCATTAGTGCTTATTCTTCAGTCTCACACAGTGTAATTAGACAACAAATTATCATTTCATTTCGTAAATCCATGACCCAAGTGTCTCAGTACAGGCAATGAAAGCTGGAGTACACAAAGGCAGGTTTTATTTTTGTCAACATACCTGCAGTGCAGGTGTGTCCATCTGAGGAAGAGTGATCATTTTTGTAGCCAGGGCACAACTGGTATGAGGAGTCTCAATACAATACAATACAACACAACACAACACAATACAATACAATACAATACAATACAATACAATACAATACAGTACAATACAATACACCAGGTTGAAAGAGACCTTCAAGATCATTGCATCCAACCCATCAACCAATCCAACCCACCTAAACAACTAAACCATGGCACCAAACACCCCATCAAGTCTCCTCCTGAACACCTTCAATGAAGGTGACTCCACCACCTCCACAGGCAGCCGATTCCAATGGGCAGAGTCCAGAGAGTCATCATATGGAAGATTTGGGAGAATGTTACCCTTCATGGATATATATGGACCAGAAAACTCTTTGTTAATTTATTGTAGTGGCAGGTGGGAAACTACCTTAAACTGGTACACCTGGACAGCTACTGCAGATAGCTGTCTACAGGTACTAATGGTTTTATTGTTGGATCTCAGTAGACATCTCAATGGTACTAGTTCAGGATTTTACTTTATCTCAGGGAAATAACAAAAGGTTGACCATGAGCCAGCAATGTGCTCTTGTGGCCAATGCCATTCTGGGGTGGATTAGAAGGGCTGTGGTTAGTAGGTACAGAAAAGTTCTCCTTCCCCTCTACTCTGCCCTGGTGAGGCTGCATATGGAATATTGTGTTCAGTTCTGGGCCCATCAGTTCAAGAAAGACCTCAGGGAACTGCTTGAAAGAGTCCAGTGCAGAGCCAAAAAAAATGAGGAAGGGAGTGGAACATCTTCCTTATGAGGAGACACTGAGGGAGATGGGGCACTTTAGCTTGGAGAAGAGGCGACTTAAGGGGTAACCTCCTTCATGCTTATATATATGTAAAGGGTGAGTGCCAAGAGGATGGAGGATGGAGTCAGGCTCTGCTCAGTGATGCCCAATGACAGAACAAAGGGCAATGGGTGGAAGTTGAGGCATAGGAAGTTCCATGTAAGCGTGATGAAAAAAATTTTCCCTGTGAGTGTGACTGAACACTGGAACAGGCTGCCCAGGGGAGTTGTGGAGTCTCCCTCTCTGGAGATATTCAAAACCTGCCTGGATGCAGTCCTGTGTGATCTGCTCTAGGTGATCCTTCTCTGGCAGGGTGTTGGACTGGATGATGTTTTGAGGTCCCTTCCAGCCCCTAACATTCTGTGATTCTGTGATTTTGGGATGCTACCATCTGATTGCATCATTTTAATTTGAATGGAGCTGATGATGCTATCCCAATACCTAAGAAAGGGTGACTCATATCGCAAATGTTCTGCCAGCTGTGTGCTTTTATTAGTCATGTTCAAAGAAAGACCAAATCTGAAGTGAGCCTAGAGATCGATTTACCTCCTCCCAGTCAGATGACATCTCTGGCCTTACAAAACCAGAATGCTCTCTCAATCTAATCTCTCCATGTGTCCCATCTGTGCATGCTGAACATTTTCAGGTTTCAACTCCCTTTTTTGGTTAAAAGTGGATTTGCATGAAAATTGTTAATTAGACAGAACTCTTGAGATACTCAGACAATACAATCCTAATGGCAAATCTGCAACACAGGCAAATATATCTTATTTCACAAAGTGTTAGGAGCAGAAAAACTCTCCTGCTTTCCTGAGAAACACCACAATTATTAAAGCTTTGAGACTATAATCAGTGTAAAATGGTTTGCACCTGATGCCATCAATGACTGTTTGCAACATGAGCAGCAGCACTGTAAGAGAAAGGGAGGCAATGAATCTGGTCAGCAACTGTCCCTCCCAAGTGTTTAAATCAAAAGTGCAAGCATGTAATGTTTTAATGGAAAAAATACCAGATTCGACCTCTTTGATCAGAAGTGTCCTTTTTCCATAGAAGATGTCGGGTTCATGTAAAATAAAGAAACAAACTCTTTGTGCCTCCAAGTTCATGTACCCTATGGTCTGTGTGAGGAGGCCAGGAGTGTTTCTGGCTTCCCAGTTGCATTTCCCCAGCATAGGGAAAACAAGGAACATGAACCAGCCACCCCAGGAGCCTCCTCAGCATACTATAGCTCCTGCTGGGAAGAATCTCTGGTTTGACAATATTAACTCTGCATGTACCAAGCTGATTGAGTTTCTTGAGTTTCTTTCAATTACAAATTTTAAGCCCTCTGGAAGGCAACAATATAAGGGATCCCAGGGACTCACTTGGACACTTGCATTTGTTGTTCTTGTCCATGAACCCAGGAGGAGGGTACACACAGGGTTACTTGCACTGCTGCTAGGCTGGCAACAGGGCACAAGACCTGCACTCCTCCATCTCCAAGTTAACAGGCTCCAAAGTTATCCACCAGACAGGTAGTGTACCCACCTTGGAGAGTATGCTGCAGCACCTTCAAGCAAGGTCTTCAAGACAACCAATGTGAATACCCATCTCCTTTGCCTCTGTATGGGCCTGCAGGGAACCTGAATCTCTTCCAGGAGATAAGTGGTTAAGATCCTTTTCCACACACTTCTACTTGGGATGGGAACATTTCCAAAACCGGGGTCTGAAATTCCTCTGCAGTGAAAAGAGAGTTCATGCACTTGCATGAACTGAAGCAGATGAATGTGAGCAAGCAGTGTGCCCAGATGGCCAAGAAAGCCAATGGCAGCCTGGTTTGGATTAGAAATGCTGTGTCCAGCAGGAGTAGGGAGGTGATTGCCCCCTTGTACTCAGCTCTGCTGAGGCCACACCTCGAGTACTGTGTTCAGTTTTGGGCACCTCAATACAAGAGAGATGTGGAGGTGCTGGAGCCAGTGCAGAGGAGGGCAATGAAGCTGGGGAAGGGCCTGGAGAATAAATCTTATGAGGAGTGACTGAAGGAGCTAGGGCTGTTTAGGTTGAAAAAGAGGAGGCTGAGGGGAGACCTCATTGCTCTCTACAACTACCTGAAAGGACATTGTGGAGAGGTTGGTGCTGGTCTCTTCTCACAGGTAATTAATGATAGAACAAGAGGGAATGGCCTCAATCTACAACTGGGTAGGCGCAGACTGGATACCGGGAAAAATTTTTCACGGCAAAATTTTTTCAGGCATTGGAATGTGCTGCCCAGGGAGGTGGTTGAGTCATTGAGCCTGGATGTATTTAAAGGTGGTTTGGATGTGGTGCTTGGGGATATGGGTTAGTGGTGAACCTTGTTGAGTAAGGCTCTTGGTTGGACTTGGGATTCCAAGGGTCTTTTCCAACCTGAATGTTTCTGTGATTCTGTGAATAGGTATAAAGAGCAGAAAAATGTCTTGGGGATGAAATGAGAGCTAATAGCAGTTTCATTCTGGTTGTTTGGGTTTGTGGTGTTTGGTTTTTTTAGCACCACTTGTGGTAGCTGAGACTCCTTTTGGTGACCTTGTTAGTCAGAGCTGGGAAATACAGCTGCAGTAGGTGTGTTTCTTGGTATCTGGTGTTTTATTGGAGTATAACAACTTTTGTGGTTCAAAAGAACACTAACAGCATTCTCAGTGTCACTGAGTTCTGTGCTTGACCTGACACTAGGATACTGCCACTGCTTTCTCACATTAAGTGCTGACAAAAATTCAGTGAATGTTCCTACACGTATTCTGACTTTAAGCTTTTCTTTTTTTTTTTACCAGCTGTAGTCATTAAACTTTCAATGTGAGCTTTTAAAGCAACATTTTCTGCTGATAGAGGTTTATCACAGAATGGTTTTTTTTAAGACAAGAATATAAACTGTTTGTTAATATTCTCCTTTAGCATTTGTGGTTTATCACTAATCACATTTCAGTGGTCAGGTTGTTTTATTTCTTTATTTTGATCTCTCCAGTTTGACCTGGGGGTGTAGTTTCCAACAAGTTTGGAAATGTTCCTCTAAGAAAACTGCAAGATAACCCTCAGTTCAAGAAGGACCTCAGGGAACTGCTTGAAAGAGTGCATTGCAGAGCCACAAAAATGATGAAGAGAGTGGAACATCTTCTTTATGTGGAGTGCCTGAGGGAGCTGGGGCTCTTTAGCTTGGAGAAGAGGAGACTGAGGGGTGGCCTCATTAATGTTTATAAATATGTAAAGGGCGAGTGCCAAGAGGATGGAGTCAGGCTCTGCTCAGTGATGCCCAATGACAGGACGAGGGGCAATGGGTGGACGTTGAGGCATAGGAAGTTCCATGGAAACATGAGGAAAAATGTTTCGCTGTGAGGGTGACAGAACACTGGAACAGGCTGCCCAGGGAGTTGTGGAGTCTCCCTCTCTGGAAATATTCAAAACCTGTTTGGATGTGTTTCTGTGTGATCTGGTACAGGTGATCCTGCTCTGGCAGGGGTGTTGGACTGGATGATCTTTCAAGGTCCATTCCAACCCCTAGCATTCTGTGATTCTGTGATTCTGTGCTATCAGATGCTGGTGTTCTTTCCAGGAAATAGGCAGAGCAAATCCACATATTGCCAATTAGCAGAAATGTGGATAACTTTTGGCCAAATTTTTGGATTAATCAGTTGTTAAACACAGATTTTTAAAACACACTTTCTTGTGACTCTATGATTTATAGGTATTGTGTGACAGAGGATAATCATTTTTCAAAATTGAATTAATCTGAAATGAGGAGCATTCAAAATCATTCTTTGTCTGTTATTAATCTTCTTAACCTGAAGTTCTTTTCTGTCCTGGAGTCAGGTACTATTCATGACAGAATATTTCTATCACATCACAGAAACATTTTCCGTGCACAATACTGGAATCTGTATTCTTATCTGACCTGTAAATTACAGAATCCTCTGTGTATTACAGATACCAGTTATAAGAATAAAGCTGAGCAAGCATGACTTCAATTAATTTAACTTTGATCTTTTGTGTAGCTATGTCATCAGAAAGGATTCATCTCTTCATGTCATGCTTTTGACTGAAAGCCTTTGAACAAAGAGGAAGCTTGCTCAGGAGACAGACTCAGGTCTGCCATCTCTTGTAGGCAGCCTTGTCTGCTTTCACTGCTTGTTCCAGTGTTATGCGTGATGAGATAATAGCAGTGAAGGAATGATAAATCACATACATTCTTTGTCACAAAAGGAAGTGGCTGCACTTCTATAGCTTGAATAGTGGGACAAGAAACATGAAACAGAAATAACACCAGTTTGGACTCTTCTACATGACCCCGAGGACCAGAGAAGGCCAACATACATCTCCCTGTAGCAGGCTGTGTTTGAGGAGTCCCACCCTAGTGCTCCTGGCTTTTCAGGCTATGCTATTTTAGTTTCAAGCAACTTGTGTGCCTCTGGAGACTAATACTAACCCACTAAAGGCATGTCTTTACGTTGCACTGCCATAGGCTCCCAGGGTGGGTATCCACTACATTTCTGGGCAGAATGTCACAGAACAGTTTGTAGTTATTCCACTCTGCTGGGAGTGTGGCAGTCCCAAGACAAGCTCAGTTTCATGTTCTCTGAAACCACCCTTTGAAGGATGGCAGGCTGCTACTGAAGCACCCTGTCGCTTCTCTTTGCCAGAAGAAACAAACTCAGTCCCTCAGTCTTCCTTCATACCATGGAGTACCCTGGCAGCTGCCACTGGACCTTCTCTAGTTCCTCCACATCCCTCTTCTTCAGGGGGCGCAAACAGGACACACCATTCCACCTGGGGCCCTAACTGCAGCAAACAGAGCTTGCTCAGCAGATCACTCCTCTTAATGTAGCCTAGTTCCCTGTTTCTGCTTGTTCACAGAGTGTGCTATTTGCTCTTGTTGGCCTGGGTATTCCTTGTATGCACAAATCCTTTGGGCAGGGCTGAAGCACTTTGCACCACTGCCTCTTGAACTTGCCTTGCCCCTGCCAGGCTTGTGGAAGTCCCCTTCCCCAGCAGGTTTAGACAGCCATGATGGTATTTGCCTTGATGCTATTTCCCAGAGACTGGACCACAGCCACAATTGAAGGTGTCCTCATCCAACACTGATCTCCCACCAAGGACCTTTGCTCCACAGTCACATTGGGGCACAACTGACAGCCCATTGAGGCTCTATTGGGGAACAGAGCTTCCTCAGCCCACCTCTGTCCTGGGTGGGGAAGTAAGTCCTTGCCAGAGATGTGCAGGCAGTCACTGTCTGTGCTGGATACTAAACCAAAGCATCCAATCCCCAGTGCTTTAAGCTGTCAGAGAATCAGTGAGCTGACCTCTTGGGAGAGAAAACATCCAAGAAGTACGAATAAGCACTGGAGGGAATTCTTCTTGGTTTTCCCCTGAGTTCAGCAATTTACATTTTTTATAAAATGCTGTAATTTTAAGGACAAAATTGTCTCTCTTCTCTAGTGTACACTCTCAGATGTATGTAAAACCTTAGTTTTGACATCCTGGCAAAGAATTAAAGGGATGTGATACATGCGTTATTCACTCTCACAGCTCTTCTTGAATGAGTGTCACCTGAAGTGACACGTGTGGCAAATACGTAACTAGCAGGCCAAAGGGCTTTCCAGCCTGTTGTGTGCGTGCAGCAAGGATGGCACGAAAATTCATGTTTTCCCACTGACCCCTGACACTTGTGATAGAGCTATGGCAATGGTACAAAGCACAGCCTTGCTGATAGAGACATTCTTTCCAATTTGCCTGCATCGGGGCTGTCTTTCAAAGACAGTTCAAGCAATCTTTTAAAGAATGCTCTTCCAATGTTATTTTTTCTTGTGCTTACTCTTTCAACCAGGCTTGGCTTAAGATCCAAGTAAACATATATGGCCAAATTCAACATTTCACTTGCTGGTTCCAACATCATGCATTTTTCTGAGCCTTTGCTTAGCTGTAGCTGTGAATTAATTACTGAATCACCAAGCTTTTCTCAGCCATTTGAATCCAGGTGTGGATTTACCTTACATTTAATAGGGCATCATTTCCCTACCTAAATTCTATATGTCAAGCCTATATACTGTACATAGGCCTCTACATGTGCCAAAAAAATCTCACACAGTCCTATATTAAATTAGTTGGGGATTAAAGAAGAGATAACATGAGACATTCAAGGATCACAGAAACATTCAGGTTGGAAAAGACCCTTGGGATCATCAAGTCCAACTGATAATCCTACTCTACAAGGTTCACCCCAAAACCACATCCCCAAACACCACATCCAAATGGCCTTTAAACACATTCAGGTTTGGTGACTCAACCACCTCCCTGGGCAGCACATTCCAATGCCTGACCACTCTTTCCATGAATAAAAATAATGTCCAGTCTATACCTATCCAGTCACAGCTTGAGGTTGTTCCCTCTTGTTCTATCACTAACTACCTGTGAGAAGAGACCAGCACCAACCTCTCTGCAACGTCCTTTCAGGTAGTTGTAGAGAGTAATGAGGTCTCCCCTCAGCCTCCTCTTTTTTCAACCTAAACAGCCCCTGCTCCTTCAGTCACTCTTCATAAGAGTCATTCTCCAGGCCCTTCCCCAGCTTCATTGCCCTCCTCTGCATTGGCTCCAGCACTTCCACATCTCTCTTGTATTGAGGTGCCCAAAACTGAACACAGTACTCGAGGTGTGGCCTCAGCAGAGCTGAATACAAGGGGACAATCATCTCCCTACTCCTGCTGGACACAGCATTTCTAATCCAAACCAGGCTGCCATTGGCTTTCTTGGCCACCTGGGCACACTGCTTGCTCATATTCAGCTGCATGTCTGTTAGAACCCCCAGGTCCCTTTCTGCCAGACATCATTCCAGCCACACTTCCCCAAGCCTGCAGCATTGTTGGGTTTATTGTGAGTCAAGTGCAGGACTTGGCATTTGGCCTTGTTGAAGCTCATCCCATTAATGTTGGCCATGGGTTGAATCTATCCAAGCTCCTCTTTAGAGCCTCTTTACCCTCATGAAGATCAACACTCCCACCTAATTTGGTGTCATCTGTGAACTTACTGATGAAACAATCTATGTCTTCATCACGATAATGAAAAACATGAAAATGCTCCTTGCTTCCTACTGATAAGTGTCTGGAAGTTTGCCAAGAATATCTTGTCTAAAGTGAAACTTGTAGCCACACAGCTGTACTGCACTGTCTCCTTAACAGCCAGGGTCCACCAGGCTGTATTGACATGAGGCAATGGGGTGACATCCTGCAACCAGCTGCTGGCTATGGTCCTGCATGGGACATAGTAACATTAATGCAATACTGCAATCAAATGAATTTGTAGAGGTTTGTAGCATAAATATTAAGACTGATATGAACTAAAAGGTTTGTGTAAAAACTGCAGACAAACCGGTAGAAAAAGTTTAGAAGGAGAGTTAAGATCTATGTGTATGATTTCATTGAAAGGAAGAGGAGGAACAAACTGACCTTAAGATAAGGTGACAAGAAGATGAAGAACAGAACTGGAGCCATAAAATAACCAGATAAGGAAAGTAAGACTTATAAGGGCTTAGCTGACATACTGAGGCAAAAGATCCCAAGCAGCATCCACTGCTGAAGGGTACAAAGTGACACTTGTTCCTCATTGCTAATTCTTGAGGTACATGTCAGCACTTCTGAGCACATATGTGTGAACTGGTAAAAGTCAGCTTGGGAATTTTACAGATAAAAATCACCTTTCCCTCCCATTTTCTACAAACAGGAGTTGCTGAGGTGCAGGAGGGAAAAGCACAGTAAAACACTCAATGATGAAGTAGTTCTGCTTTCAGAAGGATCTCTGTCTCTGGGCCTATATCACACGTGAAGGTGAAGCAAGTCCAGAGGTGTCACCTCGAGGTTCTGGACAATATATCCCACTGGGTTTGGTATCTGTGAGCTGAAATATTTGAAATAAGGTTTAAATGCTTTTGGGAAGTATCTGAATTTTGTGAAGGCTCACCGAATAGTAAGGGCAATGAAAGGGCACCATACACAATCTACACAAAAATCAGGAACAAAACCATTTTAGACTTGAGAAACAAAAAAGGCATGTTGTCATCTGCCTTTGCAGTAACCTGCACTGCTCTGTGTCAAATTTAATTCAGTCTGACTGAGCCATTGGCCAAATGTTGATTTTAGCAATGTATGATCTAATTTTGCTGAAACCTCAAATTATTTTGGTCCCTTAGCTCCAAATTCTAGGCTTCCCTTAATTTAAAATTGAACTGGAAATATTAACAAGCATTCTTAAAGTTATCACATTAATGCAGAACGAGTTACCAAAATGGCAATAATATGGCCACAAGGAAGAGCCAAGGGAAGGAAGACTTTGGACTGACCAATAAAAATCCTACAAGATGGTCAAGGGTGATGTACCTATTAAGCTCAGGTAATAAATAATGTGACTGACCACATCTGCTGCAAGGAAGTTGACTTTAACCTATATATTCCTGGTGAATGGGAATGCCCAGGGCCATTACAACAAGCATAGAATCATAGAATGATAGAATGGTCTGGGTCGGAAGGGTCATCTAGTCCAACCCCCTCTGCAGTCAGCAGGGGCATCCTCAACTAGATCAGGCTGCCCAGAGCCCTGTGGAGCCCCACTTTGAATATCTCCATGGATGGGGCCCCAACCACCTCCCTGGGAAACCTGTTCCAGTGTTCCACATAGTAGAGAGTGATAGCAGGGGTCACATTTGTATTGTGATTAAAGTGTTCACTGCAATGGCTGCTTATATTTTGTGATTTCAATATATTCTGTATCACTCTGTTAAATCGTGAATCACATGTACTATCAACTATGTTTCAACAATGAATTTGCTATTACACCTTACACTCTCAACATATGGAATTTCTAAAAGAACCCATCAGGGAGCAGTGAATTCTGGCACACCATTCTTGTCTTCTCCCAGTACTGTGTTGTCCTGAGGATGCTACTGATCTCTGAGAAAGTAAGAAACAATGTCAGCTTGCCAAAGCTGCAGGAACTATGTGTGTAGCCTTGCATCCTCCTCTGTCTCAATAACCCTTGGTTGAACCAAGCCAGAGAAAGCATCATGTGCTTGCTAATGCATATAATATGACTTTTAAAGGATTTTTTTTGCCATTGTATTATAGGATGTTGTCTGGCTGGAACGTGTCCAGAGAAGGGCAATGAAGTTGGTGAGGGGTTTGGAACACAAGCCTTATGAGGAAAGGCTGAGGGAGCTGGAGTTGCTTATCCTGGAGAAGAGGAGACTCAGGGGTGACCTTATTGCTCTCTACAACTACCTGAAGGGAGGTTGTAGCCAGGCAGAGGTTGGTGTCTTCTCCCAGGCAGCCAGTACCAGAACAAGAGGACACAGTCTCAGGCTGCACCAGGGCAGGTTTAGGCTGGAGGTTAGGAAGAAGTTCTATACAGAGTGATTGCCCATTGGAATTAGCTACCCGTGGAGGTGGTGGAGTCACCTTCATTGGAGGTGTTCAGGAGGAGACTTGATGGGGTGCTTGGTTGCATGGTTTAGTTGTTTAGGTGGGTTGGATTGGTTGATGGGTTGGACACGATGATCTTGAAGGTCTCTTCCAACCTGGTGTATTGTATTGTATTGTATCTTTTTAGTGCAATAATAATAATAATAACAGCAACAACAACAACAATTTAGTGCTTCTGGTTTTATGGTTTTGGTTTTGGCTTTGTTTTATTTTTTCAAGTTGATGACATTTAATGTTTGGGCTTTTTGCAAAATCCTGGGACACTATATTTTAGAGATGTCTTCTTCCTAAAGTTTCTTGGTTGCTTTGAAAATCCTCCCTCATGAGTACATTAAAAGCAATTCTTCTGTTAAAAGTTTGCTGGAATGCAATCAAAACCTTACTCCCAGGTACTTCTCCAAACCCAGAGGTTAGTCTCTTTTAAATTGACAGCAGAGATGGAGCTCTGCATAACTGTGTCTGATACTAGCTTTAGCACAGCTCATTGCACTCTGTTCATTGCAGTATTCCTTAGGCAAAGAGATAATTTTGTGTATCTGCTCCTGCACATTTCAGAACAAGAGAGACTCAAATAATAGGTTTCTTTCTTCAAAGCCTGTAGAAGTGGTCTGTATACTTTTCAGGCTGTATAATGTTTCACTTTTTATTCTTAGCAAGCACTGCAATAAACATAATGCACCAAAGTGTTATGAGTAAGTTTTCCAGTTCCTAACATGAGGAGAGTGTGACTCCCATAACCTCATGCAGTATTAAAAAGATCTGCCTGTGGAAAGCATAGGACTGTTTTCCCCTAGCTGTGGCTCCTTTATAATCAATTCCCAAATCAGAGAAATAAGACTATTTTGACACTCTTTTCATAAAGCCTCTCAGTCCATCTACCTCTGGGCCAAATTAGGACTCCGAGTCACACTGTAAGTTTGCAATATCAATAAATTCAGTGGTCTCTTCCTTTCCAGTTTTCTCTTTAGCTTAAGATGCTAAAACTGGAGTAAAAATGGCTGAATGTTATAATTTTATTTTTTTTTAATCCATAAACATAATGGTGTCTTTTCTTTCCTTACATTTCTTTAGAGTGAGCTGCCTTTAGAAGTAGCAATACACTAGTCCCAGTTGAACCAGAACCGTTTGACAAATTACAAATGCCACGAAAGCAAGTCATAATCCACTAGGGAACAACCCTCTCCCCCTCCTTCTGTAAGGATATTTATAGCTAGAAATAAAAACTGCAAACACAAAAAGAAGATATAAATGGCAAATGATAAACAAGTGCTCAAGAATTCAAAGTCAGTAGAAATTTTTAGATGACCCCAAATGATTTCCCATTTCTTCTAAGAACGCTCTGTCCACTCCATCACTTGACCAAGGTAAGGCAAAATGAAGAATGAGGCAAGTGCTCTTAAGGCACTTGTGAAAAACCAGGAAAGGAATGTTTGTGAACTTTTAGGGAGTTTTGCTATTAAGAATTAATAAGTCAGTCATGGGGGGTAGGGGGAGTGGAAATTTATGGACTACAGATATCTGCCTGGGAGGGATGCAATTGGGAAAAAGGGCTGCAACTCACTTAACTGCTGGTATGGTAGAACGCTCAGTTTAGTGAGATCTATGATCTCAGGCTGGTTTTGCTCAGTCCACAAGGAATGAAGCAGTGGCTGTCACTGTGGAGTGCCTGCTCTCAGGGCTACAGCCAGCAGCACATGTGGCAGCACACATGGCAGTGTGATCTGCGATCCATAGAGCTAGAGTGGGAAAGCAGGGCATGGCACAGCATCTGGACCTGGTGCAGCTGTTGAGCAGAAGGCTGAGTGGGCAGGGCACTGAAAGCTCTGCCAGTGCAGGAGGTCAGTTCCACTAGTGTTAACTGGTCCCATCCTGGCTGGAGAGACAAACTCAGTGCCCTCTCAGAAGAGGACCTAACTATGGTTACCACTCAGCCAAAAGGCATTGCCAGAAGGAAGCCCTGGGAAGGCTCAGAGGTAGATCTTTGTGTGCATGGGAAAGCTGCAATACTTGGTGTAAAGCCTTTAGACTTCCAGTGATTTCAATATTTAACAGCTAAGTGCTTGATTCAGAGATCTATCCCTTTCTGTAAGACAGGCAGTGCAGAAGAAAGAAAAGCTCAATGGTCAGGTTGCCTCCTGTCGTCTGCAGTTAGCAACATGGAAACAGCAGAAGGAGGGAAAGGAAGCACTTTTGTTACTGCAGCAGTTCAGGCAAAGGGAAAGGCAGCAGCAGAAGGATGTGTACTTGAAAGGTGTGCCAAATATTACAGAATCACAGAATTGTCAGGGTTGGAAGAGACCTAAGTATCATCAAGTTCCAACCTTCCTGCCATGGGCAGGGACACTTTCCACTAGATCAAGTTGCCCAGAGTCACATCCAGGCTGGCCTTAAAAAATTCCAGGGACGGGGCTTCCACCACCTCTTTGGGCAACCTGTTCCAGTGTCTCACCACCCTCATGGTGAAGAACTTCTTCCTAATGTCTAATCTAAATCTACAGTCCTCTGGCTTGGATCCAATTCCACCTAGTCCTATCACTACCAACACCCTAAGAAGTCCCCCACCAGCTTTCTTGGAGGCCCCCTTCAGATACTGGAAGGCTACAATAAAGTCTCCCCTTAGCCTTCTCTTCTCCAGACTGAACAACCCCAACTCTCTCAGCCTTTCCTCATAGGAGAGGTGCTCCAGCCCCCTGATCACCCTCATGGCCCTTCTCTGGACATGTTGCAGAGTATGTGGGGTGGAGTGAGCCTGTATCCACTGAGAACAGCAGTTACACTTGTTTTAAGGATGTGCTACAGAAATCTGTGCAATTTCTTGGCGTTGCAGAACCCTGAACTGAGGACTGCACAGTGAGAAGTGATGTGCAACATAACTCACAGCCTGTCTGTGGAACTAGGATGGATATAGTATGATGTACACTACCCCTGGAGGGTCTCAGGCCCCGGGGTTACCTCTCCTAGATGTAGTCCTAGGATGAGACTTCATTTCTGCACTATCTTTTGACACCTACTGACATCTATAATGCTGGATCCTGGTGCAGTACCAAAACATTTGAAGCAGGGTCTAAAGAGAGGGGAATGGTTATGTCCTCTTTGTGTTTTCCTCAGTAAAACTGGATGCTTTCTGCAAGGCAAGAGTGGCATTCATCAGCAAATAACTTGGGATACAAGTGTTACTGGGAAGCAGTGAAGATCTTCTGAGAATTATCTGCACTATTCACTATTGGCACAACAACTGTGGATGCATCAAATGATTGATGTGTGGAAAGAAGAAAAAATCCCACGTGTCAGTGCTCTGCAACAGCAAGTAGTGTGGCTGCTGACTCACTGCAGAGGTAAGTGTAGCTTATATGGTCCCTGGTTAAGAGAGAAAGCTGTTGGGCTGTGAGATTATACTGGTTTTGATGTCCTTACATGAGTGAAGAGACTTGAGGGAGTAAGCTGGTCCCAATCGGTGTGAGACTTCAAGAGAAATTCATCTACTTCTGAAGCCAGAGGTCTAAACAAACCTAAAAGCCCTGCTCTTTTTAGCCCACTGCTGTATTTATTTTCCTTTATTTGGGTTTGCCTTTTAATGTAAATACCAAGTTAACTGACTGTCCCGAGTTTCTTGAGTCATGACTGGTAACAGGAGGAAGACTATAGCACGAACATGAACTTTGTAAACTCTCACCATGAGCTGTCCCTCTACTCTTCACCCCAGTGTCCCTCTACTCTTCACCCCAGGGACAGTTCATCTCTGAGTTTATGAGCACAGTTCTCATCAGACAATTAATCTGTTTTATAAACAAACTGATTTCTACTCCCTTGGAAAAAAAACCCCAACAACAACAAACAAATGTGCAATCTATGAAATGGATGTTCCAATCTAAAGAAGAAGCAAGCAGCCAACCTTGGCATCAGGGTTGGTTTTCTTTATTTTTATGGGTTTTTTTTGGTGACATCCCCACAGATTGTCAGTTAGTCAATGAAAGGCTATGCACCATCTTAAATTTTTTTCCCATGAAGAACTGTTTGAGAATCTAGGAGAATGACATCTTATCCAAGAATTGTATTTGTATCTATTCTAGTCAGTGGGAACATTAGAAATGAGCAAGGAAAGAGCATGGGTGGTGCTTTTCACATCAATAAAAGCCATGATTTATTCCTACTGCATGAAAGCCAGTAGTAGAATAATTATTTTCTCAATAACTACAGAAACCAAAGTCCCCTGCTCTGAAGTACTCCCTAGCTGCAAGGACTTGTAAATCCTGTTTTGATCTGAGGATGTCCTGGTTTTGCTGGGACAGAATCCCAGGCCAGTCATGGGCTGCAGGTCATTAGCAGCTCTGAGACAGCCAGGACAGCTGGTTTGAGTTTGCCCACAGGTGTGTCACATATCACACAGTGTAAAGGCAGAAGTTTGCTAAGGAGAGCAGGGTTTTCTGCTTAGGCTTCTTTTTATCCCATCATTGGGCATCACCAAGAGCAGCCTGATTCCATCCTCTTGGCACTCACCCTTCTCTCACCCTTCACATCTTTATAAATATGAATGAGGTCACCCCTTAGTCTCCTGTTCTCCAAGCTAAAGAGCCCCAGCTCCTTCAGTCTCTACTCCTAAGGAAGATGTTCCACTCTACTTTTGTGTCTCTCTGCTGGACTCTTTCAAGCAGTTCCCTGAGGTCATTCTTGAACTGAGGGGCCCTGAACTGGACACAATGCTTCAGATGCAGCCTCACCAGGGCATAGTAGAGGAGTAGGAGAACCTCTCTCAACC
Source organism: Picus viridis (assembly GCA_033816785.1). Classification (NCBI taxonomy): domain Eukaryota; kingdom Metazoa; phylum Chordata; class Aves; order Piciformes; family Picidae; genus Picus; species Picus viridis. The sequence continues at coordinate 47,119,851 of CM066567.1, read as the reverse complement.
TACTAACCACAGCCCTTCTAATCCACCTCAGAATGGCATTGGCCTTCTTGGCCACAAGAGCACATTGCTCACATTATTCATCACCCAGTCCTCAACAGAAATAGGAAGGTAAAAACGTGTAAACATCAGCATCTCTACAGAAATGCATATATAATTGCAATCCCATCTATTGAAATGTTCACCCTATGAGCTTCATTTACTGTCACTTTAAAACCAGTTTAAAACCATAACTGCAAAGTGGTGTTTCTTGTAAAGTCTGTTATGGGGAAGTTTATCAGTCCTGCATGATTTATAAGATATCACTGGTTTCCTTCATCATGCAGATGACTCTTTAATCACGACACAGACTGTAGTCATTAAAAGACATATGGCCAAAACAGAAACATGTGGGTATGCTCATTTACAGTTATAAAATAATTTATATCATCTTCACATCTGTAGTTGCCACTCTGTCCAGGAAGCCAAGGGCTTTTTAGAAGAGATAAATTAACAAGTTTGTATTATGATGGGGTTTTTTTCATGACAATAAAATTACACTTTGACTTCACCTCTCCCACCATATGCAATATGAAAAATAACCATTTTGCAACACAATAATGAAATGAAAAATCCTCAAACACAGCTCTTCCACCAGCATGCAGCTGAAAAATTTCTACTTTTATTGTCAAATCACAGGTTTCCTCTTCTAAGAGCAGACATGAAAATACAAATCTTGGAAATGAGACTCGTGTTTGGTTCAGCTGTTGTGAGACCAAATTTTCACTGCCTTTAAGAAAGGAAGATTGAGGTGCTTGAAGTCACAGGTGTCCTAACATCTGGCAAAGAAAAACAGCCACTGATGTCAACAAGGAACTCAGTGGAAACCTTAGTGGTAAAGCAGTGGCAGCTGGCAGTCCTGCAGCTGCTTCCTAATCGCTCCTGCTAGGTATCTGCAGGGATGGCTTTGTGCTTTGAAACCACACTACAAAGCTCACACAAGCATCCTAATACATCATGCAGTGGCTGTAACAACTGCTTTTACATTTCCAATTGGTAGAAGGCACACTAGAAAAGATCCCTGCTTGACTTCTATTACAGATGCAAGACACTTCCCCACCAGCCCTGGAAGAGGATTCAAGGCCTCGTTAGACAACAAAAAAATTACAATTTAGATCAATGATTGATGAGATCTCTTAAAATTCCCCAAACCCATTAATCTGAGTCCCCTGCGTCTCATAAGCTCACAGTTGTCTGCTTTGCATTGTTTATCTCCAAACACAGAATTCTGATTTCTATCCGAGTTCTACAAATATTTCAATTCTTCCTTCTGCAAAGCCCTGTCTGCACTAAAATTCCTTCCTGATACACACATTACTCATCACCTTTCCTGCAGCCAACATCAAAGAATCATAGAATCAATCAGGTTGGAAAAGACCTCAGAGATCATCAATTCCAACCTATCAACAACATCTCATGACTAACTAAACCATGGCTCCAAGTGCCACACCTAATCCTTTTTTTGAACACCTCTAGGGTTGGGGACACCACTACCTCCCTGGGCAGCACATTCCAATGGCAAATAACTCTTTTTGTGAAGAACTTTCTCCTCACCTTGAGCCTAAACTTATATCCACCCAATACCTTTTATCAGGGCTGCATGCAGATTTTGGTGTTTGCTCTGTGTGCCTTAATAACATACACAGTGTTGCAATATTCTGCCTATATTCTTCACACATTTTAGGGCCTTGATCTAAAATGTATTTTCAGAGATGAGTTGTGAATCACTCCTATTCATTTCTGTCAGATTTAAAATGCTCAGACACTTATTGTTAATACTGAAAACATTCACGTATCGGCTCCACTAGCAAAACTATGAATAACCATGCAGTAGATGTCTTCATGCGATGATATATTACCACAGATACTTTTTATTGTGTTACATTTTGCATGAATTACAGAATCAAAGAGAATGCCAGGGGCTGGAAGGGACTTTGAGAGATCATCCAGTCCAACCCCACTGCCAGAGCAGGATCACCTAGAGCAGATCACACAGGCAGGTTTTGACCATGTTCAGAGAGGGAGACTCCACAACCCCCCTGGGCAGCCTGTTCCAGTGTTCTGTCACCCTCACAGTGAAATATTTTTTCCTCATGTTTCCATGGAACTTCCTATGCCTCAACTTCCACCCATTGCCTCTTGTCCTGTCATTGGGCATCCCTGAGCAGAGCCTGACTCCATCCTCTTGGCACTCACCCTTCACATATTTATAAGCTATGCTCCCTCAGTCTGTCCTCGTATGGAAGATGTTCCACTCCGCCATTTTTGTGGCTCTGTGCTGGACTCTTTCAAGCAGTTCACTGAAGCCCTACTTGAACTGAGGGACCCAGCACTGAACACAATGCTCCAGATGCAGCCTCACCAGGGCGAACTAGAGGGGGAGGAGACCTCTCTTGACCTACTAACCACAGCCCTTCTAATGCACCCCATAATGGCATTGGCTACATAATTCTGGTTTAGGGACCCCCTGCTACAACTCTTCTAAGTTCCTCTTGCAAACAATGATTAACATTGTAAAGTGAAGGTCTGGAGACAGAGGTGTAAGTCAGCCTCTGCTAGATATATAAGCAATAAATTCCTAATTACAAATAGCATTCATTAACATTGCTTAATATACTTTCCCTGAGCATTATATTACCTTGGAGAAAACAAGCTGGGACTATGTCTGTTAAACTCACTGTCACGAGTTCAAACCTTTATGTGTCAAGGAGCTTCCAGAAAAGCTCATTCAGATCTGAAGATATCTTGAATGATAAATACTAGTAAGCCATTTTCTTGTAGTTTGCTCTGGTCCTTGACACAGATGTCTGTTTTGTGCAGGACATTTCAGCAGGCTGTCGGTTCATCCAGCCATCATCATGATGTTGGCTCTGCAGAGGATTTTCTACAGCATTAAGAGCAACTGAACTTTAGCATAAATGAAGACATTCCAGTGCTCCCAAGCACCTCTCTGCCTGCTTTTCCCTTTAGACCAGGGGCCTAAGAAGCACTGTTAGGATGCTTCTCAAACCGCAGCTGGGTTTGGATAACCTACCCAACCACCTCATGGAATCTGTACCAATGAAAACAGGCAGACTTTTTTTGGGCAACACTGGTTTTCCAGTTTTTCCAGATTAAATCTGTGGTGAAAGATTTAGAAACCAATTTTGCCACCAGAAAGAATATGAAAATTTATACCATATTTTCCCTGGTTTTCCTGCAAGTCACTGGTGGGAGCAAGCATCCCGAGGGGTGGTAGTAGTACTGGAGGAGATCTGAGTGTATGTCATTAGTGATGAGTCTTGGACTCAAGCTTAGCATGGGTGCCCACCCTGCTAGACTTGATACCCAGCTGAGGTGGTAGAGTCGTACTCCTTTAGGATCATGTAACACTGGGAGGTCTTAAATAACGTGACCAGGAAACGGTCGGAGCTTGCTCATTTAGAATAGAATAGACCAGGTTGGAAGAGACCTTTGAGATCATTGCGTCCAACCTATCATCCAACACACCTAATCAACTAAAGCATGCAACCAAGCACCCTATCAAGTCTCCTCCTGAACACCTCCAATGAAGGTGACTCCACCACCTCCCCGGGCAGCCCATTCTAATGGGCAATCACTCTCTCTGTAGAATTTCTTCCTAACCTCCAGCCTAAACCTCCCCTGGTGCAGCTTGAGACTGTGTCCTCTTGTTCTGGTGCTGGTTGCCTGGGAGAAGAGACCAGCCCCCACCTGGCTACAACCTCCCTTCAGGCAGTTGTAGAGAGCAATAAGGTCTCCCCTGAGCCTCCTCTTCTCCAGGCTAAGCAACCCCAGCTCCCTCAGCCTCTCCTCATAGTGCTTGTGCTCCAAACCCCTCACCAACTTCGTTGCCCTTCTCTGGACACGTTCCAGCAAGTCAACATCCTTCCTAAACTGAGGGGCCCAGAACTGGACACAGTCCTCAAGGGGTGGCCTAACCAGTGCAGTGTGCAGAGGCAGAATGACCTCCCTGCTTCTGCTGGCCACACTGTTCCTGATGCAGGTGAGACAAGCTCCCCTGAAAGAGCAACACCTTGAGCTGTGTCCGTATTTGGACACCCTGAAGAGGAAGACTGTGTTTGTCTCCGTGATTAAAAGAAAAAGTCTATGCAAATGAGGCGCTGGCTGGCGTCAGGAGCGGTCGCCGTTGTTCAGCTGGGCGTTACACTGGCGCCACACTGTGGCCTTTTGCTACGACTGCAGGTCTGCTGTTGAGACCTATTTCATCTCCTGAAGTAAAACATTTTTAGGAAAACATTTGTCCATGAAATAATCCAGGGGTTCTGAAATGTCAGTTGCCAGCTGACTTGCCTGTGACAGGCAGTGGGGAAGTGACATTTTAGGCGCTGGGCCTAAACCCCTGTCCTCGCCTTCCCCACAGAGTCACCTGGGCACTGACACTGAAGGAGGAGGGTCTAAGCTCCACAAAAAGTTAAATGTTTCTCTCTCTCCCCAGTGGTCCTCCCTCTTCCCGTTGGAGGAGCATGGGCTGGCACTTTTCTGGGGCCTTGCACTCTGACCTTAGAGGGCCTTAGAGGTGGAAATGGCAGCCATCCAGCTTGAGCCTGGCTGGGCTTCTGGTGCCCCATGTTACCTCCTCTCAACTCCGTTCTGTGCCAGCACACATCAATAACCACCTCTGATGAAAGTGCCTTTGCCTTCTATCTGTTAACATGGTCACCTTTTCATTCGGACTGGCAGAACAGATAGATGTGCACTTGTAAAGATCTTCCTCACCTTTTCCAGGGAGGTGGTGGAGTCACCATCACTGGAGGTGTTTAGGAAGAGACTGGATGGGGTGCTTGGTGCCATGGTTTAGTTGATTAGATAGTGTTGGATGATAGGTTGGACTCGATGATCTCAAAGGTCTTTTCCAACATGGTCAGTTCTATTATATCCTGTGCTGTTCTGTTCTATTCTATTCTATTCTATTCTATTCTATTCTATTCTATTCTATTCTATATAGAATCATCCAGGCCAGAAAGGAGCACCAAGATCATCAAGTCCAGGCATTTTGCCCACTCCACCAAGTTTGTCTCTACACCATGTCCCCAAACCCCAGATCTATACAGCTTTTAAACAGGTCCAGGAATGGTGATTCAGCCACCTTCCTAGGCAGGTTTTAGTGCAGGACAGTAAACAAGCAATTTGAGCATGTCTTACATGCTTACAGAATGCACAGATACAATTTTATTCCCAAAGGTAGTCAAATAAAGATGCTCCCCTTGAATTGGAGAGAAATACAGAATTATATTCAAAAAACCCTAGACAAATCTTTGACACCTAATACATATATGGGATACTGGAGCACCTCACCTATGAGGACAGACTGAAAGAGTTGGGGCTGTTCAGTCTGGAGAAGAGAAGGCTCTGAGGTGACCTCATTGTGGCCTTCCGGTATCTGAAGGGGGCCTACAGGAAGGCTGGGGAGGGACTTCTCAGGATCTCAGGTAGTGATAGGACTAGGGGGAATAGAATGAAGCTGGAGGCAGGGAGATTCAGGCTGGATGTGAGGAGGAAGTTCTTCACCATGAGAGTAGTGAAGCCCTGGAATGGGTTGCCCAGGGAGGTGGTTGAGGCCCCATCCCTGGAGGTGTTTAAGCCCAGGCTGGATGAGGCTCTGGCCAGCCTGATCTAGTGTGGGGTGTCCCTTCCCATGGCAGGGGGTTGGAACTAGATGATCCTTGTGGTCCCTTCCAACCCTGACTGATACTATGATACATGAAAACCCCCTCAAAACCTTCTCCTAATCAGACAAAACCACAAACACCAGTGCTCCTTTTCTCTGCCCACCTCCCTCACCCCTCCACCCCCCTTGCCTCCTTTCCATTAGGCCCAAGCAGGCACAGGACAAATTAGTCAGGCCTCTGCAGGAGGCTTACTCCTTCATGTTACCAGATAAGGACTCAGATAAGGACTTGGGACACAGTCTCAAGCTGCAACAGGGGAAGTTTAGGCTCAAGGTGAGGACAAAGTTCTTCACCGAGAGAGTGATTCGTCATTGGAATGCCCGGGGAGGTGGTGGAGTCGCCGTCCCTGGAGGCGTTCAAGAAGGGACTGGATGTGGCACTTGGTGCCATGGTCTAGTCGTGAGGTTTGTGGTTACAGGTTGGACTCGATGATCTTCGAGGTCTCTTCCAACCTTGGTAATACTGTGATACTGTGATACTGTGACTCCCTCCAGAGAGCCAAAAGGAGGGAGAAAAAGAGAAAGAACAAATCATTCAGCCTGCTTATAAAGAGATAGCAGAATTATGGGATAAAATAAACAATTTATGCTTTTCCAGTCCATCCCTGGACCTTTCTGGTCCTCTGGGAGGACTCGACTCTATGTTTTTTAAAGGCACCACCCTCAAACCATAACACAGCAGGATGCATTTGTCTGTAGTGTAGCTTCATCAACTTTGAAGTGTTAAGATGTGTTAAGAAGTGTCTTGAAACTCAAAGTTGTTGTCACAGAACACACTCCCATTTTTGACTGGGCAAATATTTGCCATCAAGACCCACGTGGGACCTGTGCAGAGTGTTAGCCATTTTTCAGGCTTTCATATTTTGCTCTCTTGGATCAGTATTCAAGACCCTTTTCTAGCAACAAAATGGTGCTGGTGGGCTGTGGCTATTTGAACCTTGACTTATTTTGCAGGGTGGGAAGGAAGATATGAGTGTTAGCAGCTGGTTTTGATTTGCCTTTCTACCAGGCAAGCAAGTCAGCTAAGGTGCAGTCGGGCTCTGCGAGCCTCAATCTCTCCATCAGGGCCTGAGGAGCTGGGTGGCAGTTGAGGTCTTCACCATCTGTATCTAAACCTGCAGCAATCTGAGTGCCTTAGTTCAATTTTCACATGTGTTGGCTCACTGCAAGCAACAAGATTCAGGATCTTTAAAAACTTGGTCTCTTATTTGGGAATATAAATATGCATTCTGACATCAGACTAACAAGGTTGTCTTGTTAGCCTGTATTAGCAGCTAAAGAACATTAGTAATGCTGATTTGTTTGTTTGTTTGTATGTATGATACTGTTCTTTATTCTCCACTGTCCACGATATGACATTTTTGAACACAGGATGATACAGGTTAGAAAAATAGGAGGAGAGAGGAAGATGACAGACCAAATCTCATCAAGGTCTAAACATTTAACATGCCTGAGTTTAGAGCTAATGGGTCCCTATTTGTATCTCCACATAAAAACACTCCCAAGGCAGTGGAGGGCAAATAAGCACCTCGCTGTCTGTCCCTGTAGGGCTGGCAGGTGCAAGCTGGCTCAGGGACAGATGCAGGGGAAGAGAGAAGGAACACAGCTCAGAGCAGGAAGTTTTTAGGAGTGTAATTCGAATGGCCTGCAACCACATGGCTTTCCAAATGAAGATCTTCCCAACAAAGATAGATCTTCATCATTCTTAGAATTTTCCAGGCACACCTGGAATCATAATAATCCCTGATTCTTATGCCATATGGCATATGCTCACTTGCTACTATGTACAGATGCACACTTTATCTGTCCATACAATAACTGTCTACTCCCTGTAGTCCTTATGTATCTCACAAACAGTACATGCAAATAGCACACTGATGTCACATTGCACACTACCACCAAACAAGAAATCTATGAAGTATGAGCTGTTTATGAATTTCCTTTCTGTCTGAGGTTTGTCTTCCTTAGACGTCTGTTATTTGCACTCTCTCTACCATAGAGAGCAATAGGCTCCTTAATGTCAAAGCCTGATATTTTAAGATCAAAGTATTTTCTTGTTTCACTAACATTTATTAAAATCAGTTACTCATCACTGAAAACTCTTGATAGTTTAAGAAATATCTATCTATTGTAATTAAGCACCAGCTGGCTGTTTGTAATTTAGACAAATGGTAATTGTCTGTTTCAGATCACATATTGTAACTGACTGTGATTCACAGGAGCTTCTTTAAACATAATTTTCCAGTGGCTGATCTTGCCAAGTGCTGCAAGAGCCTTTCTGTGAAACTGCAGGTATGTCAAACACTTAATGTTCATAAATGCTGTACTGCTTTTTGGAGGAGTAGATGTTTTATTGACTGATACATGTTCTATATGACCGTGATCTTTTTCCCTATAGCTTCCATTTACTCTCGATATTATCCAAATATTGATTTAAACAATGCACATCGTCCCCCAGGTTGGTAAGATCTCATTCACCAATCTGATATCTCTGTGTTTTTGTGTTGGAGGGATGGAAATGCAACTAATGGAAAAAGATATCTCATTGTATGTTGAGAAATGTGTGAGTCTTGTCAAACAGCTAATTATCAGTTTATGAAGCATAAACTGAGGGATGACTTCTTGACATTTGAGAAATCGCTGATCCAATTCAGAGAGAAAACAAAGAGAAATTTCCCAGGATGATTATTTTTCTTTATAATTCTATGCCATTAGAGGCTCTCTTTGCAAATTTGAAAGAGACACAGAGGGGTTTTTTTAACAACTGAAGATGTTGAATGTTGTGGTGGAACAAGGAACAAGTCAGGTAAAATGGACATTGAAAGTGCCTGGGCTGCCTCAAAAATAAAAGCTAAGTGTGTGAAAATACGTGGGTTTAGAAAGTGTTTTAAACCTGTGGTTCACTTGAGTGCTCCCTTGCTCATACCATAGGAGCAGAAAACGAAGTCCTATCTATTCCAATGCCCTGTTCTAGGCAATAGCAGTGATAGATGGCCAGGATAAGTCAGAAGAGAGGGAAAACATGCCACAGTGTCTTCCCAGCGGGATCCCACAGCTTCCCCTAGTCTGTAGCTCACAGGCCTTTTCACTTGGTCTCATTACGATGATTTATCTTCTTGCTTACACTTGTCTTTTGCTAATGTGGTTATGTTCATTCAATGCACCTGGCTCATTTCAGCTTGCTGCCTCTGCCAGGCAACGCTCTCACAGGCTAATAAACACACAGTAACAGGAAGAAGACCAGGAGGAAGGAGAAGGAGGAAAAGGCTTCATAACACAATGAGGAAAAGCTTTCAACTCCTAATTGTTTGGGGTTTTTCTTTTTTCAGTGCCTTTGTAGCAGACTTTAAACATTCAAGCTCATTACAATGATATTGATAGGAAGATGCTCCACCAAAATCCTGCTCCCAAAGGAGTTAGTTATGGTGACATACAGGGAAAACATGCACTGATTCATCTTCATGTTCTTGTTCCATTTCCAAGCTGTCCAATTAACTATTATTGCTGAACCAAAATGCTAAAAACATTTTGAAGTGGGCTACAGAGAAGAATTCTAGGTAAACTATGATGAGTATGAAGAAATAGTGGTATTTAGTTAAAAAATTATAATTTGCCTACCTCCAGACTACTTACTGAATTGCTTTTTTCCATTTATATGCAGTCATTTGTTTCATCTGTCCATGTGTAAAATATTTAGATAAACTCAAGGAAGACCAATAAAGTTTAAATTGATATTTCTTTGTTAATCAAGAAACACTTTATTTATCTGTAATACACACACTGAGGTAAGGCTCACAGTTGATATGGGTGACGTTGCACTTAAGTCCTGAAAAGAATGGTCTCAATAAGAAACTGGCTGAAACAGAAGTTCCTTACTGCTTGCTCATATTCCTTTTTACTCTTTTATTTTCAGTCTTTAAAAATCATAAACCAGTAATAGCCAATAACAGCAAATATTGTTCTCACATTGTATATTGTTCTCACTTTGTCATTTTGGCAAGGTCCTGGCAAGTAAGGACCCCATGCCTAAATAATGGAGAGCACATGCCTCACTGGACAAGTATTTAAAACCAGACTTTTCCCACTGCTTCTTGTTCCAAGAAGATCTTATTGTGGCCTTCCAGTATCTGGAGGCAGCCTACAAGAAAGTTGGTGAGGGACTTTTAAAGGGAATGAATCCAAGCTAGAGGAGGGGAGATTCAGACTGGATGTCAGGAAGAAGGGTGGTGAGGCACTGGAACAGGTTGCCCAGGGAGATGGTGGAAGCCCCATCCATGGAAGTTTTAAAGGCCAGGCTGGATGTGGCTCTGGGCAACCTGATCTAGTGTGAGGTGTCCCTGCCCATGGCAGTGGGGCTGGAACTAAATGATCCTTGAGGTCCCTTTCAACCCTAACAATTCTGTGATTCTGTTTAACTATGTATTCCTGATTTCTTAATATTTGGAACAAAATGACTTGATTTTTATTTTTTTTTAATCAATTCCCCTTTCTTCCTTATACAGATAATCCTCATGCCAATAATGATTTGCTGCTTAAAGAAGAGTGAATGAATTCTAAGGGTCTGGAATAATTGTGTCAATCAATAAGGAATAGACTCCTTCTCTTCCCTCTTGAGATTGCCCTTAAAAGCCGCTTACAGTCCTAACCACTTAAGTAGAAGAAAGATGTAAGTACCCTGAAAGCAATGTAAAGAGCAACAGGGATTAAGGGGCTCCAGGGATTCATTCACAAAGAACTATTTTTAAAGCACTGCACTTCATAGACAATTGTTTTTGTCAGGGGTGGAAGTGCTTTACATAACCAGCACCACTGTAGTCAGCCAGAGGAAAACACTTTTCTCACTGTCTTCTGCAACCTGTAGGTAATCTTCCCATTAGACTTTCATAATTTAGTTGTTGTTGGTTGTTTTTTTTTACTCTGCTGTATTTCTGAAATTTTTAACGTTTGTAGGCTACAAACACCTAGGTGTACTCTACAGGGCAGAGTGCACGCCTGAAAGCGTGCCTGGCAATGCCTGGCACAGAGATTTGGTAGACTGTGCTACAGCCTCCCAAATGAAGCAGTGCAAATGTTATCATTTAGGATATTTTAAATAACACCAGACAGTGTCTGAGGAAAGGTACTCCAGCTATTTACATTTATGTAGTAATCCTTCACAGTCTGGTCTCAGAGTGTTGAACCGATAACAACACCATAAAATTATCAGCACTCACTCTGCAGGGAATCAGTATTTCTTTAGCTTTCTTTGAAGTGCCAAGACACAGACTGAGAAGTGACTTTTGTAACTTAATTCAGAGCACAGAGTTGCCACATGTGCCTGTCTCCAACTGACCTGAGTTAATAACTGAGGCAAACCACACAGGGCATCCTGCTGCTTTGGACCTTAATACACTGACCTCAGGAACATAATCAAAAAGTAGATTAGCTGGAGACTGTTCTGCAGCCCTGGCTCAGAACTTTGAGTGTGGAAGAAGCAGGTTGTGTAATCACTGTGTTATCTGATGGTAAATCAACAGGGCTAATGGTGCATGTCTGGTAAAAGACAACCTGTTGTAATTTGGCTGAAGATGCATCTTACTGCCATGTAGAAGTATGCTAAACAACATCACAGCTACATGGAACAAACCCCAAAGAAGTTGTTTATAGGCTTGCATCTTCTTTTCTGAGAAATTAGCTCAGCACTGGGTGGCTTTGTAGGCAGTAAATCTCTGCTATTTGGAAGTGGATCTAAGCATCACAAATGCAAGCATCATAACTAAACATTTTCTTCTTGGTCATGTAGGTAGTGAAACTTGGCTGAACTACAGAAGGGCCTATGTGGCCTGCCAGCTTTTTTGGACTGATATAATGAATCTGTCCAATTTTAAGCAATATTACTTCAGGTACATGTTTGCCTGAATGCATGTATCTCACTGCAGCACAAGGTGAATGCTACAGCTTCTGCTTTTAAATCCAGTAGCTGTGGAGAGTCTGCAACAGGCAGTCTCCAACATGCTTTGTGACCATGCCATGATTACAGGGAACCAGAGTTAGCAATTGTTTAGAAGTGTTAAAACTGTACAGAATGCTACAGAAAACCATTGTGTCTGCACTATGGGTACCATCCAAGCTCCCCAGGGCAAGAGGATATAAAAGATATTTACCCCTTTCCCAAGGAGTAAAAATAAAAATGCTCCACACTGATCAGATGCTTAAATGGAAATTCTGTTTACAAATATATACCAAAGGCATTCAGGTGAAAAGAATACACCTGGGCCTACCAGGCCAAAACCTTCCAGAGCCTTCCAGAAATGTCCATCCCCCTTAGCCTCATCAGAGCCAAGAGCAGCCAAACTGCCCCCTCTACACTCAGACCTACCGCAGGCTTCTACAGACCCTGCGGCATACCCAGAAATTCCCTGCCAGCCAGAAAACTGTCTCCCCCCAAGTTTGCATCCATTGTTCCTTGTCTTATTACTGTGCATCACCAAAAAGAGATTGTCCCCCTCCACTTGACACCCTCTGCCCCCTCAGACATTTATAGACATTGATCAGATCCCCTCTCAGTCTTCGCAAGACTAAACAGACCCAGGTCTCTCAGTCTCTCTTTGTAGGGGAGATGCTCAAGCACCCTAATCATCCTCATCAAATCCTTTGTCATAAAATCAGTAAAAGTATATAAATAGTTGAAGGTAATCTAAGATTGTCTGGCTCATTCTGACTATGAAATTAAACCTTCAAAACCACTTAATTTCCTCTTGGTTTTGGGTTTTGTTGTTGTTGTTGTTGTTTGTTTTGGGTTTGTTTGGGTTTTTTTTTACAGTGATGGTGCACATTAAATGACATCCATCTATGGTGCATAATTTATGATCCCATTTTCAGTAATATTTATCTATTTTGTAATCTTTTCTGCCTGCTTTTTTGGCAACAGGATAACACTTTATGAACCATCACCATAAACACAAATTATAACTTAGGATTCTTTTGGCTAAGAGGCATTAGCAGGTGAGTTGTGGTCCCACTGGTGGCTGACATCTAGCAGAGACTCTGAATGGTAGGGAAGGGCTGGCCTGCCCTTTGCCTGACTTTGATGAGGAAAATGCAGCTTGCACTCAAAATACTTGCAGCAAGCTAGATCCTATAATGATATCAAGCCTTATTTTTAATCTATTTTAATCTAAGCAGGTTAAAATACCTCCAGTCTCCTACTGGCCTCATCCTTTGCCTGCAGCCAGGGGTCGGCAGGACACAGGGGTTGGCAAAACACTGCACTGACATGTCTGGGATTTAGTTTTGCATCTTTTGTCACCAGAGGTCAGAATAAGACAGAGTCTTCAAAAGTTCTGTTCCTGATGCTCGTCTTTTCCAGTCCTGATTTCCCACATGAATATTTTGTGACACAGCCTTGGTAATGTGCTTATACAGTAAAGCTGATCTGTCTGTAGGTAAATAGTTTAAAATTCCCGAGGGGAACTGCTTCTTTCCCATTAGCAAGGCATGCAAAACTGATTAAAACCTTCCAAGCCAGGCACCCCCAGCTTCTTGTCTTCCCCTTATTATTCTAAATACAGGGAGTGGGAAAGTGACTGCTAATTTACTCACATCATCCTCCCCCCGCCCAAATATTATTTGGGCCAGATGAAAACAGAATATTTTCTTTACCACTAGAGATATGGTTTTGAAACTGCAGTGTCTTGACCCAAAAAAAAAAAAAAAGCAGTAAATCCTGAATGTGGATTTTTTTTTCATTTTAGTGGCACATTTAAACAAAAGGTGAAAGATTTTACTTTAGCCATTAGAGGTCAGTAAATCCCAGGTTATTCATGAGTTTGTTGAATTCAGTTATTGGGGAAAAAAAACCTAGAAAGAAGGGCAAGATAAAAATAATTACAGCATTTGTTAATCTTTGGGGTTAAATGCTGGGTGAAATAGAGTTAAAAAGAAAAAAAAAAAAAAGAAAGTAAAATTGTAGTTTTCAGCTGACAATGTGCACAGATGAAAATAGTCCACATCTGACCATGACATATGACCTGCATTAGATGATATGGTTATGTGGTCCTGCTCTGGCAGGGGGTTGGTGGTCCCTTCCAACCCCTAGAATCCTGTGGTCCTGTGAGCTGTTTGATCTTTCAGAATGTGGTGGTGTTCTCTTTGTAAGCCTTATTTCAATCATTTAAATATAAATGTAAACAGATGACTGCCTAATGCAAGATGCAGCATCAGTCCAGGATGCAGGTGGCTGGAGCATAGGGGACATTTTTCTTGTATGAGGAGGCGCAACCAGTACATTGTGCTTCGGAGTGACATTCTTGTATACTGCTGCCCTCTCCACACAGGCACGTGTCTCTCCTGCTCCACAGCAGCTCAGCTATGGTGAGAAAGGTGCAAGGAAATACTGACTTCCACACAGGAAGGGTGGAATTTTATTATATTATTCCTTTTTTTATTATTCCTGTTATTCTACCACCACTAACAGGAAATTTTCTTAATCTAAAGAAGGTAACAGCACATGATTCAAGAGAGCCTGAACCTAATCAATGCAACTTAAATAATATATCAATTAACCAGCTAAAACTAAGCTTGTTTTATAACCCTGCCGGAGAAAAACTTGAGCTCATTTCTCTAATGAACCTTCTCCCTTCAATGTTTTTTTGCTTGTTTTCTGTTAGCTTACCTGAAGCTAACTTGATGTATGCTGCCTTTAATTATTGATTAAATTTGCTAAACAGCTCTTCATATTTTACTCTTCCTGGGTGCTAATCTGCAGCCTGTAGGCATCTCTCTGCCCCATGAAAACACATTCCTCTTGGCCATATGTCTTGTTATACCAGGGTGCCATCTTACCTGGTATGAACCTTAACCTCAATATGTGAATTTGACCTCATCAAACGCATGAAGCAGAGGGAATGCAAGCACCAGTCTGGTGAAGCATGTCCTCTGATGTGCATATTCACTCTCATTATGGGAACGTGCCAGGAAAGGAGAAAAGCATAAATCTCTTAATCAGTTACAGGAAGACTATTAGGCTGCCAATGTGATGCCCCTGTCAAGAAGACTAAAGCCAGCCTAAACAGAATATTCTTAGTGAAAGAGTGTTTATAACATGATATAAAGCTGAGGTGAAACTTCCGTAGGAGATGCCTACAGTTCCACATTAGACAGGATGGCTTCCAGTCTAGGAAGTCCACCCAAAAGATAGATGGATATAGACAGGGCCACAGCAATGATGAACAAAAAATCCAAGCAGTTAAAACAGCACAGCTTATCCAACCAGACAAAATAAAGGCTGGGGATAGTCATGACAGTTGACTGTAAATACAATGAGGAATGAGTGTAGAGGAGGGGGAACACAAGATATTCAGTATGAAGAATACACTTGGCACAGAACCATTCAGGTATATATTGCCTGTAAATAACATTTAGGCTGGAACTCAGGAAAAGATCCCCAAGTTTTGTCAATGCCTCTGTTTCTGATGGGCAACAAATTAGCAATTTAAATGTAGATCTTTGTTAGTTAAAGAAATGGTAAGATGAACTTCTCTGGGACTGGACTTGATGTTTCAGCAGGCATGTAGGATTGTTAGTCAGGTAGATCCCTTTGAAAGAGGTTTTCAAGAAGGTCTTGAAGAAGCTCTATGGGGTCCAGTTCTGCCATGTGTGCTTTCACAGCTGACTAACAGGTGATTGCCAAGGCCTCTGTGCAAGACCACATGAGATGACAGCTTGAAGATCATGTGAACTTTATGTCAACAAGGAACACAGACCTTGGATGGGTGAAGAACTCCCTTTATTTATTACTCACAAATATTTGCATTGAATACTGTGGTCCTGGAACAAAGGAACTGAAAAAAACAAACAAACCAGTCTTCTCTAAACTCCAAAAGAAGATAGGCACAGAGCAAGATTTCTGCTGAGCCTGTGCTTAGCACAGAAAGGAAAGACATTGTTCAGTGTGTGTTCAGAAGCTTCTTCTTTTATTCTGAAGAAATAAAACTGAAGCAGCAAAGTAAAAGGAACTGAATCCTGTGGTTGGGGATTTGAACTCAGGCTGGTGAGTCAGCTGGGTGACATCCAGAAATAGTCTTCTGCTTCGAAACAAAATGTGTGTCAGCTAGGGCTTCTTCCTTCTGAGGAGAGGTTGGGCCACCCTACTGCATGCGTGACTCTGGCATTAGTAGAACAAGGAAAGACTTTGCCATCACTCTCAGGGAAGCCAAAGGGAAGGTAGGGGCTCCTACAGCCCTGCAATGGCAGTTAGTGCCAAGATTAGAGAATGAGGCTTTTGATCTTGCAGCCATTGTTCAGACCCTGTCCCTCAAGAACAGCACACTAACAAATTTTGTTCTACAGAAGTAGAGGCCCTTTCTGTGCAGATTAAGGAACAGTCTGATTTATGCAAGCCTTCAGCATTCAATAACTTTCTGTAATTTCAGTAGAGGATTTTTTGTTGTAAATAACTTCCCATTCTGTGATAGCAGAAGAGAATGCTGCAAGACTGTCTAAATAATACAGAGCTTGGTGGTTGTGACACTTTAATAATTTTCCTCCTCAAGTATCATGCCCCTTTGTCATCATCCTAACCAAGCGACAAGTGATTTGAGCAAAAGTTCTGGAACTAAAACATTTTACTTAATGGGAACTGCAGGCACTTAAATAATACAGAGTCAGAACTCAGGTTAGACATGACTTTTGAATATCATGCTCTCTGGGTCGAAGTGTGGATGGAAAAGGAAGGGTAGAGACTAGGATGAAAAAGACAGAAAAATAACCAGACAGAAGCAAAAATATTTGTTGTTTGTTTGTTTAGAAGATAGCACATCACATTAAAAGGCTCAAAGATAAACAACACCATCAGCTGTGTCTTCATCACTTAGAGTAGATATTTCAAGAAGCTTCATCAATGAAGTAGGAAGTTGCTATGTGGCTAATAAAGAAGACTGGATGAGAGAACACAAATAGCCTCAGGAAAAACCCCATGATATAAACTGATGACTACAGCTAAAAGCTGCTTTTGATTTTTTAAATTTTATGTTATTTAACTGATGTAAGAGCTATCATGTGTTCTTCATGCTGCAGTATTCACTGTGAAGGTCATATCTGAAACAGTGCATATTGATCTGAGCCTACATAAGAGACATTGTAGCTGCAGAATAACGATCTGGTCCCTGCGCTGTGCTCTCATGCACTGCGGCTGCATGTGTGGGCACAAGGCAAACCACCACTGACATTCCTCTGCCAGCTGCCCAGTCCTTCTCCCACTCCTGTGAGGTGAGGTGGGCTGGCAGCTCTGTGGGAAGAGACTTCTGCTGGGGGTGTGCAACAGATGTGATTCTCCAGGCACTGCCTGTGTCCACTCTTGCTGTGCTGGGGAGTAAGAAGTCCCATAATATAGTCTAAAGCAGTGTGAGCCGATCTTAGCAGCAAGAGCTGAAAGCTGCTATTCATATCAGCATTCCTATTGATTTAAAAGCAATTATTTGCCTGAGTAATTCCTGCTCATCTGAGAAACAGTTTATAAAGACATGGCCAGCAGCTGTTGAAAGCTCCTATCAGTCCCAGATATGTGTGTTGTGAGATTTGTGCTCTACTTCCGTGAGATGCTTATAGTCCTGAGTCTTTAACCAACTCTTCTTTGCCCTCCTGTTTTTGAGATTTTCTACATGGCCACAGCATTCCTTAGAGTCTCTCGGAGAGATCTGGGATGGGATTAGGTTTGGCAAGCTTTCTAAGTGGTCCTGAAGGGCATAGTCCTTAAAAGGGTCTTTATTACTAGCCAGCCCTTAACTTGGTCTCCCAAGTCCATAATGTGAGAGGCTGAAGAGAGGACAGCTATTGGGGAGCGGCGAGGGAAGACGGCAGCAATCAATATGATTGATAAGCACGCTTCAACTTTATTGCCCGGATACACAGCTTATATAACATCTCAGCTAAATATGCATAAGTGTCATTATTCTATTGGTCTCTGACTGAAGGCAACATTATAATATCCAGCCCACTTGCAATTAGGTCTGTGTACAACATCAAAGGCTCTGTGTACAATCTCAGAAAACTCCCTTCTCACTAGCTCTTCCTTTCCCATCCAGTTATCTTACAAACACACAGCTGCAAGAACAGCTACAAGGCCACAGTGACCTCACTGCCTCAGCATGCCAGCTAACTATGGGCAGTAAACAACAAGATGGAGTACGGCCTACACATTCTGCTCAAGTAGCTGTTCCACAGAGTCATGTCCCTTAGATTTAAGCCATTCTCCAACAGACAGCCATGTGCAGCCTTGGCTGCAGTTCCCCAAAGATGAATCAGCCCTTTTCCAGAGTGCTAGAAGAGGGTCATGAGCTGAGAGGATTCCCTGTTTCTGGACTCTCTGGCATGCACTGTGTAGTAGGACTGCCTGAAGGCAGAGGTGGGGGAGACAACAACAGCTCTAATGCACTGTGGGATGGCTAAAGAGGCAGCCCAATAATTGGTTGTAATAGCAGCAGCCTTCTCAGACAGACACATACAAGTAGCATCCAGCTCAGCTCTGGGCACATTTTAATCTGACTGCATTTCACCTGGGCTGCAACTGGGCATTAGCTTGTTCCTCTCTTACTGTCTCCAGAGTGGAAAAGGCAACAGTAAACATTTTGCTCCAAGCAATAAGTCGTCTTTGGTTTAGGAGGGAAAGTCCTGAGAAGCAATTTCCGGTATATGATTTCTAAAACTCTACAGCTATGGAAAGGCTTTAGTGACTCAGTGAACTAATATTATACAGACAATAGAAATTAATTCTATTTGGCTTTTGGTTTAGTACATAACATTTGGTCAGCCATTTAATCTTCCCCATTCTCTCTTACATGTAATACTGCAGTGGTAGGATCCAGTTCAGGGCATGCTTTGATGTTCTCTGAAACTGGAAAGGTAATATAAATGCTAAGCATCATGTCAGTTATATACCTTAGAGGCTTAAATGGTGCTGACAGACTCTTAGTAACAGGAGTGTTGCAGACATTAACACATCTGTAGGTACAGGCAATGCTCCTTTTTGTGTTTACTTTGTGCTCAAGTGGATCACCAAAATCAGTGTCTAGCTTCATATGAAGCTACACAATAAATAACTTGCTCTGAATCCTCACAGAAACTCCATGCAGTGCTACAGGCTGGAGTCAGAGTGGCTGGAGAGCAGCCAGGCAGAAAAGGGACCGAGGGGTACTGGTTGATAGTAGGCTGAACATGAGCCAGGAGTGTGCCCAGGTGGCCAACAAGGCCAGTGGCATCCTGGCCTGCATCAGGAACAGTGTGGCCAGCAGGAGCAGGGAGGTCATTCTGCCCCTGTACTCACCACTGGTTAGGCCACACCTTGAGTACTGTGACCAGTTCTGGGCCACTCAGTTTAGGAAAGATGTTGAGATGCTGGAATGTGTCCAGAGAAGGGCAACAAAGCTGGTGGGGGGTTTGGAGCACAAACCCTATGAGGAGAGACTGAGGGAACTGGGGTTGCTTAGCCTGGAGAAGAGGAGACTCAGGGGAGACCCTCTTGCTCTCTACAACTACCTGAAGGGAGGTTGTAGGCAGGTGGGGGTTGGTCTCTTCTCCCAGGCAACCAGCACCAGAACAAGAGGACACAGTTTCAAGCTGCACCAGGGGAGGTTTAGACTGGATGTCAGGAGGAAGTTCTATACAGAGAGAGTGATTGCCCATTGGAATGGGCTGCCCAGGGAAGTAAGTGGTGGAGTCACTGTCACTGGAGGTGTTTAGGAAGAGACTGGATGGGGTGCTTGGTGCCCTGGTTTATTTGATTAGATAGTGTTGGATGATATCAATGATAATCAAAGGTCTCTTCCAACCTGGTTAATTCTATTCTATTCTATTCTATTCTATTCTATTCTATTCTATTCTATTCTATTCTATTCTATTCTATTCTTTTGGTAGCACAAATTCTCTGCCAGAGCTTGCAGATGGCATTAGTTAAG
>CM066567.1:46837695-47097695 GCA_033816785.1 Picus viridis | reverse complement strand
CCTTCTTGGCTGCCTTCTTCTACTCCTTCCTTGCTTAGTGCACATTGATAAACCTCTCCTACTTCATGGTTCCTGCCCTATTGTAGCCCACCTAAATAGTATTTCTAGACCAGATTTTGTGAAAGGCAGCTGAACACTGAGTGAGATATTCAAACATCATAGAATTGTCAGGGTTGGAAGGGATTTCAAGGATCATCTATTTCCAAACCTCCTGACATGAGCAGGGACACATCATGCTAGAATAGGTTACCCAGAGCCACATCCAGCCTGGCCTTTAAAAATTCCTGGGATGGGGTTTTTACTACCTCCCTGGGAAACCTGTTCCAGTGCCTCACCACCCTTATGGTGAAGAACTTCTTCCTAGCATCTAATCTAAATCTCCCCTCCTTTAGCTTGGATGCACCCCCTAGTCCTATCACTACCTGACACCCTAAAAAGTCCCCCACCAGCTTTCTTGTAGGCCCCTTTCAGATATTGGAAGGACACAATAAGGTATCCTCAGAGCCTTCTCTTCTCCAAATTGATCAACCCCAACTCTCTCAGCCTGTTTCCATAGGAGAGGTGCTTCAGCTCTCCAAGTGCTTAGGTACTCATCAATACCTCAGAAGATCTCCTGCCTATGAAGAACAAGGAAAGGTAGCGGGTAGGTATGTCCCTCTGGACATGGCAGTCCCCCTGCCCACAGCTAATCCAAAGAAACTGCCTGTTCATTTTATAACTGCTACCAATGCAGTGCAACTTTTCTTGCTGTGACTGATTTTGCAACCACTGCTTTATGCCGCTGGCTCCCCTAACTCTACCCAGAGGCAATTGGTAGCCTTGCTGTGCTTTTGTGGAAGCAGCAGTCTGTGCCCAGTTTCTGCAAGGATGAGCTGCCAGAATGAACCTAATCCTCACAGGCAGAATGGAGCTGACATGTGTGGGATTGCAGAGAGCCCTCCTCGCAGACCATGCTTCTGCTTTCCTATGGAATAGCTGTCAATAGCTATTTTTTTATGATTTTGCATTTAGGATGTTGAAAATCCCATCTAGGAAGCCTAAAGCAGTCCATTGGTATGGCTGACTGAGAAAGCTAGAGTTTCTTATCCTTGATGTCCACCACGCTTATTTACAAGGTGTCTCACACTATGCCCTTGTATCTAAAATGTGGCTCGCATATTGCAAGGCCTCATCCTCCATTAATCCCTAGATATCTTTTTTCTAGACATCAAGGCATAAGACATTTCCTCCCCTCTTATTCCTTCCCTAAGATGTGTACTGAGATGGAACATATGATACATTTTCTCCTGATATGTAAGTGTTACTGCTGACTCATAAGTGTTCCTGCTACTCCAAGACTGCGGCTTCTCTGTCCCAGTCTGCCTTGGAAATACAGCAAGGTTTAGGAATGACACTCCCTTATATATTTAAGTAATATAATGTGCTATCTTTAAAATGCTTGCCCTCGTGTTGTGTTCACCCGACATTTATGTAATTCCTTCCCTTTTTCACTCCCACAATTTTTGTATCTTGAAAGACTTGCAAACACAAATGTCACAGGCAGCTTTCGAAACAGCAGCCTTTACTTGGACCGTTGGTTTTGTTGATACAGCTTTTTCCTCATTCTATTTTTCCTTTTCTACCTTTTCTAGGCTAATTCCATGTGAAGGAGGAATGCATTTCCCTCCCCTGCTTCTCTCTTAAGAATTTACAGATGGCCCCTGGACTCAGCACACTGTAAATCATCCTTATCAGGAAAGGGCCAAATATTGTTTTGCTTGGGGGCCCCTCCACTTCTCGACTATTCCTCATTATCCCCTTTCTCTAAGGCATTCACAGTCATTTCTGTCTCCTTTATAATGTTTTGCCGCTGCACCCTTGCTCAGACATGTCTCTGCTTTGGTCTGCCTCACACCCCACACACCTCTTCTCTCTCTGCTTTCTGCATTAGCACTTTCCCCCACAAGCAGCCAGTGAAATTCTCTCATTGCTGGCAGTTTTAAATCCCTTCAGCTGTTTCTGCACTGATGAGTTTGCTCAAGGCCCAGGAAGACAGTGACTGTAGTTACGTCCCTGATTAAGAGTCTGAAAAATGCAGCAGTGTCCCATGTCTGCTCAGTGGAGACCCCACTGGCTTCTGTTTATTGCTGTTGGCCTTTGGCCAGGCCGGCCCAGCCACTGGGCTCACTGGCAATGCTTGGTCTGGTTGTTCTTGCTGGATGAAGGATCCCCCTGAGGAAAACCTGGAGACTGGAGGAGCAGTGTGCCTGTGTGTCTGTGTGTGGACACAGGTCCATCGCTCCCCAGCAGCAGCCCTGGCTGCTTATGCAGGCTCCTGCATCCTTTTTATTGCTGAATTTCCATTTTCCTGCTACCCTAAAGGCGCCTCCACCTCCTGCATATCTGAGTCTCCTGCAGCATTCCTCCATGTCTCCTCACCAGTTCAGGAGGAAGAATAGCACTTACTGAATGCCCCATTCACGCCCAGGTAGACTTACAAACCACACAGAAAACACTGAGGGGCTCCTTTGCAGAGCCAGCTTAGGTAGGAGCACTTGAATCAGTAGGAGACTCGAGGCACTGTTGCCCTTGCTCAGCACTGAGCAGGCACCACTGCCGTGCAGTCAGCATGGCAGACTGTGTCAAGGCAGCCCTGTGTCAAGGCAGCTTTGCACTGTGGTGAGATCATCATCACCATTGCTCATTACAAACCTGGCAGCAAATTAGCAGACTGCAATGGCCTCCAAAAGGAGGCTTGTGCTTCCCCTTCAGCTGCAACCAAGGAGCTGGATAATTTCCAGAAGCAATGTTATGTGTACTCATCTGAAGGTTGTGTAAATACATCAGTTCAAGGAATTAATCAGGTTTTCTGAGTAGATGCGGCTTCTTCCTGCTGACCCCTGGGCAAGGCAGCAATCAGCTGCTCTTGCTGCAGTCCCAACCACTGCACTTCCTGTGCTGCCCCTGGTCTGGACGAAGCTCTCTGTTACCCAGGAAAAACTATCCATGGGATCAGTGGTTTCAATCATTCATATATATTAACTGAGGAACATCTGCACCTTGTTTCATACAGAATCCATTTGTGCTTGGTTGTATGTAGGGAATTTGCAGCCTTAAAAAGGATGGAAGTAATTTTCAATCTCTGTAGACAAAAGTTCATATGATAGGCCTTTAATTGTCCTTTTTGTTAGCACCACTGTTGGTGGCCTAACCTGGGCTCTTACCCTAGCTATTGGTCTCCAGAATCAACATTACCTTTCATTTTTAAAGGTGCTTTGGGTATTCCCCAACATGTGAAAACAGCTGAATGTAGCAATGGTGCCAGTATACTGGGCCCAGTATCCCAGGCTGTACAAACAGCTGCCTTGTCTGCCTACTGTGACAACAGAAAATGCTGAGGAAATATAATCCTGAGTGTGTCTGTCTGCTGTGTCATTCACCTCTCCATTTCTGCACTTGATACCTTCACATCATGCCTTTTCTTAATTCAGCTGAACATCAAATTTGTCAAAAGGCAATAAGATTTTAGACATTATCTGTCACAAGAGTGCAAAGAGGAATTTTCTTTTTTCAAACATGACTGGACTTCTGCAAATATTAGCAAAGGCCCCCTGTCACATTTTTCTTCATAAAACTGAAACAAGGTTGTTTGGAAATCCATCTCACAAGGGATTAGGAGGTACCCCAAAGGGCTTTTGAGCCTGATGAGGCTTTCCTACTCTTCAGTCCTCCTGCTTGCTACATGTTGCTTGAAGGCTCAGACCAGATTGTGATGTGGTCCTGTGTGACCTGCACTAGATTATATGCTTATGTGGTCCTGCTCTGGCAGGGGTTGGACTTGATGACCTCCAGAGGTCCCTTCCAACCCCTAATATCCTGTGATCTTGTGGCCATCAAAAGTGTTGAGGTGACTCATTTTTAACAGGAGTTAAGCTAGATAGCAGTGACCCAGGGGATCAGAGATTGACAGGTTCATAATTCTCCTGAGGCTATTGGCAGTAACTGGTGATCTTGACTGAGGGTAGGGGTGTGTCCAGTGCACACATTCATAGATACACAGATAATACAATAATACAATACAATACACCAGGTTGAAAGAGACCTTCAAGATCATTGCATCCAACCCATCAACCAATCCAACCCACCTAAACAACTAAACCATGGCACCAAGCACCCCATCAAGTCTCCTCCTGAACACCTCCAATGAGGGTGACTCCACCACCTCCACGGGTAGCCGATTCCAATGGGCAACCACTCTCTCTGTATAGAATTTCTTCCTAACATCCAGCTTAAACCTGCCCTGGCACAGCCTGAGACTGTGTCCTCTTGTTCTGGATGCATAGATATGAAGGTCAAAGTGATTTTGGAACACCCAAGCTGTTGCTGGAGTCCCTTCACAATAAACCCCAAGCTAGTAGTTTGATCTTGCTGTCATTATACAGGTGAAAAATTATGAAATCCTGTGGTCACAGACTGAAGACCAAGTTTGGGTCTTAATCCCTTCTCAGAAAGTCTCAGTTTACCAGGAGTAAAATGATCCTACCATCAGGTCATGAAGGAAAGTGCTTCAAGGGTGTGGAAGGAGAAATGACAATTAATTTTAAGATTGGAGGAATATTTTTGTGTCTAGTCTGTCATACACATGAAACAATTGGGTGTTCGACAACTTCTATTAGACAATTAGGATCACCTGAATGTGAGGCTCTTAGAACAGCACAGAGATCTTGAAGCATGGAAGGAAGAATGTGGTTGTTTGCAGAAAAAGCAATGACAGGGAGATGTAGTGTCCTTTTTCAGGAGTCAGATTTAGAGGGTAAGATTAGAAGTGCATTATCTCGATGCGGGATTACAGAAAGCCCACTTGCACAGCTGGTGCATCTGGCACTGAAAGGAAGGCAATCTCCCTGCTCTCCAGCTCCTAAGCAGTGGTAACATCACGTTATTTTCCACATACTGTACAATATCACTGGGGAATGGCCTTAACTGAATTTTTAAATGACTGCTATATATGTATATAGATGTATCTGTGTATGCTTGTGTCTGTGTGGATAATCATTGTCCTTCACTATTGCCAGTTTTAAACATCTCACAGACATGTCTAATTCAGTACAACTTTTTTTAAGCTTCCTTCAGCTCTCATTTTTGAATGTCCAGTGTGCTTTTCAAGGGGGGACAGAAAAGGGAGCAGGATAAACATCCATAGTTAGATCTTGTTTTCAGAGCAGTTCAGTACATTCCTGCAGAACAGGTAGAAGAAGAAGAGTGTTCAGCTGTGTTTTCTCAAAGTTCCTGGCAGTTCAGACATTTATATATTTGGGAGAGGGAGGTGCACTTTACCCGTCTGCATATACTGGGTGGACCCAGAGCATGATGGGGACACAGATGCAGCCAGCACACCTTTCAGGTGTGACAGGAGGATCTGTGAACTGAACCACGAGGCAGTACAGCTTCCTCCTACAATTCTGTGAGAGTGTTCTACGCTACCTACAGAGCTGAGAGAGAGAGACCTCTGCAAGTTATTTTTACAAACAGCCTGAAACAAGTAACCAAATACTTTATAGCCTTTGCACAGTTGCTATGTTTGCAAGTACCTATAATGCTTAAACAGAAGCTGTCTGCAACTAAGCATTTGCAAGCTCAGAGCCTCAAAGGTCAGGAGATAGCTTGGCTAAATTCTCACCCTGCTTAGCCCACACCACCCATTCCTAAACACACCTGTGGAAAATACAAGCATTCAGAAAATAAGGACCCTGTTTTGGTAGAAATGTCTGGAGTGTTGTAGTCTCTCTCATTTGACTTGTGAAAGTGGAGTATTTGTTGGAGATTTTCTAGAGTGTCACTGCACCTTCTTCATAACAGTGTGGGATCCTTATGATGCTGCACTGTCAGTAGCAAGTCCAAGCTGGCCGCTGAGGCACAAGGACTCTTGGGCTGGTGTAGAAGATAACTAATAAACCACCACTGCCAAAATAAGAGCTGGCAAGACAGTTCAGTTGGACAAGTGTTCTTTTTTTTTTTTTTTTTTTTGGTCATATATTGTGTTTTCCCTTTTGTAGCTCCTTAGTATGTATATTACATTAGTGAGGTGGGTGTCGCGCTCTTCTCCTAATTAACAAGAGATAGAGCAAGAGGAAATGGCCTCAAGTTGTACCAGGAGAGGTGAAAAAATGTTTCCTAATGTCCAGTCTAAACCTACCCAGTCACAGCTTGAGACTGTTCCCTCTTGTTCTGTCACTAATTACCTGTGAGAAGAGACCAGTGCCAGCCTCTCCACAACGTCCTTTCAGGTAGCTGTACAGATCAATGAGGTCTCCCCTCAGCCTCCTCTTTTCCAAACTAAACAGCCCCAGCTCCTGGGGCTCGGCTCCACTAGCCACTTGTTTTGGATGTAACCCCACACAATCAATGGGCCAGGTTTTGTCCAAAGCAATACAGTTCTTTCCCAAGAATACCATCGTGGGGGGTGAGGACATAATTTTATCACTGGCTTCTGTTGTTGCTTCTGCTTTTGCTGTGCTTTTTCTCTGAAATAGGCTAACATAATTGTACATTGTATTATTTCCATTAAATTCTCTCTTTACCTCAACCCAGGACTTCTTTTTTGTTTGTTTGTGGGTTTTTTGTCTGTATTATGTTGCCCTCTGATCTGAGAGCTTATTTGTGAGGGCAGACTGTGTTATACCAGGACACCAGGACTGAGAGGACTGACTTCAGCTTGAGTCATTTTGCCTGTAGATATTTAAAAGACACGTCGATGTAGCACTTATGGGCATGGTTGTGGTGGACTTGGCAGTACTAGGTTTATGGTTATGGTTGGCCTCACTGGAAAAGATCTTAAAGGTCTTTTCCACCCTAAATCATTCTGTGATTCTATCATTATTTTTATTGCATCCAGCCAAATGATAACAACCCCAAAATACCATTAGAAATGATAGCACATTAGAATTGGTAGTCTGTTACTGTTTGACTTCCTTATTGAAGGTTTGAGTTGTCCACTGACAGACTCTCAGCATGCTTATAACCAGTAAAGGAAGTTTGAAGAGATCAGAAGACATATTCATAATGATTTATTGCTTGGTACCAACTGGGAGCACTAAAAAGCTGTTAAGAGGGAGGGCACCAATTTCTTATTGGATTCAAACCTTTTCTGAGCTCCAAGCGTATTTTGTGCTCACAATTTTGCTGAAACTGACTGGCTCAGATAATTATCCAATGAGTCAGGCCTCCAAAGAGCAACATTTCACATCCTGGCAGGAAAAATACAGCTTTAATTGTCAGCATTTCATAATCAGGAATTTCAAACACTAACTAATAATTTTGAAGTTGCTGATCCATCCTGATACATATTTTCCTTATGAATGGTATTTCTTTTGTTCTTTAGGCTTTTCCTGATGCCTTGCTGGCTGCATTTAAAGGAGGTTATCACTCACTTGCCCTATTATTCTTTTCTTCTGGAGTGTTCCTGGTGATTTACCTCTTAGTATCTTCTTTTGTCTTGAAAATGCAACTTGTGTTTGTTTCATTATTGGGCCAGAGTAAGCGTCCTCATTATCCATCAATCACTAACATGCAGAAAAGAGAACAACCCAAATGGAGGGGATATATCTTCAGTTCCATTCAATGTGTCTGAGTCTAGTGAAGAAGAAACAGGAGGGAAATATTTTGTGTAAAGAACCTGCAAATTACAGTGTTGCACAGACCCTGCTATATACATGGCAGAAATTCCTTCTCTAATTCCAGGGCTTTGTTATGAAAGGAAAGGAGAAAATTTGATTTTTCATATTCTGTTTCATTTCTTCCCTTCCCTAAATTGCATACTTTTGGTTGCATTTTTCTTCCCTGAGAAGAATTGCTGCGTGGCCCAAACCTCCCTGATTTGTTCTGCTTAACTTGACATACAGAATCATTAGCATTTCGCCTCTGGCTGTCCAGCAAAATCTATGAGTTACCACAAGAAGTTTTTGCTACTTTGTGCAAAAGAAACACCCAAGTCTTTTCTCAATTTGGTCATAGAAAACATAGCTCACTTCAGTGTTAAGTATTAAAGACAAAGTTTGGCCTTTTCAGCACAACCAAGGCAGAGCGAGGACCTAGTTGCACTGTCCAGGAACAGGTCAGGTCAGAGAACAAAACTCATTTGTGAAAGTCATGTCAGGTTTGAAAGCAAGGCCATGTGCATCATCACAGCCTGTTGGGTGTCTTTTGCAGCTAACAGTGTTATACAGCTGAAGGCTGGAGTCAAAACCTCACATCCATGCTCTGGGAGAGATGGGCTCAGATTGTTTGCTGAATATGGAAATGTCTATTTCCAGCCATAACCGGAGAGACTGGAGTCTACCCAGCAGCACCAAGTGGTTCTCCCCATGGACAATGTCCTTGAACTCAGCTGCACAATGCCCTTGAGTACATGGTTGCACACAGTTTGTGCAGGTGAGAAGCAGGGGCCAGGGCGTCAAGAGGGTCAGGTCTGGCCTTGCATGAGTGGTAGTTTGGGAGGACATGGCATGTTCTCATCCCTCCAACTCTCCTTGCTGTAGGGCAACAAAAGCTCTGTAGCCAGGGCACATAGCTGGCATGCTGACAAATCATTAGCCATTTAGGGGCATTATGGTCAATGGGAGCTGTTTGAAAACTAGCTAATGAAAAATCCCTAGTTCCAGGGAACAAGCACCGACTGTCATATGGCTCACAGCAACACTCTGCATGATACCACTCACCTCTGGCACCCATCAGCAGGTGCACATGACAAACTGGCTACCTAAAATACTGCAGTAATCGATTTCTAGCCACTGAGTGGCTAGAAATATCCTATCATCCTTAATGTCCAGTGAAGGCATCCTAACACCCGAGGAGGAGCTCTAGTTTTACTTGTCATCAGAATGCAAAGCACCTTTCAGCTGAGCACTGATTGTTCCTGGTTTCCACACTCAGAAGGAACAACCTTCTTAGTCTGTTTACTTAAACTGCTAAGACAGCAGTGGTATGATTTCAACAAAACAAACTGCCTAGGTTTATAAACACTTCCAGTTTGATTCATCAGTCAGGCCACAAGAGAGCAAATGTAAGATGCTCATGAATGATTTCTCTTTCAGTGACATCTGAATCATTCTAGTGACAACAGCTGCTCATGGAAAAGTTCTGGTTTCCTTGCTCACAATATGGGCTCACTGTGGGCAGCCTGAAGAGTCATTAACCTCTTGTAAGCATTTTACTCACTGCAATTATTTTTTTAAGTGTTTTATCCACTCTGCTAATTAAATGTTTGCCTTATCTGCCACTCTTGAAAGATATTTTCATTCTTCATAGATAAATCACAAACTTGAACTTGGTGTGACACTTCTGAGCTCTAGACACTTCTCATCAGTGGGCTACCTTGTGGAAATGCAGACATCTGATGGCTTAGAAGAAAGTGTCTATGGTTGAAATCACATCTTGACAATAATTACTTGAGCAGCTAAAAATTACCTCCCAGTAAGTGTGAATGGCGAGGATGTGGCCCAGAATGTAGTGCTGTAAAAAGGCAGCAGGATACAGTTTAATTCCAAACTGATCATTGCCATCTGTTAAGAGCGATATCTAAGAGAAGGAAAAAGGCACCGTGGCATAAACCCTTTTTATTTAGAAACACTAAATTTAGGGTCCAGAAGGGAGTTGTTCTTTTCCCCACAGACTTTTGTGCTTGTTGTGTCTGAATGTGTCAGCTTTAGCTCTCTGCTTCCGCAAGTGCTGCTGAGGGAGGTAAGGCAATGAGGTCAGCGGTGCTAAATTACAGTACCCACACCACACTCACCTGCATCAGCTGTGCCCGCAGTAAGCCATGGTGCATTGACATCCACTCCCTATCGTGATCACTCCAATATCCCTGCCATCACCATAAATGGAGGATGGAGAAAAGCGTTCCTGAAGCTTTAACTTCTTGGCTGCATGGTTTAGATGTTGGGTGGGTTGGATTGGTTGATGGCTTGGACGCGATGATCTTGAAGGTCTCTTCCAACCTGGTGTATTGTATTGTACTGTATTGTATTGTATTGTATTGTAAAGAGACCCCTCAATTCCTGCAGCCTTGGGCACAAGAATTTGAATGCAATATTTTGAGGAAGCAGCAACATTGTAGTAAGAATCCTGTTTTTCTTATGAATATATGGAGAAAAAACATCTTCCCTGTGTAGGAAAATCTCTCCAGTTACTTTTCTGTACTTAGTGAAACTGTTTTGATGGTTAGCTACCTAACTCTAAGCCAGTAAGAATCTGCACATGCACCACGTGCAATGATCCAGTGTTTCTGATTATTTCATGCTATCAGGCTTTCCAAACATGAATCAAAATCTGAGTTGATGTTAACCGTTTTGCAGTGCTTGGTGGCAATTTGCACATCTCTTCAGAGGCTAGAGCTCGGTTTGCCAGGTGGCAGCACTTCTCACTTACAGCATTTTGCCTGTCTTTGCAACAAAGCAGTTAACAGTTTTCTCCTGCATGTGTATACCTGGCAATGTTCACATCAGTTTTTAGTACCTACACTGATCCCTGCTGCTTAGCATGGACACAGGAGGCTGCAAGTGCCTTAAACAAGCCTGCAATCAGCCTTGCCTATATAAATAACAACTATTAAAGAGTAAAAAAACCCATGGCAGATGTTAAAGAGGCAGGCTGGTAGTGGTGAGATTTGGCTACTGCCAACATATGCATGGATTGCATTAGGTTGAAAGGGTCCCTGAAAGGTCATCATGTCCAACCCCTGCCCTGCAGTGAGCAGGAACATGTCCAGCTAGATCAGGCTGATCAGGCACACAGATACTGAAATGTAACTGTAAGGTTTCCCCAGAGACTTCTCCAGACTGAACAGTTCCAATTCTTTCAGCCTGGCTTCATAGGAGAGGTGGTCTAGCCCTCTGATTATCTTTGTGGCCCTTCTCTGGACCTGCTTCAGCAGGTCCATATCTCTCTTGGAGCTGGATACAGTACTCCAGGTGAGGTCTCACCAGACCAGAACAGAGGGACAGAATCACCTCTCTCAACCTGCTGGCCAAACTTCTTTTGATGCAGCCTAGGATGCAGTTGCCTTCTGGGCTGCAAGTGCGCACTGGTGGCTTATGCCCAGCTTCTCATCCATCAGTACTCCCAAGTCCTTTTATGCAGGGCTGCTCTCAGTCTCATCATCTGCCAGCAGGCACTGATATGAAGTATTGCCCCAGTCCAGGTGCAGGACCTTGCATTTATTGAACCTCATGAGATTCTCCTCAGTCCAACTCTCTAGCCTGCCCAGGTCTCTCTGGATGGCATCCCATCCTTCAGTGTTATCAACCACACCACTCAGCTTGGTATCATCTGCAAACTTGCTGAGGGTGCACTCAATATTGCTATGTCGTTGATGAAGATACTGAACAGTGCTGGTCCTAATACAGACCAAGCTGGGATTCTCCTTGTACTGAGCTGCTAAGTCACAGCAAAAGCTTTATTGTTACCACTTTCTAATGCTACTATGCCATGTTGACAACTACTGCAGCTGTTGCAGAGATTGTTATGAATTATATGATAGCTAAACACATGCTGGGTCACCTGAGGGAACTGTCAGTTCCATCCATTTGAAAGAAGCAGTTTATCCCAGAGTAGCTCTTTGCAACCTTCCCTGCTCTAGTCATTACGTGGGACCAGTCTGCTCCTTGTGCTACATGGCCTTATTCTTCCAGTCAGCTAGGGCTGTGATGGAAAAGACTGGCCAGTTTCTCTTTCTCTGTCATGCTCTTTTCCACTGGGAGCAAGAGTCAACCCATGGAAACATGAAAAGCAGAGTCTTTCTCTCCATCAACAGACCTCCCCTGCAATGGTGGTAGAGTTTATCTTGCAGGTATTCAGGCCTCAGACTTCCATATCTAGTTCATGGGTTGCTCAATTGCTTGCGAGGTTCACTGAAACAAAACGGAAGCTCTTCTGCCTATTAACTGGTTCCTCTTCTCTCTTCAGAAAATGAAACCTAATTTAAAGTTCTGTACAGCTCCAATTTGCCCAGAAATCTTTATTATGCAGAAGGAAAAGCAAATTAACATCTTCAGTAGTTACTTTATTATAGTACAGGAAAGAAAAAAAAATAATTTCAAGTATTTTTTTGAATTGAGTTTAGATCATCCTTGTTTTGAAACACTGGAGTAAGATTTTGGTGCAATAGCCCTTCTCATTGGAGGTTCCTAGAGCTTTGGGAAATTTAGGAACATAGCAGGGTCATTTTCTTTCAGTACAGGGAATTTTTCCCCTGAACATGGTCTTTTGTTTGATTAAGGTATATGAAGACTGCTACTGGCTGATAGAATACTTTCCAAGTGAGAATGAGAACGACAGTGCTAATGATGAGGGATGCTTTCTGCAGTACATACAGTGTAATGATGGCCCCAATTCAGCACCATGACTAATCTGAATTACTTCTGCTCATAAAATTACCTAAACCCTCACTGAAGGATTCTGCTTTCACAGCCAGCTGTCCAGTGAGTGGTCACTGAGAAGAATTTGGCTTCAAAACACTGACAGTTGTCTAGATTACTCATTGCTCTTATTATATTTCTCTATTTGTCTGAGTCAGGTAGGCAAGAAAATATGACAGATCAGACCACTTCAGCTAATGGTCTTAATCCTGCAAACACTTGCCACATGTACTTGGCCCTGTGGCAAGTCCAAACAGTTCAAAATCATTAATCACAGAATTCACTTTCAAATAACAGGATTAGGAAAGGAAAAAAACCAAAAAAGACAAGTTATAGCTCTTTCAATTTACTGTTTTGCTGCTGAACAGTGAGGGTGCACATTTCCAAGTTTTTCTCAGAAACCATAAGGAATTGCTTAATTAAAACCAAACAAAAACCCCTCAAACAAACAAAAAAATTCCAAAACAAACCAAAACCCCCAAACAAACCAAACTGGATTCTCTGAGATTTTTCAGAAACAGGATCAAAGAGAAAACTCTTTAGAAAACTGCAGATTGGAAAGAAATTCACCCTTGATAATAAGAACAGTTTTATTCTCATGTATGGCTTTCAGGGTATTTGGTAGCACCTTTTTATATGTGTGTGTATATATATATATATATGTATAAATAATTCTACATATTGCCATTTGTCTAGACTTGGATGAAGAGTGGGCACCAGTTCAATATTTAGGCATTCATTTTTTGGCTTTGGTAGCTTGCTTGGGATGATTTGTGTTTAGAGTTAGACATTCTGCTGAAACAAGGGCATTGAAGTGCAACCCTGTTATAAAAATCCTGAAGTTATATGATCTTGTGGTGATGAAAACTGGAAGACTACAGTGTGGTTGTGATGTAATTACATTGTTGTATTTTAATAAGACTTTTCTGCACAAGGTAGATAGTTATTGAGGCTCTGCCTTGATACTGAGCAAGGAGTCATCACTAGTAAGGTCTGAGGACAGTCATACTCCACTAGTCTAAGATGTGCAAAACTGGCAGTCTGAAAAGAAAAGAGGCTGAAGGTGACAGAAATGTCCATTTGTAGACCTAATTTGACATCACAGAGGGTAGAGTGCCTGTAATGAGCCTGGATCAGAACTGTTAGAAAACTTCTCCCATTAAATGACCCCTTGGGAAAACTGAGAGTGAGCATTTCACTGAGGGACTCAGGGAGGAAGCCTGAGGACTGCTCTCCCTGGTCTCTTTAGCTGAAATTGAAGGCTAGTGCAGGGACCAGCATCTGTAGAGGATGGGGTGGCCAGGAAAGTGGACTCAACAACAGCCGCAGCTTTCCAGTGAGGAGACAATAATACATGAAGGAAGAGAGATTCCATCTTGTGCAGAGTAGTGAGACTGTTATCAGGCACAGACTGAGCAAACTAGTAAAGAGGTGGGTAATCAGGGCACTAAAAACCCCCTGGGAATGAAAAGGGACAAGAAAGAATTTCCTTGGAGGTCTGTATACTAATATAAGAAACATGACAACCAAATTGGATTTATGTCATTCACAATCAAAATTACTACTTAAGTGATTTGATCAGTTATTGGACATGATACATTTATGATTTCCTTTGAGCAGAGGGAAATAAAGAGGCATGTTTCCAAGGTGTGCATGGTGGTTGCTCATGCCTGTTGTGAGTACAACACAGGCAACAGAGCTGCTGAAAGTCTTTAAGCATAAAAGAGGAGAGGAATCACAGAATCACAGAATGTCAGGGGCTGGAAGAGACCTCAAAAGATCATCTAGTCCAACCCCCCCATGCCAAAGCAGGATCACCTACACCAGGCCACACAGGAACTCATCCAGGCAGGTCTTGAATATCTCCAGAGAGGGGACTCCACAACTCCCCTGGGCAGCCCATTCCAGTGTTCTGTCACCCTCACAGTGAAATAATTCTTCCTCTGGTTTTCATGGAACCTCCTATGACTCAACTTACACCTATTGCCCTTTGTCCTGTCATTGGGCATCACCAAGCAGAACCTGACTCCATCCTCTTGGCACTCACCCTTTACATATTTAGAAACATGGTCATCCCTTTCATCCCTTAGTCTCCTCTTTTCCAAGCTAAAGAGCCCTCAGCTCCCTCAGTCTCTCCTCGTAAGGAAGATGTTCCACTCCATTATTTTCATGGCTCTGCACTGGACTCTCTCAAGCAGTTCCCTGAGGTCCTTCTTGAACTGAGGGGCCCAGAACTGGACACGATATTCCAGATGTGGCCTCACAAAGGCAGAGTAGAGGGGGAGGAGAACCTCTCTTGATGTACTGACCACATGAAGCAGTACTGGGACAATGGAGATTATTATCTGTATCTCAGAGGGGAAAAGGCTCCTTTGGATCTCATTTGTGGGAAGCAAAGAGGAGCTGGTGCAGGGGCTGAAGGGAGAAGACAAACTCTGTGTCAGGGATCATGAAGAATGGTATTCCTGATAATCTATCGCAAGAAGAAAGGAAAGCACTAAAGTCTGAAAAGAAAGGATTTGAAGAAAGGGAGCATCACTCAACTTGGAGAATTGAGTTAGGGAAAAGGGAGTTTAAAGACATTCTTTAAAAGGCAGCCTCTAAAAGACAAGCACAGATTATTTCATATGAAGGGGATACAGGAAGTGTAGTAAGAAACCACTTTTGCTAACTCAGAATTTTTCAGTGACCTGAAAATTATTCAGTGGGGAAAGTAGGTCAAGTTACTAAAAAGATATATGTAAGACTAACACAAACCTGCAAGCAAAAAATCAGAAAGGCCAAAGCATAGGATATAGTGGAATTAACACAGGAGATAAGAAGAAAAAAATAACAGAAAAAGTGTCTTGATAAAGCATTTGCTGGAACAAGAAGACCAAGAAAAAAAGCAGTTCACTGGTAAGGGAAAGAAATGTTAATATCATATATAGATAGAAAATGACAGAAGAAGCAGCATCTTTTGACTTTGCTTCCCAGGGGAGTCTCATAAGCAAGTTAAAGAAATAGTTCTATTGAAATCACTGTGAAATTGCTGTACAGATGACTGGAAAACCTTACTTCTAGAGAAAAGGACAAGTAAATCTCTGCTAGCGTTTCTCCCAGGACAGATATTATTCAGTATTTGATAGTTTGGACACTAGACAGTGTAGCTCTTCTGCAGAGAATACAAGCTGGAGGATACCACCTCAATTCAAACCTGTTTTTAAAATGTGAAGTGGTGGAAAATAAATACTGAGTAAAATGTAAAATATCAGTACAAGACAGGAAACAAAGGACTAAACCACTGCTTTTTAGTGAAGGCTCTGGGGTGCACAGGAGCATGTGTGTGGGTACATATGACCTGAGCCAGTGAAGTTGCACTGCTGTGAAAATGATGCTTCAATGTGTCCAGAGAGGGCAACAAGTCTGGTAAGGAGCCTGGAGCACAAGCCCTATGAGGAGAGGTTGAAGGAACTGGGGTTGTTTAGCCTGGAGAAGAGGAGGTTCAGGGGGAGACCTTACTGATTCCTGCAACTGCCTGAAAGGAGTCTACAGACCCCCAGGTGGGGGTGGTCTCTTCTCCCAGGTAACCAGTGACAGAATAAGAGGACACAGTCTCAAGCTGTGTGAAGGGAGTTTTAGGCTGGATGTTAGGAAGAAATTCTTCACAGAATAGAGGGACTGGCCATTGGAATGAGCTGCCTGGGGAGGTGGTGGAGTCACCAACCCTGGAAGTGTTTTTTAAAAAAAATAATAAAATGGATGAGGCACTTAGTGCAATGGTTTAGTTGATTAGATGGTGTTGGGCTTGATGAAGGTCTTTTCCAACCTGGTTATTTCTGTGATTCTGTTTGTCACTGGTAATAGTTCAGTTCTACTTTCTTTAAGAAAGATGAGGTCAGTCTGAGACAAACCAGGGCAAAACCAAGGAGACTAAAATCTGCAAGTCTCTAAACTCAAGAGGTGAGACCAAGAGCACTAGGGGTGCTTAGACAAGAGAAAACTGACCAGAAATATCATAACAGTTTCAACATTTGTAACATTGTTCCACAGACCATGGAATACA
This sequence comes from Picus viridis, assembly GCA_033816785.1. Classification (NCBI taxonomy): domain Eukaryota; kingdom Metazoa; phylum Chordata; class Aves; order Piciformes; family Picidae; genus Picus; species Picus viridis. The sequence goes on along the minus strand of CM066567.1, from coordinate 47,081,258 downwards.
GAATGAGAAAAAACAGTTGTCCTGGGTTTAAGGCACTAGGAGGTCTTAAGCCACAGAGAAGCCTTCCAGGAGGAGAGTCTGGAAGATACACCCTGGAAAGTGTAATCTTGTATTTCATTCCCATAATGCCAGCATCCCTATAACATTGGCGGCAGTCAGTTTTCTCTCCTCTCAATCTCAGGAAGTGCATGTACCTTATCTTTATGGTTTATGGGGGAGAGGCTTTCTCCTGGCCTTGGCTGGCAGAGAATTTCCAGCTATGCCACTGGGTCTGTTGAAGCCTGTGACAGGCCTGGGTCTAGCGGAGGAAGTTAGGCTGCTCTTGAGCCTGCTGAGGCTGAGTGGGGTGGAGGTTTCTGGAAGGCTCTGAAAAGTTTTGGCAAGGTAGGCCCAGGTCTATTCCTTCTGCCTGAATGCCTTTTGTGTATACTTGTAAATAGATTTTCCATTTTAAGCTTCCAATCCAGTGCAGAGCATTTTTGTTTTGCTCCTTGGAAAAACAGTAAAATAGTTTTTCTGTCCTTTTGCTCTGGGCTGCTTGTGGCTCAAAACTTGGACACCAGTCCACCACACAGAAGATTTAGGTTGAACACAGGTTTTGAATGACTTAGCAACAGGGACATTTGCTGGGGGAGCTGTGAGTCATGTTCATGGGAAAATCTCAGATTAGACCAACCTCTGCCAGGTAGGACCAGGGGTGGACTGCATGACCTCTCACTCTTCCAGGCCTGTTTTCTGCAGCAACTTAAATGTTTTCTGTAATGAGAATGGTTGCCAGAGAGAGATTTCACAGACCTGACATTTTCCCTGTTAGAATCATAACTGCATCTGCAAGACGAGTGACCAGAATACCTAATGACTCATTCAGTTAAAAATATCTTAAGGAGCAGAAAAATGAGAGCACTTAACATCATCTAATGCAGCCTTGAGGGGTCATAGGAGCAGATTTATTTTCCATTTGTGAAATGTATTAAAATGGCCTACTTCAGACACAAACAATACATCTGTTACACTGGTCTTTCAATGATGAGAAAACATTTAGCAGAACAACATTTTAAAATCAAAGTATTGGCTTATGGGTGTTCATCCCAATTAAATAGAGGCAATAATTAGAAAAGACAATAATCAAAATACCTGTCCAATGAAGCTTTTAGATCTGTGGGGATCTAAATGTGGGGATCCTGATTCTGCTGCCTTGAACCTGTATCACAGAATCACAGAACATTAGAGGTTGGAAGGGACCTCCAGAGATCATCAAGTCAACCCCCCCTGCCAAAAGCAGAGTCCCCTAGGGTACTCTGCACAGGAATGCATCCAGGCAGGTCTTGAAAGTCTCCAGAGAAAGAGACTCCACAACCCCCCTGGACAGCCTGTTCCAGTGCTCCCTCACCCACACTGTAAAGAAGTTTCTTTTCTTGCTGAGGTGAAGCCTTCTGTGTTCAAGTTTGTATCCATTGCTCCTTGTCTTATTACTGTGCACCCCTCCACTTGACACCTCCTTCCCCCTCAGGTATTTATAGACATTGATCAGATGCCCTCTCAGTCTTCTCTTCTCAAGACTAAACAGCCCCAGGTCTCTCAGTCTCTCTTTGTAGAGGAGATGATTAAGTTCCTTAATCGTCCTGATGGCTCTCTGTTGGACTCTCTCCAGCAGATCCCTGACTCTCTTGAATTGGGGAGCCCAAAATTGGACACAATGTTCCAGGTGTGGTCTCACTGGGGTAGAACAGAGGAGCAGAAGAACCTCTTTAGACCTGCTGGACACATTTTTCTTGATGCACCCCAGGATACTACTGGCTCTCTTGGTCACAAGGGCACATAGCTGTTCTAAACAGTATCAAAACAGTGCTGCTGCAGAGAGCTGAACCAGGCCTGTCTTCTGTTTAGGACCAGATGGGACAGTGGTGGCTAGATGGCTTTGTGCTTTGATTTTGATTAAAATTGTATTTGATTCTCATAGTGAAAATTGACTGGAGCAAGAAATTAGTTCTCATGTTCTGTTTACCATGCAGGGACAAAAAAAATAAGTCCCCTCTGCTTCTTTCCAGTTATGTAGTCCATATGCACATGTTGTCACAGAAATGCTTACACAAAATATTTTGATAACTCTCAGGAAAAAAGATCCACCTGAATATGGGAAAGGGAAGCCACTGAGCCATCAAAATCAGTAGGCTAAAGCTGAAAATGTGCCTGATGCTTCAATCATATATGAGCAGCCCCTATCTGAAAGAAAGGACTTCTTTTTTGAAAAGAAAACCAGAAACAAACTGAGAAAAACAGATGGAAATTGTATCCCTGCCTTACTACAGCATTTTGCTACAGGCAAAAGTTATTATCACAATTATCTATACCAAAACAAAGTACAATAGCTTATGTGGTTTCAACAGCTCCAACAGAATCCCTCATTACAAGAACGTATCCAGAGAAGGGCCATGAGGATGATCAGAGAGTTGGGGTTATTCAGTCTGGGGAGGAGAAGGCTCTGAGGTGACCTTATTGTGGACTTCCAGAATCTAATGGAGGCCTAGAAGAAAGCTGATGAGGGACTTTTTAGGATGTCAGGTAGTGATAGGACTAGGGGGAATGGAGCAAAACTAGAAATGGGGAGATTCAGATTGGATGTTAGGAAAAAGCTCTTCACCATGAGGGTGGTGAGACACTGGAACAGGTTGCTCAGGGAGGTGGTAGAAGCCCCATCCTTGGAAGTTTTTAAGGCCAGGATGGATGTGGCTGTGAGCAACCTGATCTAGTGTGAGGTGTCCCTGCCCATGTCAAGGGGGTTGGAACTGGATGATCTTCACTGAGAGAGTTGTTCGCCATTGGAATGGGCTGCCCAGGGAGGTGGTGGAGTCACCATCCCAGGAAGGGTTCAAGAGAGGATTGGATGTGACTCTTGGTGCCATGGTCTAGTCATGAGGTCTGTGGTGACAGGTTGGACTCAATGATCTTTGAGGTCTCTTCCAACCTTGGTGATACTGTGATACTGTGAACTTCCAACCCTGACAATTCTGTGATCAGGAAATTATCTGTTGAGTTGTTCTAAGAGATGAAAGCTATTATCTTAACCTTTTATTCCATTCTTTCCTTATCTTAAATGTGTAAATTGATAACTTCAAACATAACCTCTTGAACTACATGTGCTACAAATCCAAGCACATAGCACTTGTAAGTTGAGGCATACTAACTATTCCCATTGATTTCAGTGGACTGTCTGGTATACAAGCATAGCACAAATCCTGGTATAACTAGAGCCTTATAAATGTGCCCCAAACTTACTGGAAAGGAGAAAATGGCGTTTTCTTCCCAAAAGATTTATCACTGGTCATGATCAACAAGTTAGCCTTTTATTGCACTAGCTATAGCCATGTGCATATTATACATATGGTATACATGTCAGTAATGTAACAAGAATCCTCCACTAAGAGAAGACTGGTTTTTTCCAGATCTTTGATCGTGGGATTTTTCCCAGTAAACTACTCTCAACCCTCAAAAGAATGTTCATGCCCTTGTAAAACATAAACTGTGATCTTGATGCCCAGCTGGGAGCAGCCTCACAGAACAAATTTAATTTCTCAGTCACAGAAGAGGTGCTGGCAGCTTTTGTGAAGGCAGCAGGGATGAAGGGGCACAGGGAGGGCATCATAACACAGAGGCTCTAGGGGCTGAGACACCTCATCAGAGAAGGCCCATGGCAGAGCCATGGCTGACCTGGTGTGGGAGTCTTGCCTCAGATGGGAGGTGGTAACATGACACTCAGGGCCCATACATCCTACAATTCTGTCACTTTGTGATGAATAATGGAGCAAGAAAGGTGCCTTGAACCAGAACCATAAGAGACCTTACCTCTGCACTTGCAAAGGATTGTGTGTAACAAGGTTCTCAAGTTCCCAGGATGGCGGTGCTTGTATATGCACTTTGAATAAAAGCAATGGGGCTATTGTTCTGTGTCCTTAAATATGAGAAAACATTCCGTGATTGTCATGCAGATTCTAAGGGCTTCAGACAGCAAGACACATTTTGATGACTGCTTCTGGATCTCTTGGGGTGCTGCCAGTATCATTGCACAGTAGGGTCCATCCTCTTGCCAGGTAGTCAGTAGGGGAGGATAAAGTGATGGCCAACTTTATCTTGGCCTCTTGCATCATCTGCAAGTAAAATAATTAATAGTAAGCCAAGAAGGTTTGAGTATCTGTGGAGGCTGATATTATTCCAACAAAACACATGTATTAATTATTCATACAAATGGCATCAGATAGCAAAAATCTGGGCATATAACATAGACTTATATTTTCATTTGAACAATTTTTGTTTTCTTCAACATAAAACTTTGTCTTTAATGGCCTATTAGTGTTTAGTTAATGCTGCATTAGCTGATTTTTTAATGTACTGAACTAGTAACAAAGATATCACAATCCAGACATTACCTCAAGAAGAAAACACAGGAGGAATCATGCATGGGGGAAAGGTACTTACTTTTCTCCTTTTTACTGTCTGTCTCATCAGAAAAGAAAAAAAAACTTGAGAAATACAGTCCATAAAATAATCCTCAGCACATTACAGAAGATCAAGTCAAGGGTCATTTTGTAATGTGTCAGCAAGGGAATTAAACCAGACATTTGCATTAACCATGACAAGTATTCAACATCTAATCGCCTGTGTACCATATGAAAATACATTATCACACTCTACAAGTACCTGAAGGGAAGTTGTAGTAAGGTGGGGATCAGGCTCTTCTGCCAGGCAATTTGTGCCAAGATGAGAGGGCATGGCCTGAAGCTGCACCAGGGGAGGTTTAGGTTAGCTCTTAGGAAGCACTTCCTCATGGAAAGGGTAATTAGAGACTGGAATAGACTGCCCAGGGAGGTGGTGGAGTTGCTGTCCCTGGAGGTATGTAAGGAAAGACTGGATGTGGTACTTAGTGACATGGTCTGGTCAGTGTGGTGGTGTTAAATCATAGGCTGAACTTGATGATCTGAGAGGTCTATTTCAGCCTCATTAATTCTGTGATTCTGTAAAATTATCCTCTGAATGATCCTGTCATCATTTTACCTTTTTTTTTTTTGGTAAAGCATAAATGAGTTGCAATTATGCAATGATCCTTTTACAGTGATTTCTGCCTGGCAACAGCAAAGCATTTCACAGACATGAGGGCAAAACTCACTCTGTGCAAGGGTGCAATATTAAGGTCTATGTACTGCTTAGTTTAAACTCATACTTTCTAAATAACGATTAAGGACCATTCCAGACATGCAAAGAGCCTGCCTTGACCTTTTCACTTTCCCTGACTAATTTTGGACCAGCCTACTAGATGGGATATTTTAAAGTCATTTCAAAGTACAAGGAAGGTCTGAAAATAGAAGCCAGTGAAAATAGAAGCCAGTTCTTCTTAATTCATAAAACTCAAGACTTTAGGTTCCTTATACATGACGATATTGCCTTTCTATGCTGAAACTATGAAGTTTTTCAGATCTCTCTTTTAAAGCACTTCTACAGATTTCAGGAGGTTCTAAATACCTTGTTAGCAGTTTTGCAAACTGATCTTTGATGACTTTCTCCCTGGTTACACATTCCACAGCTGCTGTCCTGACAAGGCAAACAGCAGGAATCTGTTAGTCTTTGGGCTCCCTTTACTCTCACAAGGTGCATTTTGTTCATTCAGAGATGTAGTTAACAGCCTTCTGGTTTCTCCATGAAAGCACATCTTCTACTGATCATTAACAGAAACAACAGGGTATTCTCCCTAACAACAACTTCATCTGCATTTAATTACACTGTATTAGGCTGTATTGAAGGTGACACTAGAAAATGCAAAATAGTTCCTTATTGATTCAGGAAGATGGCAGCAGCTCAGTTGCTTTAAGGAGGCAGATTGTACTGTGTGAAGGTATGTGAGTGTAATGTGGGAAGTCAGCTGGTTTCCACTTTCAGTGTCACCAGGATGTTCTAAACTTTGTCATTTGCAGGGACTCACTCAATTTACCTTCCCCTAATTTCATCTGGGGTATTTTTTCCAGCCTATCTCTTATTTTCCTAATAGTCTGAAATAGTCTTCATCCTAACTTTCAGCTGATGACACCTGTGGTAAATTTCTTCAAGTCTTTTGGTACTTAAAACCCCATGAAATACATGAGCTTGCTTATTATTTGCTGATAAGAGTGTCAAAGACCTAGAGAGCTCAGGTGAACCAGAAGCAGCATCCCACTGGGCTGATGGAGTCTGTCTGCCCCATGACAGAGGAGCAGTCCCTCGCTAGTGCTCCCTCCCTGAGCTCCAGTAGAACATACCTTACTGATAGACATTTGCCCCAATACAGCCACAGTTATTGATGTCAGCCATGCACTGCATGATGTATTTGTAGTGAAAGGAGAAACAGAACTACACCCAAAGGTCTGTGAGCACTGAAGGCAGCTGTAGGAATAGAATAGAATGGAATGGAATGGAATGGAATGGAATGGAATAGACCAGGCTGGAAGAGACCTTTGAGATCATCGTGTCCAACCTATCACCCAACACTGTCTAATCAACTAAACCATGGCACCAAGCACCCCATCCAGTCTCTTCCTAAACACCTCCAGGGATGGTGACTCCACCACCTCCACGGGCAGCCTATTCCAATGGGCAATCTCTCTTTCTATGAAGAACTTCTTCCTAACATCCAGCCTAAACCTCCCCTGGCACAGCTCGAGACTGTGTCCTCTTGTTCTGGTGCTGGCTGCCTGGGAGAAGAGACCAACCCCCACCTGTCTACAGCCTCCCTTCAGGTAGTTGTAGAGAACAATAAGGTCTCCCCTGAGCTTCCTCTTCTCCAGGCTAAGCAACCCCAGCTCCCTCAGCCTCTCTTCATAGGGCTTGTGCTCCAAACCCCTCACCAGCTCTGTTGCCCTTCTCTGGACACATTCCAGCATCTCAACATCTTTCCTAAACTGAGGGGCCCAGAACTGGAATGGTGAGTTTGCAGCTTCTACTGGTTTGGGCTATTTCTCAAACACTACTTGTCATGTATTATTCCTCGTTATTTCCCAAGAGAAATAAATCAGCAAGCTGCTGTAAACTGTAGCTCCACTGAGCTCATGGGTTCAGCCAGTTGAAACTGCTGATGAGTATTTGATACCATGCACGAAAGTGCTAGCCAGAGCAAAGGGTGATGGGGCTTGAAGTTCGGACTGTAACCTGTGACACTTCCTGGTTCCAGTGGAAAGGGCCAGATGAGGAAAAGGATGATGGGGTTTGTAGTTTGGACTGTAATAGCAGATGCTTCCTGTTTTCAGGGCTTCTTCTGGTTCCTGGTTTGGGGTGTTATCTCTTCTGCTTTTTGCTGGCTGCAGGCTGGCTTGTTTCTGCTACTGCTACTGAGCTTCTGCTGCTGCTTCTGCACTATTTGTATATTGTATTATTTCTTACTTATCTCACTCCATATGTATTACTTATCTCAATCCATAGGACTTTTGGTTTCTTGTATCTTTTTTTGACATAGCAGTTGTGTGAGCAGACTGTTGGAACTCGACCGCTTGGCTGGGTTGAAACCGCAACATAAGACTAATTTTTGAAGTGTATCAGCAGGGTTGAGATCCAAAAAGAGTCTGTATTTTTAATGATGTGAGTATGAATGAGAACTCAGGAACACAGCAGGCTTGCATTAGGAATATTCATACAGGAAAACTCAGTGAAACAGAGAATGTTTTCCCATATGAAAATAAAAAGGAATTCTTTCACAGCTGACAATCCTCCTGTCTTTACTGAAGTTCATGCTCAAGTGCATGACTGAGTAACACTCTGTATGTAAGCTTTTAAATTTCTTCATATCATTTGCAGGGTAAGCAGGAGTGTGTCAGAGATGTGTTATCCTTTTACTTTGTATGAGTTGTGGTGGCTCAGCAAAGGAGTCAGGAACAAAATCGATAGCTTCTTTCGCAGAGTGAAAGTAGAAGCTTTCTGCCAGATAGTTCTGGCCTGATGTTTACTTCAAGAACGTGCTTATCTCTGGGACCATACCAGGAAGGAAAATATAAAAATACATAGAAGGATCTCAGCAAGTTAAAAGAATAAGCCTCTGCTTGTGCTTCAGTGTCTTCCAGAAACTCACTCTGTTGGCCAGTTGTGTGTCCCCCATTCTAGAAACAGATGAGAAGCTCAATATGAGCTGTCAGTGTGCACTTGCAGCCCAGAAAATAAATTGTATCCTGGGCTGCATCAAGAGGAGCACAGCCTGCAGGTCAAGGGAGGTGATTGTCTCCCTCTACTCCACTCTGGTGAGACCCCACCTGGAGTTCTGTGTCCAGTTCTGGAGTCCCTATTACAAGAAAGATACGGACGTGCTGGAATGTGTCCAGAGAAGGGCCACGAGGATGATCAGAGGTCACCTCTCCTATGAGGACAGACTGAAGGAGTTGGGGCTGTTCAGTCTGGAGAAGAGAAGGCTCCGAGGTGACCTCATTGTGGCCTTCCGGTATCTGAAGGCAGCCTACAAGAAAGCTGGTGAGGGACTTTTTAGGATGTCAGGTAGTGATAGGACTATGGGGAATGGATCCAAGCTAGAGGAGAGCAGATTTAGATTAGACATTAAGAAGAAGTTCTTCACCATGAGGGTGGTGAGACACTGGAACAGGTTGCTCACAGAGGCGGCAGAAGCCAGGCTGGATGTGGCTCTAGCAACCTGATCTAATGTGAGGTGTCCCTGCCCACGGCAGGGGGGTGGAACTGAATGATCCTTGAGGTCCCTTCCAACCCTGACAATTCTATGACTCTTTTCCTGACTTACCTTTAAATTTATGGGCCTATTTTCCCCATAGTTTCCTGTCACTGCACTTTTCTGTAAGGTTCAGAGGAAGAACTTCATGACACATTTTAAGAGAACTAAAATAAAGCCATCCAGTTCTTTCTTAGGAGATATCTGCTGACCTCCAGTTGGCCCAGGCATATGTGCACACAAGAAGGAGGGTTTTACAGAGCAGGAAGTCAAATCAATAGAGAGCCTGTTTCAGAATTAGCAAACAAAGATTTAGCTCATAAACTTCAGTTCTAGAGGCATTTGTAGAAAAGAAATGGAAATTATTAGACAGCTTTCATGACAACAGAAACAACTGTTTCATTTCCAGTCTTTGTATGCCACAATCACATGTACATGATTGTATTTGTATACTCTACATTCTTCATCTCTTACCTTACTCTGTGTAGAAAGAGAATGACGAACATAATAACAGGAATGTGAGAAAGAGTAACATCTGGAGTCTAGCAACAATTCAGTGGGCAGTTAGCTAGAAAGTGCTGAGCCAGACAGACTTGTGAATACAACAGACCTGCGGGAGCTGGGAGATGTGCTTTGCACCTGCTGGACTGACTCACAGAGTCACAGAATGGTAGGGGTTAGAAGGCACCTTTGAAAATCATTTAGTCCAACCCCCTGGTTGGGGGTTTGTCTGGCTGCTCCAAAAGCATGGTTGTTCCAGTGCTCTGGCACCCTCACTGTGAAGAAGTTGCTCCTCATGTTGAGGTGAAACCTTCTGTGTTCAGGTTTGGACTCATTGTTTCTTGTCTTACTACTGTGGGCCTGCGAAAAGAGCTTGGCCCCATCCAGTTGACATCCACCCCTCAGATATTTATAGACACTGATCAGATCCCCTCTCAGTCTTCTCAAGACTAAACAGCCCCAGGTCTCTCAGTGTCTCTTCATAGGCGAGAAGGTAAAGTCCCCTAATCATCCTTGTGGCTCTTTGTTGGAGTCTCTCCAGCAGACCCCTGTCTCTCTTGAATTGGGGAACCCAAAACTGGACACAATACTCCAGGTGTGGTTTCACCAGGGCAGAGTAGAGGGGGAGAAGATCCTCCGTAGGCCTGCTGGACGCACTTTTCTTGATGCACCCCAGGATGCCATTGGCCCTCTTGGCCACAAGGGCACTTTGCTGTCCTAAAATGTTTCACTACCCTTTCCAATGCGTGGCAAACAGACGAAATGAAGTACACAGGGAGAACTAACAGAGGAGAAACCTTACAGGTTATCCTCAACATATATGGCATTTCATGTACTGGGAGAATCGAGTTTCTTTCTAAGTAGAATAATAAAAAAATAATAAGGTAACACCAGAGCACAGGGGATGCTGAGACCAGAATGCATGTCAGTATGAATTTTCATTAGGCACAGCTGGGAGGTCTGAGAATGTGTTGTGTAACCAAGTCTATTAAAATTAAACAGTGTGATAACTGCTGACACAGCAACTGAGCTGCTTATACCAAAGGCAGCCCCACAGCTGGTGTACAACAGCAGACATCCCCACACACACCAGTGAACAGCAGTTGATCCAGAGGTCATCAGAAGCATTTTCAAACACAATTTTTCAAAGGCTGGAAAAATGGGCAACGTTGAAAATTACAAGTAGGAAATGAACTGCTGCCAAATCCTTTGTGGTATATGAAAGATAGACTTTAATGAAATGTGGCATGTTCTTCTACAATATACTATCAAAAATATCTAGTACAACAAAAGTAATATCTGAGAAGCTTTCATCTTCCCAGTCTTCTCTTAATAAAACACAGACACTAATCAGATGTTGCCTTTTAAGTGCAAATCAGAGCAGAGATTCATTCTTAAAGGTATTTTCACAGTGCTTTGTCCTACTGTCAGCTATGAGATGTGTGCAGGCTGTAAATGAGTAACTGAAGATACTTCTTCCTGGGATAATTTTAATGTGGTTCTAATATTCAGACCATATTCCAGACATACAAGTCTATCCTCCCTGCACTGGTCTGGAGGAAGTTCTATACAGAGAGAATGATTCCCCATTGGAATGGGCTGCCCAGGGAGGTGGTGGAGTCACCATCACTGGAGGTTTTCAGGAGGAGACTTGATGGGGTGCTTGGTGCCATGATCTAGTTGTTTGGGTGGGTTGGATTGGTTGATAGGTTGGACGCAATGATCTTGAAGGTCTCTTCCAACCTGGTTTATTGTATTGTATTGTATTGTATCTACTGTTATTCATTATGGCTCCCTCCTTGCTGGAGTAACCAGCTTTCTTTCCAGAAACATCCACTAGGCAAAGAGAGGTTAATGCACACCAACACAAGATGCCACTACACAGTCCAGATGTTGTCTTTGCATGCACTTCAGCACCTCACTGAGGAAGACACAGGCTGGTAGCAGAGACACACCCAGTGTACCTGTGTGGTATTTGGCAGGAGCAAATACCTGGAGCTAGTGTCCAGATGTAAAAGTGTGCTTCAAAAGTTAACAAATCAGAGATTTCAAAGAGCTCCATCAGTGAGAAGGAACACCAGCACCTGAATATGCTACAGACCCAAGGGTGTTTTAACATGGCCATTGGTTAGTAAGTTAATTACCTTACTATATATAAAGAGGCATTCTTTGTGTTACTATATATAAAGAGGCATTCTTCTCTCAGCATTTGTCACTATCAGGTAGTAGTAAGTGCCTACATGGTCCACAGACAGATCACTGTAGTTGCTGGAGGCTTCAGACTAACCCCTTCCTGTCTGCACATCTCACAGAAAGGGATTTCACACTCCCCCTCCTTGTCCCAACCCACTGAGATTGTAAACTGGTAGGCAAATAACACTGAGGTAGCTGTATGTTTGAGTCTTTCCTTACAAAAACCTTTCTGAGGATTTTAAATTATGAGGAAGTAATTTACAAGGCTGAGGTAAAGGAAGCATTGGGCTGTTGAAAAGAAGCAAATAATCAGGGTAAGAAATGTTCTGTTCTACTGTGCATCTCTCTCTTCATAAATTGCCAGGGGACAGTAATGAGCAGTGAGTCATGAGCAGAGTTTCACTGCAATGAAAAGGGGCAGAACCATAAAGAACACCGTATCTCTTCAAGATCCCCATCCTATAAATATCTAGATCTCCATTAATTAAAGCTTGAATGTAAATTATTGTGATTATTGCAAATTTATGCTGGGAACCAATCCAACAGAGTTGTCCAACAGATACCACTGCAACTCTGAAGCACGTACGCTTTTCCTCACAGTGCAACAGAATGCCTTACCTCTTTTCATGGCTCCCCAGCACTTCCATGCTTCTGGCAAGGCATTTAACAGAGGCCTTAAGGCATAAAAAGAATGAGGTGAAACAAGTTTATTCTAAATGTAGCAGATCCTCAGAGCCTTGGAAATAGTAATTTGAAGCTTGGCAAAAACTTTTAGAATCATAAAACTGTCAGGGTTGGAAGGGATCTCAAGGATCATCTAGTTCCAACCCCCCTGCCATGGGCAGGGACACCTCACACTAGATCAGGTTGCCCAGAGCCACATCCAGCCTGGCCTTAAAAAATTCCAGGGATGGGGCTTCCACCACCTCCCTGGGCAACCTCTTCCAGTGTCTTACCATCCTCATGGTGAAGAATTTCTTCCTAATATCCAATCTGATTCTATTCACTTCTAGTTTTGTTCCATTCCCCCAGTCATGTCACTAACTGACATCCTAAAAGTCCCTCTCCAGCTTTCTTGTAGCCCCCTTCAGATACTGGAAGTCCACAAAAAGGTCTCCTTGGAGCCTTCTCTTCTCCAACCTGAACAACCCCAACTCTCAGTCTGTCTCCATAGGAGAGGTGCTCTAGTCCTCTGATCATCCTCATGGCCCTTCTCTGGACATGTTCCAGCCTGTCCAGATGTTTCTTGTAATAGGGGCTCCAGAACTGGACACACTATTCCAGGTGGGGTCTCACCAGAGTGGAGCAGAGGGGAGAATCACCTCCCTCAACCTGCTGGCTGTGCTCCTCTTGATGCAGTCCAGGATATGATTTGCTTTCTGGGCTGCAAGTGCACACAGGTGGCTCCTGTTGAGTTTCTCATCCACCAGCACCCCCAAGCCCTTTCTTCAGGACTGCTCTCCAGCCAGTGCATCAACACAGAGCACTCAGACAAAATACTAGGAAAGCAGTTGCCGAATAATTTTTGAAAGAATAACTCAGAGAGGGGTTGTTGCTGCAGTGAAATATCCTCTCTTTGCAGTCTCACCCATGTAGTTCTTACATGGACAAAGTGAGGTCTCTATAGGGTAACAGCAACTACACGGGTCCACCAGAGGCTTTTCTAATTTTCTTTTATCATTAACGCTAATATTGCCCAGATGGGAATGTTGTTTTTAGCCTGGAGAAGAGGAGACTGAGGGGTGACCTTATTGCTCTCTACAACTACCTGAAGGGAGGTTGTAGCCAGGCAGAGGTTGGCCTCTTCTCCCAGGCATCCAGCACCAGAACAAGAGGACACAGTCTCAGGCTGCGCCAGGGCAGGTTTAGGCTGGATGTTAGGAAGAAGTTCTACACGGAGAGAGTGATTGCCCATTGGAATCGGCTACCCGTGGAGGTGGTGGAGTCACCTTCACTGGAGGTGTTCAGGAGAAGACTTGATGGGGTGCTTGGCTGTATGGTCTAGTTGTTGGGTGGGTTGGATTGTTTGATGGGTTGGACGCGATGATCTTGAAGGTCTCTTCCATTGTATTGGTGTATTGTATTGTATTGTATTGTATTGTATTGTATTGTATTGTTGTAGCTATGTGAGTAACAATGGATGGTATAATACTCGCTGCTTCTGATAGTGGTTGGATTTAACCAACACCAACTCCAGATAGGTGTTCCATAAGAATTCCAGGTTAACTGAAAGCATCAGCACCTAAAGATATTGTCATTACTTGTATTATGATAGCAGTAAGAGGTCAATGATTCAGTATACCAGAGACTGTAGGAACAAACAAACTGTCCCTTCTCCACAACTTTCTTACTTTACAGTACAATACACCGGGTTGAAAGAGACCTTCAAGAACATCACATCCAACCCATCAACCAATCCAACCCACCTAAACAACTAGACCATGCAACCAAGCACCCCATCAAGTCTCCTCCTGAACACCTCCAATGAAGGTGACTCCACCACCTCCACGGGTAGCCGATTCCAATGGGCAATCACTCTCTCTGTATAGAACTTCTTCCTAACATCCAGCCTAAACCTGCCCTGGCGCAGCCTGAGACTGTGTCCTCTTGTTCTGGTGCTGGCTGCCTGGGAGAAGAGACCAACCTCTGCCTGTCTACAACCTCCCTTCAGGTAGTTATAGACAGCAATAAGGTCACCCCCTCAGTCTCCTCTTCTCCAGGCTAAGCAACCCCAGCTCCCTCAGCCTCTCTTCATAGGGCTTGTGTTCCAAACCCCTCACCAACCTTGTTGCCCTTCTCTGGACACATTCCAGCAAGTCAACATCCTTCCTAAACTGAGGGGCCCAGAACTGGACACCAGACTCTCCTTCCTGTTCTGAGGTTATTGCATGGTTATGTTGTATCTACAAAACCATGAGTGCAGATGAGGCTGGGAAACTCTGCTGGACAGCCACTTGCTTCTCAAGCACAGAATGTTAGACTAGAACACTTTGGAAAGAGTCATCTCTACTTCCAGAGCTCAAATATTTTCTTGAAAGTGTCACACTGATCCTCAAGAGCTGGTCACATCTGATGTGATCTTTGGGTCAGTGTGGGAAGAGGGGAAGACTGAATCTTTCCCTTTCCCTCTTTTGTGAATTTTTCATGTGAACCCTTTTGGCATCAAGTTTTAGTCTGTTCATGACAATCTTTCTGTTGCAGAGAAACCTGACCTCTGGTTATCACCTAGTTTAAAAGAGATGTGAAAGGTTTCCAGCCTACCATATGTTGCCATGTGCATGGTTTTTTTTTTCCCCTTTGTTTTGTTTCATTTTCACTTATACCACAGACAGGACAGTTAAGTAACCTGCATTTTCTGCAATCTATCTTCCAAGTCTGTTCATCACCCCGCAAGCTATTCTTCTGCTGCTAGTGCCTATAGAAGCTTCTGAACTAAATTTGTCAGTGTCAGATTTCCTGGCTACTTACATCAGGACCCAGCCCCACATTCTACTTCACCCACTCTTCCTCACCTCTTGCACCAAAGTGATCCCATCTGAACTCTGTATTCTTTCATTCATCCTCCTTTACCTGTGTTTTTACCAGCCAGGACCCTGGCCCTTCTCAGACATTCAAGGCAAGCTGCAGTTCCTTGCCATCCTCTCCTCCTTGTCCTGACCTGGCCCATATCTGGCATACCCTGAACCAGAAGCACAAACACAGGCTTCAAAGCCAAGTGTGTGACAGGCAACAGCAGCCACAATGGCACCTCAGAGCTCTGTCTTCTGCCTGTGTCTTGTATTCTGGAGGGAGGGAAAGAAAAACACACAGTGAACCAGGAGGGGTTGTGGCTGCTGCTTCCCATTCAGACATCTCATACAACACTGCAGAAAGATCTGGTCAAGTGTGACAGCTGGAAGAGCCACCAGCATGTGGTCTGTATTTCCTTGCCTGCAAATAACATCTGAATGTGATCTGAGAGGAGCCTCTGCTTCTTAATTCTGTGGTAGTAATTGCTCCCACCTCTGAAGTGGCAGGCTGAGAGAATCCACTCCACAGCTGATCTGCTGTTCACCTGCATAAGCAATCATTGTATGGTCATAATAGATGGCCAATATAAAAACACAACATATTTCAAGGGAATTAACAGAATGATGTGGAGAATGATTCCAGCTTTGACCCATGAACTGGGTTCAGCAGGACACATCCTGATGTGTGACTGATGCAGTGACAGAATTTGTAGTCTGCAGCTCACATATCACTGGGACTGTCAACATCCAGGCTCTGAGAGCAGGGCTTGATCCAGATGCCATGCTATCTGGGACTACTCTTCAGCCATCCCAGATAAGCATCTTTGGCATCTGAATTTCCACCTGAGACACTGGAGACATAACTGAGAAAAAAAGGGTAATTGAAGTAACAGTGAAAGCCCAGTTCTCACAAAGTCAGACTAGAATTCACATGTTAGTCTGTCTTGCTCTGTGCCATTGCCTTTCTGGGATCAAGCCCACACATCTCCATGCCCACTAGTTGGCCCAAGAAGGCTTCTTCTCCTCATGGACTTCTCAATAACACATGCTGACTGCGGGTGTGAGGCATCTGCAGGACGAATATCTTCAGAGGCTCTCTTGAAGACCAAATAAAGAGATCATGTGCTTGTTTCCCTCTGTAGTCCTGCATTCTAAGCTCATCTAGGTTGCTTACAGAGATGGATGGAGTATATATTCTTCAGCACTGGCACTTTATAAAATGTGGCTCAATTTTTGGTTTTGAATCTGGTTTTGCCTTCTGGACTTAATTTTATCTTAAGTTTGGTTTTTTTTCATACAGCTTACCTATAAGGCTTGCACCTTAGATTTGTGAGTTTTAGGAAGGTTTGATCCTAAACTTTTGCAGAACTGTTTAGAAACTGATTAAAACCTGGAAGGAGAGACAAACTGGTCAAATAACACACTGCCAAAGTCAGCTTTCTGGTGTGACATAGAAAATGCAGATTCTTTCATACCCATGTTGCTTCATCATTTCAATTTCTTTGATCCTACACCTATCATTATATTGTTATTAGGGAAAGAAAAATTATGATCATGGCCTGATGTGTTGTTAGAGTAATGCAGGCATCCATTTGCTGCTTCATTGTGCTAATTCACAGTGTTTCTAATAGTTTGTTTCAGTCGTGGACGATGAGTGTACACATTGCATAGCAATCAGAATTATAACCAATTTAAGACTTTAACTGCGCTGTTCCAAGTATTCATCAATCAATCTACTTATCAAGCTTTTGTTTCTGTTGCTTTTGGGGTTTTTGGTTGTTTGTTTGTGTGTGTGTTTTTACTGTGCTCTTTTTCTTCTGGCTTCAAGCACAGTTTATTTGTGTATGGAGTAAAAGATTCATTGCTGTCAGCTAATACAAAAGCAAGAGAATGATCTTAATCACCACATCAGCCAAATAGCCACTTTGGCTTGCAGAGCTTGTGTAGACTGTGATGAAGCAATATGTACTATAGCTACCTACCTAGCATACCTAAGTGCCTGATTCAGAACAGGGAGTGCTGGGAATGCCATACAGAGTTGTTCATATCTGAAAGAGTTATGCTCATCCTTGGACTTTCTTGCTTGCTGGCTGTCTGCATGCAGATCCAGTATCTCAGTGTAAATGAAAAGTAACTTTAAGGCTTCTGTAATTTTCATCTGTATTTGATCTGGACAGGCTGGAGAGGTGGGCAGGGGAGAAACAAATGAAGTTCAACAAGGGCAAGCGCAGAGTCTTACACCTGGGGAAGAATAACCCCTTAGATCAGTACAGGTTAGGATCTGACAGGCTGGAAAGCAGTTCTGTGGAGAAGGACCTGGGAGTCCTGGTGGACAGCAAGTTCACCATAAGGCAGCAATGTGTTCCTGTACAACACCAATAGTATCCTGCGGTGCATTAAGAGGAGTGTGACCAGTAGTTGAGGGAGGTTCTGCTCCCTCTACTCTGCTCTAGTGAGGCCACATCTAGAGTACTGTGCCCAGCTCTGGGCTCCCCAGTTCAAGAAGGACAGGGAACTAGTGGAGACAGTCAAGTGGAGGACTACAAAGATGATTTGGGGACTGGAGCATCTCTCTTACAAGGAGGGGCTGAAAGATTTGGGGCTGTTAAGCCTGAAGAGAAAACTGAGAGGGGATATGATCAATGCTTCTAAATACCTAAAGGGTGGCTGTAAAGAGCATGGGGCCAGTCTCTTTTCAGTGGTGCCCAGTGGTAGGACAAGGGGCAAGACCACAAACTGAAACATTGTAAATTCCATCTTCTTTACTTTGAAGATGACAGAGTGCTGAAACAGGCTGCCCAGAGAGGCTGTGGAGACTTTATGGAGACTTTCAAAACCCGTCTGGACACATTCCTGTGCAGCCTGATCTAGGTGAACCTGCTTTAGCATGTGGGTTAGACTAGATGATCTCTGGCTGTGCCTTCCAACCCCTATCATTCTGTGACTGTGATTCTGTGGACAAGTTCAGGAAAAACTGCAGAGCTTGAGATTTTTATGGGATTTCTAATACAGGTAGGTTTTCCCAGAAGAAATAACAGAAACTCAACAAATCTAGGACCAAGTCCCTTGCCAAATCTTAGATTATTTTTTAAAATCACATTTGACACTAAAATTCAATGTGAATAGAGATCAGATAGAAAGTATGGCCAAATCAGTTGAAGATTCTCAAATAAAAAGCAATTGAAAAAGGAGGTAATAGAAAAGGCTTATACAGTCGAAATAAATGTACCTGAAAAGCACAGTTTAAATAAACAGATAAATGCATGATGTATTCAGTAAAAAATTCAGTCCCACTCATGCCACACTCATCAGTTTTAATTTTGATGTAACAAAATATCTGTAATAGCCCCACCACTGCCTTTGATTCCTGTGAAGCACAAAATGAATTAGAGTCTTTCCAGACAGTTGTTCTTTTACTTCAAATTTTAACTTCATGATCACAGGATGTTTGGGGTTGGAAGGGACCTCAAGCCAACCCCCCTGCCGGAGCAGGACCATAGAATCTAGTGCAGGTCACACAGGAACACATTCAGACAGGGCTGGAAAATCTCCAGAGAAGGAGACTCCACAACCACTCTGGGCAGCCTGATCTAGTGCTCTGGAACCCTCACAGTAAAAAAGTTCTTCATGTTGAGGTGGAACCTCCTGTGCTGTAGTTTACATCCATTGCCCCTTGTCCTATCACAGGGCACAAATGAGCAGAGGCTGTCCCTGACACTCAGCCCTCCTGACACTCAGCCCTCAGATATTTATAGACATTTCTTAGATCCCCTCTCAGTCTTCTCTCCAGACTGGACAGCCCCAGGTCTCTCAGCCTTTCCTCATAAGGCAGTGCTTCAGTCCCTTCACCATCCTTGTAGCTCTCCATTGGACTCTCTCAAGCAGATCCTTGTCCCTCTTGAACTGGGGAGCCTAGAACTGGATGCTATATTCCAAGCAGGGCCTAACTAGGGCAGAATAATGGGGGAGGAGAACTTCCCTTGATCTTTTGGACACACTCTTCTTGATGTACCCAGGATACCATTGACTTTCTTGGCCACAAGGGCACATTGCTGTCCCATGGATAACTTGTTGTCCACCAGGAGAAATCATTACTGGGTTTTGTATAGGCATCTGCTCAGTACTGTAAGAACATTGCTACCTGAAACAGATTCCAGAATTCCATATTCACTGATATTGTTCATCAGCTGAACAATCTAGGCCTTGAAATGTCCTTTTCAGTCTAGGAGAATATTTTCTGGTTTATTAATACCTTCTGTTTACCCAGAGCTTTTCTGCAGAAATATTGCTATCTCTGTGGCAATGTACAGGATTTTTCCCCCCAGAGATATTAAAGAAAAAGGACTGCTTTTTCCTCTATCATTTATTGTCTCTCCATTACCAAGCCATGTCCCAGCTGAAATAAAGACCTTGGTGTATTGGATTATAGCTATGCAAGATCTGTCTTGTGTATCATACACACCTGTCATGTATTTTCTCTCTCAGAATAAGCATTGAAAGATTAGATAATGTGGATGCATTCAGTATGTCTATTCAAAAGGGACACTTACAAAAGAGCAGCTATCTCATTAGATAGTTGTTTATTTCAAAGGGATGAATATGAGTTTGCATCAAAGATATGCTTATTTTCCCTTGTTACCACTCCATTTGGGCAGAAAAAAGAGCTATTGGTAAGGGACTTTTTAGGGTGTCAGGTAGTGATAGGACTAGGGGAAATGGATCAAAACTAGAAATGGGTAGATTCAGATTGGATGTTAGGAAATTCTTCACCATGAGGGTGGTGAGACACCGGAACACGTTGCCCAGGGAGGTGGTGGGAGCCCCATCCCTGAAAGTTTTTAAGGCCAGGCTGGAAGGGGCTCTGAGCAACCTGATGTAATGTGAGGTGTCCCTTCCCATGGCAGGAGGGTTGGAACTAGACAATCCTTGGGGTCCCTTCCAGCCCTGACAATTCTGTGATAGTAGTAATTTCTATAGCTAACATTGCAAACCCTTCTATTTTGGTTTGACAGTAGCATTCACTAACATAGCCTCGTGGCCCAAAAGAACATATTTGAAGCACTTCAAGAACATGTGATTTATTTCCTAACAACCACTGAAAGGTTATGGTCAGATTTTACCAGGCTGCCTTCAATTCAAGGTCAAGTCTGTAGGGCAAAGATTACTCCAGGCTTTCTGTGTGAATATAGCAGTTCCCAACAGAAATGATAACACATAAAGGAAAAATATTGAAAAGCATTGTAAACAGACACTGATGTTCCCTTCAATCTACTAAGTCACACCTGTCCTGCTGCTATTCCTCTTTCCTCTTATTTGCCATTTCATTGTGTAGATATTTGCAGGAAGGAGAGCTGAGCAAATAGCCTTCTCATCCTGGGATGATTCAGATGTTTTCATCTTTGTCTGAAATCTGATTGTAACCAAATTTTGTGGGAAGAAAACACATGAAGAATATCAGCTGAGAAATGCAGAGGTGTTTGCTAGTCGTGCACTTATTTGCCAGCCAGGATTTGTTATGGAACTCTGCAGAAGGGATGCCCTAGTGCATAACAAGGAAATGTATTTCAAGGACCTGAAGCACTGTGCTTTAGGTTTAACCAGTCTGTTGTATTTCAGTTCTCTCAGTGCAACAAGTTTGTAGGTGTACATTTTCTTGTGAAAATTTGCCATTTTGCAGGAATTCATTAATGATTAAAATCCTGGTTTTCTGTGAAAATCCCTAGTCAGGTCCAGAAGAAAGTGGAATTTAAGCTGAACACTCACATATTCAAGGAAAAGTAAGTTTTAAATAAACCCAAGCAGGCTAAGTACACACTTGCCTAGGCAATGAATAGCAACTGTGACTTGCCCCAGCAGTGTCAGCTGCTTAGTGTGAGAAGATGATGTGTAAAACTGAGAACTCTTGTCACTCACCTATGGCATAAGAAAACTGCAGAATAAAGCAACCACAGATGTTTCACCAAAGGAGTCTGAGGAAATTGTGACATACTCATTAGAATCTTGGGGAAAAAAAAAGAAAGTTGATATCCACTTCAAGAGGAACAGGACTCCAGAGAGTCCAACAGAGGGCTGCAAGGATGATGAAGGGACTGGAGCACTGCCTTATGAGGAAAGGCTGAGAGACCTGGGGCTGTTTAGTCTGAGAAGACTGAGAGGGGATCTAAGAAATGTATATAAATATCTGAGGGCTGGGTGTCAGGAAGGAAGGGACAGCCTCTGCTCACTTGTGCCCTGTGATAGGACAAGTGGCAATGGATGTAAACTACAGCACAGGAAGTTCCACCTCAACATGAGGAAGAACTTCTTTACTGTAAGGGTCCCAGAGCACTGGAACAGGCTCCCCAGAGAGGTTGTGGAGTCTCCTTCTCTAGAGACTTTCAAGACCCATCTGGATATGTTCCTGTGTGACCTGCACTAGATTCTATGGTCTTGCTCTGTCAGGGGGATTGGACTCGAAGACCTCCAGAGGTCCCTTCCAACTCCTAACATCCTGTGAGCCTGTGATCCTGTCACAGAACACATATTGCTGATATCCTTTCTAATGCCTTGAATATAAAGTAGTTTCAGTTACAAGATATCAAGGATATCATTAAACTCCCTTTCAGAACAGAAGCTGCTTTTCCTCAGCTCATTCAACTGTTTTTGCATCATTCAGGAATTCCAACGCAAGTGTTTGTCCATGAGGATATGTTGCAAGCAAAACACAACTTGGGCACACAATGCTTCAATTTAGAATAGAAACAGTCCTTCTTTGACAAGGTTAAATGCAACTTGTAACACTCTAAGGATGCCAGCAGATAAAACACAGAAATAGAAAGCAGGGAGCCAAAAGACACATATGGAGTTAACAATATTCTTTAAAAACTCATCAGAGGGTTGAGATGCACATTTTTCAACAGTGAAGTCTGAGGGTGCATTTCAGTATGAGCATCTTGTGAAATCAGGGCTGGCATTCTCACCTGTGTGGGCAGCTTCAGTGAGCCCTGCAGGAGAAGAGGCCATGGCTCAGGTTTGTGGAAATGGGAGATCTTTTGTCCTACCTCTTCCAGAGGTCCTGCCTTCTGTGGGGCATTGGGATTTCTCCTTGAAGCTGATGTGATGGATGCTCCTGTGTCCAGCCAGTTCTGTGAGCTCTGAGCCTTGTGCAGCACCATAGGATGACTCATTCCGTACACCAAAATCTTGGCTAGCACTCAAGGAGGCAGCACTGTGACCTCTGCTCTTCACTTTTCAAGTTACTTGCAACCCAGCAGATCATGGTTTAGCATTCAGTTGGCTGAGATATTCAAAGGCTAAACACAGTAGCAACAAACTGTTGACAGTGTGTGCACCAGAACAGGGCCTGGACTGGTCCAGTTACTTATACACTGAACTGGCATCCCTCTACCTTCTGTACTGTGGCACAGCCTTGTCCTGCTCTGTTCACAGCAATAAGGAATTCAGGCATCCAGGAAGGCAGCAGTGGCAGCATGGAGGCAGGATGCATCATGCAAGAGATCACTCTTTCAAACTGGGACAAACTCAGTGCCACTGTTCAGACTGGAAACGTCCTTCTTCCACCTGAATCTCTGCACGTTATAGTGTCACACACCATCTACAAGAGTTTGGATGTTAGGAAAAAGTTCTTTACCATGAGGGTGGTGAAACACTGGAACAGGTTGCCCAGGGAGGTGGTAGAAGCCCCATCCCTGGAAGTATTTAAGACCAAGCTGGATGAGGCTTTGAGCAACCTGGTCTAGTGGGAGGTGTTCCTGCCCATGGCAGGGGTTGGAACTAGATGATCTTTAAGGTCCCTTCCAACCCAAACCGTTCTATTATATGATTCTATGATGATTAATATATGACTATAAAATTACAGTGTTGTTTACATTAATAGCATTTACTATGACTGATCAAATTACCCTTTATTCTTTATACTAATAGTGTCCAAATTTCATTTTCATCAAGAATCAAAGTATTTGCTAAAAATTTATTGTGAAACTAAAAATGGCATTATAATAGTCCAAAGTTTATTTAGTTTGTATTACTGAGTTAATGTATTTATGATTCCTGGATGCCTTTTCCCAGATCACTCAGACAGCTCTTTTATTCCTGCCTTGCTTCAACCTTTCACTACTCCATCTTAAAATCTCAGCCATTTTTCCCTAGGAGGTAGCTGGTACCCCTCACAAACCACTTCTTAGCATGCCTTGTGCATCACATTTCTGTCCCAGGATGGGTAAAGGTATGTGACCCCATAGGGGCACTATTCCCTGTTTCCACTCTTAGGAGGATTTCTGGTCATTATCAAGTTTGTGCTCAGGGAAGAGACTATCCCGTGAGGCAAATGCCTCCAAGCAGAGCCACCGTGTGAAAATCATGGGGCATGGTCACTGCTCACCTTGGGTGAGCCCCCTGTCCCAGACAGGAGCAGCAAGCATTTGAAGCGCTAAGGATCAGATTCAGACTGTTGTTAAAAAAAAAATGAACTGGATGTAGAACCTCACTGACTGGTTTTATGGCATCTAGAATAAAATTATCATTGCACTTGTGAGCTGCAATCCCCTGTCACAAAACCCCATGTGAGCAGCACATGGAAACAACCCAGGGAAGAGAACAGTACAGTTACTTATATGGTTTTTCTTAAACACATTTCCTTAAACTTCAGGGAACTGGCTAGTTTTAACGAAAAGCACTGACAGATCAAACCTTCCTGAAGCACTTCTCTCAGAGAACTTCACCCTTGAAAACCTGCTGCATCAGTGTAGCTGCCAACAGGGTCAGAAAGATACCTGGTAATCAGCATTTTTAAATGCTTTCTGTGCAGTTTATCAAACCTTTCCTGCCAGATTTCAATTTCAGGCTTCATCAGATTTAATGGAGCATCGTAGCTGTCTTTGTGGTGTCAACGTTTTCTTTGGACTCCTCTTGAGCTGCAGACTCATGCCAGGGAACTTTTTGACCCTGACTTCCTGCATCTCCCACTAACTACTGCTGAAATGGGGAGGTATGCCCAGAGCGGGACTGTTTCACATCATTGTTAGGGTTGGAAAGGACCTCAAGGATCATCTAGCTCCAACCCCACTGACACGGGCAGCGACACCTCACACTAGATCAGGTGGCCCAGAGCCACATCCAGCCTGCCTTAAAAATTTCCAGGGATGGGGCTTCCACCACCTCTTTGGGCAACCTGTTCCAGTGTGTCACCACCCTCATGGTGAAGAACTTCTTCCTAATGTCTAATCTAAATCTCCCCTCCTCTAGCTTGTATCCACTTCCCCTAGTCCTACCACCCCCAACACCCCAAAAGCTTTTTTCTAGGCCCCCTTCAGATACTGGAAGGCCACAATAAGGTCTCCTCAGAGCCTCCTCTTCACCAAACTGAAAAGCTCCAACTCTCTCAGTCTGTCCTCACAGGAGAGGAGCTCCAGCCCTCTGATCATCTTCATGGCCCTTCTCTGGACACAATCCAGCATGTTTCAAGCAATCTGTCAAGGGGAATATCTCAAAGCGCTCCCCACCAACCTAAATCCTTTATTATTAAAGAATGCATAAGTACAGACAATCCATTTCCCAATTCTTATTGACCGTGGGTCTTTTAATGGGACTGTAGCTTAGTATAAAGGTGCAAATGGAGATACCACAGCATTTGCTATACTGAAGTTCCATAGAGGGAACTACTTCTTCTGGTACAGGATTGCAAACCATGGGTGCAAGGTACAAAGGACAAGTGAGCACAGCTGTGACCATGGTTCCTGAATTTGACTTAAGCAGACAATTGTCTAAGGACTGGGGATGAGCAGCCCCAAAACAGGCCAACCATCTTTGATGTCAGTTCCATACTGTGCCTTGCCTGGGAAGGTAGTGAGCAATGACATTGCTAATTTACTCTCATCTTCAGGAAGAACAAGATCAGTTCTACATAGGCTGGCAACAAGTAGGACCAGCCATGGGGTACCACAATGACACCACAGTCTCTGAGGCCATGGGTTTGCACAGAGCTGTTGTGCTACCTGTGAGCAGAAATCCCTCACTACCTCCTGCTTTTAGGCAGAGCTCTAGGCAGGGCTCAGGAAGAGTCTGAAAACATGGCAAGAAGAGAATTCCTCTGCACCAAGGTGAGAATTCTTTTCAGTGGCCAAGCTGAAAAATGATTGGCAAAAACCAGCATTGGGTTATGGCATGCTAATTATTTACTCTCATTACTTAAATGTTTTTGAGGTGCATGTATCACTCTCAAAAGTGTGGGCTACAGCTCCATAGAAATAATTGAAGATATTTTTAAAATGCACTTCAAAAAATAATAGTAAACACAGATGTTCAGTCACAAATAATTGTTTTCATAAGGTCAGCACATTTATTCTGTGTCAGCTATTGTGTAGAAGGTTATGATGCTTGCTTTATTAGATTAAATTTGTTAAAAAGCATCTTTTCAACCCTGTTTCTTAGCTTGTTGCACACAATAGTTGAAAGGCCATGAGCCACAGAAGTCAAAGGTTAATTTGATTTTCAGATACATCATCTGGAGCCAGCAGAAGGTCCTGCAGATAGTCTATTGTTGTGGCAATATGTTTACTTGGGGCATTTCCTGCTGCTGCCTTTGCTGCGGAAGCAGAGATGTTTGGATAATCCTGTTTGCACTTTTCCCCCCATCAGTCCACTCCAGAGCTGAATAGACTTCTTCCTGGTACAACATTTTCAGCCTCATTTCAGCACTCCAGTTTATTCTTTCGGGGGTTTTGAGAACATCTGAAAAAGCCAAGGTTTCTGCTTGGATCTCAGAAGGATCTCTGCTTACAGGATCTCAGAAGATCCTTTAAGTTAGCCAGTCGGTATATTGCAACACTACTGGGTCCATTCCCAATCATTGAAACTCCTCAGCGTCAATATACACCAGATGGCCACGACTGACATGTCGTTAACATTGTACCAGCACAGGCACAGTACAGGTTAGGAGCTGCCCTGCTGGAAAAGCAGCTCCATGGAGAAAGACCTTGGAGTTCTGGTGGACAGCAAGTTCTCCGTGGGACAGCAATGTGCCCTTGTGGCCAAGAGAGCCGATGGTATCCTGGAGTGCATCAAGAAAAGTGTGTCCAGCAGGTCTAGGGAGGTTCTTCTCCCCTTCTACTCTGCCCTGGTGAGACCACACCTGGAATACTGTGTCCAGGTTTGGGCTCCCCAGTTTAAGAGAGGAAGGGACCTGCTGGAGAGAGTCCAATGCACAACCATGAGGATGATTAGGGGACTTGAACATCTCCCCTATGAAGAGATACTGAGAGACCTGGGGCTGTTTAGTCCCATGAAGACTGAGAGGGGATCTGATCAAAGTCTATAAATATCTGAGGGGTGGGTGTCAAATGGATGGGGCCAATCTCTTCTCAGTGGTGCCACAGTAATAACACAAGGAACAATGGATGCAAACTTGAACATAGAAGGTTTCACCTCAACATGAGGAGAAACTTCTTTACAGTGAGGGTGACAGAGCACTGGAACAGGCTGCCCAGGGAGGTTGTGGAGTCTTCTTCTCTGAGACTTTCCAAACCCACCTGCCACATTTTTGTGCCTTGGGCAATCCATTTTAGGAAGAAGCAAAAAAAATAATTTATTAGTATTATTATTTTAAAATCCACTCTGCAGAAGACTGTCAAATTTCATAACTTCTAGTCCATAAAAAAAAAAAAAGGAAGTGAAAAACAAAGACAAATTAAGCCCCAAACCCCTCAATAAATAAAACAAGGTGAGGAAGAATCCATTTAAATAGAACAGTCATGAGCATTATTAAGAGAAAGTAGTCAAATTATGAAAATGTGGGGAAGGAAAATAGCAGTGTGCTTGCCTGACCTCAGAATGATTTAGGCCCCACACTACTGACACTGGTATTTGCAGAAAAAGGAAGGATACTTAAACAAGAAACCTTTGAAGGATACTGCAGAAGAAAGGATAACATTCACAGTATCTTATGACACTGCTAAACTTGAGAGGTCTTTTTTGTTCTCACTCTAACACAACTTAATAAATATTTTTATATACATTTTTACCTCTTCAAAAGAGTTTTGCAAATGCCAATAAATTCTAAATACATAGAATCATAGAATTGTCAGGGTTGGAAGAAACCATCACTGGAGGTCTTTAGGAAGAGACTGGATGGGGCACTTGGTGCCATGGTTTAGTTGATTAGATAGTGTTGGATGAAAGGTTGGACTCAATGATCTCAAAGGTCTTTTCCAACCTGGTTAATTCAATTCAATTCAATTCAATTCAATTCAATTCTATTCTATTCTATTCTATTCTATTCTATTCTATTCTATTCTATTCTATTCTATTCTATTCTATTCCTCCAGGATCATCTAGTTCCAATCCCCCTCTGACATGGGCATGGTCACTTTCCACTAGATCAGATTGCCCAGTGCCACATCCAGCCTGGCCTTGACAATTTCCAGGGATGGGGCTTCCACCACCTCTTTGCCTTGTTTGCTCTTCTTTCTTTGGCTGTTGACAAGATTCTATATATTAGTTGTAGCAGTTTCAATGACAGCTTATTTATATCAGAATGTCATGTATTTAGGAAAGCAGAAAGCCAGGATGACTATATAGGGCCACAGGAATGGAAAAACAATTTCCATATTCCTGCCCACAGAAGATGAGCAGAAACCCAAGAGCTAATAGAAAAGTATCATAATTTCTTTAAGTTTCTGTGATCATTCAGCATAGCCAGGGCTGTGATTTCTCATGGCACAAAATATCTGGTAAACTCAGCCTGAAGTCTAGGAGCCCAAGGTTTTGACAACTTGCTCAAAAATTACACTGCCTTTTTGACAAGGCTGGCTGAGATGGAGTGCCGTGGAAAGTACCTGGGATTTTGTACACCCAGGATGACATTCAAATATTAAGTTTCTGACAGAACTGTTCATTTAATTTATATATATATACAGAGAGAGGAAAAAGTTAACAAAACCCAACAACAACAACAAAAAAGACAAGCAGCATGACCTAACCCTAAGCAGGGCACAGTGATGCAGATAAGACCCCTGCTGACACACAGCTAAAAGCTGGTGCCTAGCTGGCCTGAGCTGCAGGAAAGCTTGTATGGCAGAAGCCACAGCCCAGATGTAGGAAAGGATCCTTCTTCGTGTTTGCCATCTGCTCCTGAGCTGCTGTCAGCAGATAACAAGCCCCTCACCCACCCATCCTGCTCGCTCTTGAAATGCTCCATTTAAGGAGCACCTGGCCAGCAGCAAAGGCAACTAGCAGGTTCCTCAAAAAAAACCCTACATTTGATATGTACAAATCGCTTCCCTGCATGCTTAACTCGGCATAAGTCAAGACCATCTTACATTCTGAAACATGCTCCTACTCGACCTGAAGTGTTGAGGCAGTTAAAATGTGTTCCTGTGCTCAAATTTTTAGTGCTGTGCCATAACTCCAAGCACCCAAAGACACCCACACATCCTTTTACCTGCTCATTTTCCTGTTCTTTCTGCTTTCCAGACAATTCAAATACTTTTTTTTTCCCCCTGAGTCTACCACCAAGACTGTGTCCATCACTGACATTTTGAAGCAGCCCACAACATCATCAGGGCAAGACATTCTTTTGTAGGAGTCCCAGGGTAGATATAATTATCATGCCCCACCTCCCCTATGAAAAGCTACCAACAGAAGCACATAAACAAGCTAATCCCTATTCCATCCCATTATTAGCAGATTGAGCTACAGGCATTAAAAAAGCAAATAATGGAAAGCAAGAGGAGACTCAAGAAACAAAATTAGAATATTCTTTTCAGGATACTTGCAGACAGATTCTCATAAAAAAAGGCTTTCAATAATTTTTGGCAAATGTTAAATTCTTACAGGCTTATGGGCAATTTATGTTGAAGTATTCATTCATATTTATATAGACTGCAAGCAGTTATAAGATTTTGTGGCATCTTTTACTGTGATTGCCAGTCAATTAAGATCCTTCTTCAGGGCCTTTTTCCTGACTAGATACCTAAATCAAGGCTGCTTTCATGCAGTCCAGGACATTGTATTTATTAGTCCTCCACTATGAGAAGGGTTATGAACCGACTTTTTCTGGCATGAATGTTTTCACCACTCAGCTGTACAGCACATATTTGAGTAAGAACAGAGCTGTGACAGGACTCTGCTTTGTGCTGCCCCCTACATATTTCTGGGAAGGGGTAGAAAGAATGAGTCTGCGTAAGTAGGAGGGAGAAATTCTGCCATGATTCAGTACAATAGTTGTGCTATGAAAATACATTCTAGGTTAAGTCCTGCTGTGGGAGGAATCCCTGCCTTTTGGATCCCTAAAAGCCAAATTCTTACCTGCCACTCCAAGGCTCCTAGCATGGCCAGGCAGAGAGGGACCTGGGGGTACTGGTTGATTGTAGGCTGAACATGAGCCTGCAGTGTGCCCAGGCAGCCAAGAAGGCCAATGGCATCCTGGCTTGCATCAGGAACAGTGTGGCCAGCAGGAGCAGGGAGGTCATTGTGCCCCTGTACACTGCACTGGTTAGGCCACACCTTGAGTACTGTGTCCAGTTCTGGGCCCCTCAGTTTAGGAAGGATGTTGACTTGCTGGAACGTGTCCAGAGAAGGGCAACAAAGCTGGTGAGGGGTTTGGAACACAAGCCCTATGAGGAAAGGCTGAGGGAGCTGGGGTTGCTTAGCCTGGAGAAGAGGAGACTGAGGGGTGACCTTATTGCTCTCTACAACTACCTGAAGGGAGGTTGTAGCCAGGCAGAGGTTGGCCTCTTCTCCCAGGCAGCCAGCACCAGAACAAGAGGACACAGTCTCAGGCTGCGCCAGGGCAGGTTTAGGCTGGATGTTAGGAAGAAGTTCTACACGGAGAGAGTGATTGCCCATTGGAATCGGCTACCCGTGGAGGTGGTGGAGTCACCTTCACTGGAGGTGTTCAGGAGGAGACTTGATGGGGTGCTTGGCTGTATGGTCTAGTTGTTGGGTGGGTTGGATTGTTTGATGGGTTGGACACGATGATCTTGAAGGTCTCTTCCAACCTGGTGTATTGTATTATTATTATTATTGTATTATGTCCCTGTTGCATGTCAGCATGAAACCCATGCATACAATAAGTTTTATCCCTAGTTTCACCTCCAGATGTTTGCTTCCCCCCCACAATCTGCACAGTGTTCTGGCAGGTCCCTGGTACAGGCAAGGAGGATCTGTAGATGAAAGGCACTGTGTCATGAAAGGTGAATCCAGCTATAGCCCTTGCAGCTTGTCAAAGCAAATACAGTTATGCGCTTTGGTCACTTCGTGGTTAGGACAACAATAGGAAAAGAACAGTTTGCCCCAAAATTTTGTGCTTGGGAATGACATGTGCAAGGATTTGGCCTCTTTGGACAGCCTGCAGTCTTCAGTGAGATTACCCAGTTTATGTTCCCTAGGGGACTGGATTGGACAGCAAAGCCTTGGGACTATCATACTAATCATGTTCTGCTGGAGGTGCTCTTTCTGAACTTGCCTCAAAAGTGTCTCAAATGAAATCTATGTATGAAATTGATACTGACTAGAGGATGGTGCAGTAGAAATTAGATATAGCAGAGGAAACATACCCCTCCTAGTATTTATTTACATTTACTTGGTGCTCCTGCTTGCAAACTCACAAGAGTGCCAACGGCTTTGATCTTGTCAGCTCTGATACTCGTGGAAATGCTGGGGGTTTCTGTAGGCACAGATGGGATATCTAGTACTGGGGGAAGTGGGACTGATGTCTTATGAAGTGGCACTTTCTCCTCCACATCAATATGATGCCTCAGGCACTGTGCTTCTGAAGAGCCTTTCTTTCTCGTGCTTATTAAAGGTCGTACAGTACTTTTGAAAAGGTAAGAATAACTTCATTGATCACCACGTGACACAGAGATCTGCCTAAGCAGAATCATGTGCAAAAATAAGGCTCCAAGTGTTTTTCATTTGGGGGATGAACAGAGAAAAGAACCAATTCTTCCTTCAAAACTGTTTTTTCCTTGCAGATACAGTCTCATTGCCATAGTGTCAGACACTATTCTGACATACTCCCCGAATTCATTCAGCAGCTGAGTTCACACCTGTGGGGGTATTCTGCACATCTGTGATAATATGACACACCATTTCATGCCTGCAGAAATGGTACCTTCATCTCACATTACACCTACTTTTCTCACCAAACTCTTCGTGAGTTTTCCCATTGCTTTTATTCAGAGCATGAAAAGCACAAGAAACACTTCAAGCAAGCAAACTACATAAGGTCTAAACAAGCTACAAGCAAGGATGAGTTACACTGTTGAAATAAATTCCCTACTCTGGTGAGGTTTCAAGGACCTGCACCAGAAAGAATTTTTCTGATCAGAGAACATCTAAACACATTGAGTCAATGCACTTCCATTGGATACACTTCCAGCTGCCCACAAAATACACTCTCTGCTCAAGAACTCAAGAACCAGAACCAGAGTCCTCAGAGTCAAGTGGGTATTTCTTCTTGCAAGCTTTTCCTTTATTTCAAAGAGATTTTTTTAAACAGTTCTTTAAAGAGTGGCTATAAAGGGGGAAGAATTTCAGATTGGACATTAGGGAAAGGTTCTTCACTGAGAAGTTGGTCAGGCACTGGAACAGACTTCCCAGGACAATGGTTACTACACCAAGCCTGTCAGAGTTGAAGGAGCACCTGGACAATGCTTGTAGTCATATGGATTAGGTTTTAGGTAGTCCTGCTGGGAGCAGAGAGTGTAACACTGTGATCCTTATGGGTCCCTTTCAACCTGAAATATTTGATGATTCCATACATAAACAGAATGTACAGAGAGCTTTTAATAGCCCTAAGGTTTTTTCTAACTGCATTTGTCTCTTCCACATTGTGCAAGATAAGTTGATAGCTGGAGGGTTAGGTCTGCCACCCAGAGTGACCTCAGTGGCTGCTGAGATGGTCTACAGGAACCTTTCAAAGCTCACCAAGAACATATTCAGTGTCCTGCAGCTGGGATGCAGTAAACTGGCGCTAAGGTCTGACTGTCAGGCAAACAAGAAAGTGAATATGAGCCAACAGTGTGCCATTGCAGCAATGAGGACCAACCACATATTGGAGTGTGTCAGTAAAAGGAAAGGGTCATACCGCTCTTAACTGGTGCTTGTGACAGTATTCTGTCCAGTTTGGGGCTCCCCAGCTGACCTACTAGAGTGAGTCCACCAAGATTGTCTCAAGAAGATGCTGAGAGGAATGAATTTATTCAGCTTCCAGATAGCTTGCTGCTATCCTCACGTATCTAATAGAGAGGAAAGAGTCATATTCTTCTGGGAGATGAATGGTGATGAGAAGCAACAGATATCAGGAAAAAAAATATTCATGAGTGTGTGGTTGAAGATCGGAACCGGTTCCCAGAATGGCTGTGCTATCTCCATCCTTGGAAATATTGGAAACTCAGCTGGACAGGATTGTGGACAATGCAATATAACTGTAAATTTGGTCTTGCTTTGGCAAAGAAATTGGAGCATATGATCTTCAGAAGCTGTCCTCAATCAAAATAATTCTATCATTGTATAAAAATGTAGAATAGTCTCCATTTAAACCTATTTTCATTATGATGGAAATACTCTTGAATGTGTTGAATGGTGACTATGATGCATGGCAAGGTGGCGTAACGTAATGTAGGTGCTTCAAATAGCTCATATGAATGTGTTTCTGACCCACACACAGCTTCACTATCTCCACAGCATGGTTAGGCATTCAGAGAGAAAAATGTGTTTATCCCAGTACCACAAACACGTTTACATTTAAAAAACCCCCAAATATACAACCTGTCATCTTTCCTTTGTATTAGTCATGGGATTGCAGAAGGACACAGAATCAAATTTCAAACATTTTCAAAGAGAATTCAGCTTCAAATTTTTATTTGAAACCTTTATCCAAATCTTTAGAGGTCTAACCACCACCAAAGAAAAATGGACCAGATGGACAATAGGGTAGGAGACTTGAGGAACTGGTGGAGATCTGCCAGGCTTAACCATTACTTTCTTTGACACATGGGGCTTCACCTTTTAATCAAGAGTGAACATGATCCTCTTTCCCAATGTGCATCTCCATATTTTTCAGTGTGAGGGGGCCATTTAAACTCTCGACAAGCCTAAGTCCTTTACGTTTCTCCCTCATGCTTTGTGCCAAATGTGCAGGTGGGGCATGAGGACAAATACTGTATCTTCTCTGTCCATGTTTTAGTCAATGCATTTTTCAAAGTCTTTGAGTCAAACAAAATGCAATGTTTAGTCTGCTGGTGCAGCCTCTCCAGGAGTATATTTGATAACCTGTGAAGAGCTCTTCTTCATGGAAAAAAAATTAGCCTCTCCAGGACATATGCCATGTTCTACTCATGCCTCTCCTCAATCCTATCTTCTCCATATGGCAGGCCCATTAAAGCCTATCTGATGAAAAACACTGGCCATCCAGCAGGCAAAATGTAGCATCAAGAGACTGTCCTCAAGTGGAAGGGACTGGGAATAAACTGGGACCGGACAAATTAAATACAGTTCAGGCTACCAGAGTAACCAGGGAGCTTCGGGAATCTCACTACCTCAGGCTTGCCTTTCTCTGTAGCTTCTGAATGTGGATGAACAGCTGTCTGCTACAGTACCCAGACACAGAGCCTGTGGTAAAAAATCCCTGGATTTTCACAAGCCTTTTGACTCTTTATTTGCATTTTTCTTTGAAGTAACAACCTGTGCAGCATAACCAGGAAACAAAGTAAACCAAAATGCATGAAAGAAAGAAGTACAAAGCTTCCACTATAGCATGATCAAATGGTGAGTCATTGATATTGACTATTGGTGGGGCTTTTTTGTTTGTTTGTTGCTTGGTTGTTTTTTTTTCCCCAAGAAAATTTTGTTCCTCAAAATATCCATAGTGTCAACCCTGGAAACAGGGAAAATAACCACCACCTCCCAAAGGAGGTAATGTTTAATTCAGAGTGGATAGTTTTCCAACACTGCTTCAAGTAGCACTTAACACACTCTTAGTATCCCTGTTCCCTAATCTATTTTTGGCTCTGTAGACTTTATTAATAGACAGCTTTATCACAGATTGCTAAGCATCACCACATCTTTACATTTCTTACATCTGTATACAGAGAAGCTGGAGCAAACCCAGGCATTGTTGCAACTCAGCTTTCAGGTTGTTGTTTAATAATGACAAACAAGCTCACGGGGCTTAGTCTCCAAAACTGTGTATCTGTGTGCTCAGTGGTACACCAGCTGGGCTCTAGCATGAGCCAGCTAGATGACAGCTGATCATCCCCACCAGTCCTGTATGATGACCAACCAGCTTTTCTTTGCTAAGTCTCAGTACTGCTCCACTCTCATGGCTCATTGTATCGACCTGCCCCATTTTGCAGGTCACTGACTTTCAGGGAGAGGTACAGCTTTCACGAGTACCACAGTGTCACAGGGCACAGACACAGTCTTGCTGTAAAGGATAGACTTCCTATATGTTCTTGCTACTTCCCCCATCCCCATCTTCCTGAAGCTTAGCATACCCAAACCTGCAACTTTTTGGTGTATTTGGGTGAGTGTCACTTGCCGCAGACCTGCCAAGCATTTTGTTTGTTGTGTTCTTTGGTGGGCTTTTGTTTGTTTGGGGTTTTTTTGCACAAGAGTATGACAAGGTCAGTGTGACACAATCAGGGAAGGAGCGATTAAAACATCTGTGCGATCGAATTCAAAGATAGTCAGCTTGTCTTTTCACTCTTGCTTCACAAAAGCATCCTAAACGCCTGGCTGCTTGTGGAGGCACCCAGGGATCTGCCACACCGTTTCTGCTGCTAGGCGACGGGCTGGACTGACCCTTGCCTTCTCCAAGCAGGCCGAGGGAACCCACAGCCGGCTGGCTTACGGGACTTGTATGAAGCCACTGCCGCTGCCTCCCCCGTCATGGCCGAAATTAGAATAATTCTTCTTTATAGCGAATTATTTTGTAGGAAAAATACCCTTGACGTGTTTAAGGAGTCATACGGAGGTTAGCCCTCAGGCGGGAGCCTTGTCCCATAGCCCATAGGATCAGAAGGCTGTGCTAGGCGCTGGGACGGAGCGTCCCGCGCAGGCTGCGCTGCCTCAGCTCGGGGGCAGCGCGAACGGGAGGCGCACTGCGAGCAGCGACCCCGCGCCCGCCGGTAACGGGGCCCTCAGCGCGCCGGCGTCCGCGAGCGATTCCGCGTGAAACACCTCTCGGGCAACTCTTCGCGAGCAGGGAACGAGCCGTTGTTGGCCCCCTCCGCACCGCGGCAGGCGAGCCAGGGGCGGCCCCACAGGCCAGGCCCCGCCCGCCGCGCACCTGCCGCGGGCCGCCCCCTGCCACCGCGGGAGGCAGGGCGGGGGCTGCCCGTGCCCGGCGTGTGCCAGGAGCCCGCCGGTGCCGCAGGAGGAGCAGGAAGCGCCCGGGCAAATCCAGCCTCGCTATCACATGACTCAGCAGCCGTTGCCGAGCTGAGTTCACCCAGCGCCTCGCCGGGAGGGGGAAACCTGCTGCTGTCGCCGCCGCCGCTGCTGCTGCAATGAGCCTGCGGCCCCGCGGCTGCCCCTGAACCCGCCGTTCCCCCGCCCGGCTCGGCGCGGCCCCGGAGCCGCCGTCGCAGCAGCGCTGCCCACCGGCGCGCCCCGCTCCCCGCCCTGCGCGGCGGCTCCGGCGCTACCGCCGCCGGCGGGGGTACTATGCTCACGCGGGTGAAGTCCGCCGTGGCCAATTTCATGGGCGGCATCATGGCTGGCAGCGCGGGCGCCGACCACGGCAGCGGCGCGGACTTGCCCCTCCGCTTCCCCTACGGGAGACCCGAGTTCCTGGGACTGTCCCCGGACGAGGTGGAGTGCTCCGCCGACCACATCGCCCGCCCCATCCTCATCCTGAGCAAGGAGACCCGGCGCTTGCCCTGGACCACGGGCTACGCGGAGTGAGTACGGACCCCGGCTACGGCGGGCAGGTGGAGCGCGGCCGAGCTTGCCCGCCCCGCTGGGCTGACCCCGCTTCGGGGCGCACCGGCAGCGGCAGGCAGCGATGCCGGGGAGCCCCCCCGCAACGGATGCCGCCGTTGCCGGAGGCGCCGTCCCAGGCCTGCGCAGCGCCGCGGGCAGCGGGAGCCGGCGTAGGTGGGGGTGGCATCCGTGGCGCTGTGTGCCTTGTCCCCGCTGTAGCTTTGCACCTGGGTAGGTCGTTTCTGTCAGGCCAAGGATGCAAATGTCCTTAAGTCCCCGCAGAGCGGCCGGTACCCGCTGGGCGAAGGCGGTGAATGGGTGGCACCGACGCTCCTCCAGCCGCAGTGATGGCTCCGGGGCCACTGGGGCTGAGGACGGGGTCCCTGCCGATGAAGAACTGTCTGGACTCGGGAATGAAAAGGGCTATTGATAGAAAAACTGGTTTGGTTTGTATGTGTGTAACTGCTTCCTCCTTGCCCAAAAGAGGTGAAATGTGAGATTTGGGGCACCTTGAGTACACTTGGCACATGTCATGCTTGCTGATGGTGGCTGGTTGCTTATTCTCCAAGTGATTTGTAGTTTGGGAAGATGCTTGAGTAATAAGCTCTAAACTGTAAGAAACATCCATTTGCCAACCCCCAAACTGGATTTTCCAAGCAGTCAGTTGCCCGAACTCACTCTTGTCATGGTATTTGCAGGGTGTCTGACTGGGACCTGGTTGTACCCTTGAGCGCAAACTAAATGATTCCGTGCAGCATCTTAAATATCGGCTAGTCAAAGGGCAGTGTTTGTTTGGATGCGGATTCTCATCCCGCTGGAGGTGGAAGTAGCTGCAGAGGCAAGGCACGTCCTTGTACTTGATTCCCATATCAGTAACACGCTTTTTCTTTGATGATACTGGAAGCAGGACAACGTTTCGTTTCTCTGTGCTGCCGTCTTTAAA
This sequence comes from Picus viridis, assembly GCA_033816785.1. NCBI lineage: Eukaryota > Metazoa > Chordata > Aves > Piciformes > Picidae > Picus > Picus viridis. The sequence continues at coordinate 47,044,504 of CM066567.1, read as the reverse complement.
GTCTTGAGCATATCTGCCCGTTCATATTGCTACCAACTCCCAGATCACAGAAGTTACGCTAAATGACCTCCTACAAGCTATGTGCTGCTGCCCTATAGCACACTCTCTCTTCAGGCACGTGTGAATTCCCAGCACAGCTACTGCAAGAACTACGGTCAAGGTGTGACATTGTTAATGTGCTTTGTTTAAAAGGTTGTTACATCATTGGGGACATCAGAATAGGAAGAGAGATTTAAAGAATTATAAATAGGATTGTTCTCTTCAGATTGTTAAAGAATTGGAGTACTAAGCAAATTCCCCAGGAACTGTAAGTTTAAATGTTTTAAAGTAAGCTCTAATTGTTCTGCTACTATAATAGTCCTTTAAAAAGAAATTATTTTCCAAAGCAAGTAAGTGCTGCTATTTTCAGATTGTAAGGTGCTGTGGCTTTCAGCAAGTAATTGCAAATTGGTGACAAAGTGGAAAGGAGGTTCTCTAGCTCCCAGGTATGCACGTTCACTGCTGCCTACAAGCTTTGCCTGAGACAGGAAGAAAAACGTGGGTGCTGGAAAGTGAAAGCCTAGGTTGACCCTGAAGTTGAAACCTTCTGTGAGGGAGTGTTTGGAGATAAATTAAGTGGCTCTGGTGGTCACAAAAGGAGACCATGCTAGGATTATTTTCATGTACTTCCTGAGCTTTGAACAGTTCAGTTAATGGGGAGGCATAAAAAAGTCACTGGCTTTCTCAGTTCCTACTGTGTATGAAAAGAGGTTGGCCTTTTGCTCCATCTCTTTTTCAGTGTTTTTCTCTTGTCTCATCTCCTTCCAGTGCAGTAACTGGTTCTAGTGGAACAGACCTCAGTCAAAGGTATGCTCTCTTATTTAAGAGAGAGAAAACTATTGAATGTATACCAGGCTCTGTCCAGAAAGACCTCTATGATCTTCCCAAAGGGGGTTTGGTTGTAACTAGATGTCAAAATACTTGCTGCATGGAAGCTACAATGAAAGCATGCTACCAAAATTGTGTCGTCCTCCAATGGCAAAGCAGTGCGACAGCCATTAATGAGTAAAGAAACAGAAAGAATTCAAGACAAACTCGAGTTTTGCCAAACATGACTTTTCTTTTTTTCTCCCCCACTCCTGCTGAGTTGTTACCAGGCTCAGTAGGATAATTGTGAGACTTGCTTGGAGGTATACATTTAAAATACATTTAAAATACCAATTTTCCTTCTGGAACACATTTGAGTTATATAGAGAGAAATGGAAAAATAGCAGGAAGGTCAAATTACTATTATACATATTCTGAAATTTGTTTGCCTGGGAGGAAGAAGGAGATGAAGTAGCTTTCTGCTATTATTTAGCATTGTTTTAGTGCCGAGGTTGGTGAGGGGTTTGGAGCACAAGCCCTATGGGGAAAGGCTGAGGGAGCTGGGGTTGCTTAGCCTGGAGAAGAGGAGACTCAGGGGTGACCTTATTGCTCTCTACAACTACCTGAAGGGAGGTTGTAGCCAGGCAGAGGTTGGTCTCTTCTCCCAGGCAGCCAGTACCAGAACAAGAGGACACAGTCTCAAGCTGCGCCAGGGCAGGTTTAGGCTGGATGTTAGGAGGAAGTTCTATACAGAGAGAGTGATTGCCCATTGGAATGGGCTGCCTGTGGAGGTGGTGGAGTCACCTTCATTGGAGGTGTTCAGAAAGAGGCTTGATGGGGTGCTTGGTGCCATGGTTTAGTTGTTTAGGTGGGTTGGGTTGGTTGACGGGCTGGACGCAATGATCTTGAAGGTCTCTTTCACCCTGGTGTATTGTATTGTATTAAGGAAAATGTCAGAACAACATTTGCCTTTTCTTGCAGTACGAGTAAGCACTTACAAGAGTGTTAGGAAGATGTTTGGTGTCCTCACAAGGAGCCTGTGGCATAATACAAGGGTCAGTCATTCATTCACGTTTTACTAGTTGCATCAGTGTGAAGGAATCAGAAAATATGTCTTACCAGCAGTGCTGCAAGGTCCAGCTTCCCTGAGCTATTGCTTTTTCCGTGTTTTAGCAAATCAGCAAAAGTGACTTCAGTGGTTTTTTTGGTGAGGATGCCTTTAGGCACCGAGATTTTTACTTCTTGAAGTTAAGGAGAGGCTTGTTGTTACTTCAAAAGCTGGAATTTGTCCCAGAAGGTGTAAGGAAAGAGCGTGTTCCACCTTATTGTATCTGCCCTGATGTTATGGGCCACTTGCACAGTGTAAATTGAATCAGTGGGTTTGTGCTCCACACCTAGCACCAACATCTGTCTGGATGTCTTTAAGAAGAAAATTTAGCTCTGACAACAGGTCACCTGGGGGCTTCACCTCAGGAAAGTGTTTGCAATGTTCCTATTCTTTAGTTGTAAAACATGTCAGTTTACGTATGATACTGGATGTGATCAAGTTGGTGTTTTCATCCAAGGTGGTGAAGGCATTTTGGGGTTAGACCTGTTTCTCATCACAGTATCACAGTATTACCAAGGTTAGAAGAGACCTCGAAGATCATCGAGTCCATCCTGTAACCACAAACCTCACGACTAGACCATGGCACCAAGTGCCACATCCAGTCCCCTCTTGAACGCCTCCAGGGACGGCGACTCAACCACCTCCCCGGGCAGCCCATTCCAATGGCGAATGACTCTCTCTGTGAAGAACTTTCTCCTCACCTCGAGCCTAAACTTCCCCTGCTGCAGCTTGAGACTGTGTCCCCTTGTTCTGGTGCTGGTTGCTAGAGAGAAGAGGCCAACCCCTTCCTGGCTACAACCACCCTTCAGGTAGTTGTAGAGAGCAATGAGGTCGCCCCTGATCCTCCTTCTCTCCAGGCTAAACACCCCAGCTCCCTCAGCCTCTCCTCATAGGGCTTGTGCTCAAGGCCTCTCCCCAGCTTGTTGCCCTTCTCTGGACACGTTCAAGTGTCTCGATGTCCTTCTTAAACTGAGGGGCCCAGAACTGGACACAGTACTCAAGGTGCGGCCTAGCCAAAGCAGGCTCATGCAAGGCTAAAGCAGCCTGAGTCCACAAAATATGTTGTTTTTCAGGATCTTCTTGTTCCTTTGATTCCTGAGTACAGATTTCTTACTAACTTGGGTAGTAGTCACCCCTGTTGGCTATTTCTTCTCGTTGGCCTCTATGGCAGATGTCTGTCAGACTCCTCTGCAGCAAGCACTTTGTCCTCCTCCCCTTCTTCTTGCTTCTCTTGCACTGACTTTTTTTTTTTTTAGTGGATATTTTTGCAATATTACTTATGTATTGGAACTTATTTTTGAAATTGCCTATGTCTCTCTGTGATATTTTGCAGTGGAACATAAGTTAGCCTTTATTTTTTTATTATTAGCATCCCCTCTTTCAATAGTGTGATCTTTACGCAAAATATGTGCGCAGGCAAATGAAATCTTAAAAACTTACTTGGGGCTGGAATAAAACATTGTTGCTTCCTGACATCTCATTGGGAATCCCATAGGGACTTACCTTTCCTTGGTCAGTGAGCAGCCTCAAAATTGTCTTCTCAGACAACCTGTCCTGATGGCCATTCCTTGCATGGGACATCTGAGACCTTGACTTCCAGTTCACCTTGTTCTAAAGGATGGTAGAAGGCTGGTAGCATGTTTTAAAGAGGTATTCTATGTCACTGTCATCAAACTCCACAGAAGCAAAATGAAAATTGTATTCCATGTCCAGTAAGCTTTTAAATTGTACTTTATTGTGTATTTAAGAATAAACTTTTACTTTTTGATCAAGGGTGTCCTTAACACTGAATGCACGTGGCTAGCTGATGTGCATCAGGAATGGCCCAGGCAGGGGGTAGCCTGTTAGCAAACATTCCTTTAAGTCTGCCTTTAATCCAGAGGGATAAGGAGATTTGCTGCTCACTGAAAAGTTAAGTAATTTATTTGAATAAAGGGGGTTGGGGGAATTCTGCCTGGCACTATTTGCTTGTTGCTTTCCCTCGCCTGTTTTGGCATCTGTGCTCCTGAGGCTACAGGGCTTTTCCAGACTTTTCCCTGGCTGAGCTGTGAGCTGGTTTCTGAGATTCTGCTTGGATTGCTCTATTACAGAGAGGGAAATTTCTTCTCTAGTCCCTTTCTGTGCTGTTTTCAGTGTTAGGACCTCTTCCCTGCAGAGTTTCTGCTAAGCTGGCCTCAGCCCCTGTGTTAAACTCTAAAAGTCGCTGGCAAAGTAGAGGCAGTAACATGAAATATATAATGTGAAAGGACTTAGATGGTATTCACCTGTATCTGAACTCTGCCCAGCACATCATTTTCCACCTTTTGCTCTTTTGTTTTATCTTGTTCCCCCTGTGAAGGCAGGGTGATGAGCAGGATGGAGTAGACTATTCCTCTCCTGGTTGAATTCTCAGGGCTACATATGGTATGGCAAAATAGATGCTAAATTTACAGATGACAAAGGACCAGCGTGCTGCTCATGCTGCTGGAGTTGCAGGGAAAGTGCAACCGAGTAGCATTTTGTGGTAGAAAAACAACATTAATCATTTTCCATCTATTATGAATGTGTATTGCTGGTAGTCCAGAATTCAGTACTACAATCCCCTTTCTAAAATGAATCCTGGGGATAGACCATAGCTTGCTGCTTCTCTATCACATGTGTTCCTCTCTCTCTTATCTTTCTGCCATCTTTTTAGAGAATATAGAATAGAATAGAATTCAGTGAATGTACTGATAGAATAGAATAAACCAGGTTAACCAGGTTGGAAGAGACCTTTGAGATCATCGAGTCCAACCCATCATCCAACACCATCTGATCAACTAAACCATGGCACCAAGCGCCCCATCTGTTCTCCTCCTAAACACCTCCAAAAGGCACTATTAAATACACTTAAGGGGAATGAAGATAGTCTCAACTGAATGCTGTCTGTGACTTTATGCAAAAGACAGTTTTGCCTGCCTTTATTTTATATATATATATTTTAATCTCTAAATGACATTTTATATATCTTTGTTTCAAGTTACAATAGGTAGCCGAAAACTCAGCTTTCGTGATGTGTGTGTTTCTTATCTTATAAAGGTAATTTTATATCCCAGTGGTGCCTCTTGTTTGATGAGACACAAAGTCCGGGCTCTTTTTCCATGATGTTACAGTTGGGATATACTGTGGTTTCTCTGCTTTGCAGGCCTGCAGTAGCAATTCCATTTGTCTCTGTGGTTTGGTGACTACTGACCCATGATGAATGCGGAGTTGTAGGTGAGGTATAATGACTATGTCCTCCTGCTACTGCATTATTACAGTAGCATGTTGCAGCAATAACTTAAGTGCAAAATGAAAGAGGAGGGAGGGGGAACCTTATGATTGTTTTAATTATTTTTTTTCCTGCTGGTTGTTTTGTAAGGATGATGTTGCATCATTTTTTCTCATGCTGTGTTGCTTAGCTATGTTGTACATGATAATTGACTGGGGGAATTCACTGAAATATTTTCCAGCCTTTCTCGGTGATCATATATCCCAGACAATCAACACAAAGTTTGTTGATTTTTTTGAGTTAAGAATATTTTCCACTCTAAATACCTTTTGTGTTCTGTCTAGACCAAACTATTTACACAAATGTTAAGTGTTGTAATAACAATCTGTATCAGGTGAAAGCTTACCACATCTGTGAGGAGAGGTAAACCAAAGCACAGAAATTGCTTGTCCTGAGTTGGACAATCTGTTGATGTTGGAGAATAGCATTGGGCTTGCAACTGCTGATGACTTATTCTAATCCCAGTTGCCTCCTGTTTACAGGAGATAACACTGCAGTCAGGCTCCTGTGAATTGGAAGTTACATTTTCATTTCTGGTATATAGTCTTCCTAGCTGTCAGCTGGGAGCATGACTCATATACACAAAATGTATTTACTAAGAAGGTATATTCTGTTTGGTACAAATTTCAGGAGGGTGGTACACCTGGGAAAAGAAATACTTTTCTTTGTCTTCTTCTGTTTGGCTGTCTTCTCAGGTTAAGTACGTAGCAAGGATGAAGTGCTTTTCCTTTTCAAACTTTTAAACAATATGTTTACACTTCTCTTTGCCTGGATAAAATGTTGTTTTATTCTTCTATGGTTTGAAACATAAGACTGGGTAGGACTTGATGAACAAGCTAAAAATTCAAACCCCATACCTGTATCTAAAGGTGTCTAAACATTGTTCCTGTGTATGAATTATTCTTCTGTACATACTGTAATGCTAATATGTAATACTTTAAGCCTGGGCTCATCTAAAATAGCCCACAGAAACCTCATGATAGTTTTAAGAGCTTCAGAAATCCCTTTCTTTGTGTAAGAGCTATACTGTAGCACCTAATATTTGTAATGCCTCTAATCTGCCAAGTGTCTTGCAAAAAATAGGTTCAGAATATCCTTGGAGAAAAATGTACATGTGTAAGTATTCTGGCTCCTCAGGTGAAGAAATCAAGGCAGTGAAGATAAGCTTTGGCAAGAGGTTTGATACAAATGTGAAGAACAAATCCTGAGTTTAAGGTTCTGTGCTTGGATGACACAGTTGTTTTCCCTGCTGTTGTGTGCTTAGCTTTTCCTATGTTATCTCTGATTTCTTAGAACTAATGGGGGTAAAAGGAGAAGGAAAAATCCCATATATCATATGCTCTGGCATTTGTAATGTAGTCTGTGTTGCACATGCGATTCTTAAGGAGGCATGTATGTCTTGTATTGCTAGTCCTTCAGAGGCTTAAAGCTAGTGGTGTCTCCTGTTTTTCTGAAAAGCTTATTTGAGCATGGTCCTGGCCTCTGAAACTAGAGGGTAACTGTGTCCTGCTGGGCAGCCTTCCTTTGGCTCCTTATGCGTTGGCACTGGTGGCAGTTGGCAGATGTTACCTGCAAACAGTCCAGCTTTGTTCATTTGTCTTAGATGCAGCTGCATTGCTTGGGAAAGGCTAAGTGGGAACAGCTTGGCAGAGTTATCATCGTTCTGTAAGGTAATCTGACAGGGCTGTGCCCCTTAGGGTGAACAGCTTTGAGCCTGTGAATGCTCAAATGAATGATCAAACGAAACATGCTCAGTTTGTCTTTGAGAGGAAGCAGTGTTGCAGAGCGCAGGTTGTTCCTATGATGAGATCTGTGTGTCACGTGAGGAAGAAATATGATTCTTGAGTTTAAGGATGGATTAAGTCAAGGCTGTGTTGAGCTGCCTCCTGAGTATGATTTGGAGTATGGAGGTGCTTAAGGAGTGGGGGGAGATGTCTTTGGATGAATTTGAGAAGAGCAGACACAGTAGTACTGCTGTGGCATGGGGATGTGGCTGGAGTAGGAGTAGGTACTCTGTGTGTGCTGGAGCAGCATTTGCAGGGTGAAATAGGGGCTCTTAGATCATGCCTAGTCTGGATCTTTATCCTCTCCCTTTCTAACTTCTGCCGCTCTAAAATGCACAAAGTCCTACTGGGCAGCAGCAGCAACTCAGTATTAATTGTGCATTTAGTTCTTAACTGTAAAATTGGCCAGTTCCATTTACCTGGTAGGGTATATGTTTTGGATGGCCATCTGCAATACAGGGTATTTTTCTAGTGTAGTTTTGCTGCTCATAGATTAGGTAGAGTAGAAGGGGTCAAGGTTTCAAGTGTTTAAAGTGCAAAAGAGTTAGGACAGCTCATGAGAGAAATCATAGCTCATGTTGAGTTCCTCCACCCCCAAAATCACACAGATATGGGGTAGGGTTTTTATTGCAGAGATTCAACCATGTAGGAGGTGGCCAGCAGATCCTTTGCAGCCATTTGGCTGGCTTCACTTCTAGTGCCTTCTGCCCAGCTCCCCCATTTGGTGCCACATTGGCAGTCTAGTAGATGCTGCCAACTGTACTTGTGGGTCGTAAGTGGCAGAGTGCTAAATGGTTGATGCTGCGTGAGCTGATTATTTCTTCAGGGGGAAGCCATGCTGGGGTAAAGCCGTTCTGAAGGACATCTCTGCTTCTTGATCACAGCATGGTTTAATTGCTGGAGTATGAGAGGGGAAAGGAGAAAAATAACCCCAAGCTGAGGCAGCCAACACTGACAAATGGAAACAGGGGGGATGTGGGCAATGCATAGATGGGGAATGCTGTGGTGGGTTGAAATTCCCCCCAAGATAAAATTGCCAGACCAGCTCAGCTGGAAGCAAATGAAGCTGTATTTACAAGCAAACCTACAATCTACAATGAAATGCAATGAGTATGTACAAAATCTACAGTATTTACAATATTTACAGGTATTTACAACTTGCAAACAGCACAAGAACCTGCCTGGACAAACCAAGGGGCTAATAATAGCTTCTCCACTCCCTACCCCCTTTCCCCTATCCCCCTGTACAAAAGGGACAAGAGAAAGAGCAGAGTTGTTTGTTAGTACTTAGCCACAACAAAGCACAGCCAAGGTCAGCAAAACCCAGCAGAAGCACAAGCCAGAGCAGAGGAAGCAAAAAGAGAGAAAGTTAGTCTATTAAAACCAACTGGAGTGTGTAGAACTTATAATTATTTTCCTTTTCACACCCAATAGTGATTTATTTACATTCTACTGCTTTCTGTTCAACATCTGGGGAAGTTTCCCGGCACTGCCTGAGACTACCACAAATGCCAATATATGGACCCTGTACATGACTTAGCACTCATACAGATTGGAAAAAAAATGATTAAATAAGAGTTGGTTGTCAGTATGCTGTGTCAGACAGGCCTTTCTGGCATGAAGCAGGGTGGCAAATCTAGAGCCTCACTCAGTGTCTGTGAGGTGTATTCAACATGGTGAGGCTTAATGGGAAGAGAGTCTGCTGGGGGAGTCCAGGGCTGCTGGGATACTGAGGTATGGGTGGTGCTGTGTCCTCACAGACCCTCTGGCTTGACAGAGTTGAAAATGTATGGTTAAAAAAAAGTATATAATGATAAGCTGTCAGTGACATTCACTGAAGTGTTATCATCCTTGTTAAACTTCATTTCCTTCTCTTTCCTTTGATACCAAGGGTCGCATGAACACTTGAAATCTTCTGTGGCCCTGGTCTTGATGGCCATGGCAGTACTTCTAGTGGTCCCTATCCCCAAGAGGAGCAGGAGTCAAATGTGTTTGGTTCCCTAAGTGGAAAGAGAGCAGTGTTACATTGGTTTCTCTTTCCCCTGGTATGGGAAGATCTATCACTTTCACTTATCATAATGCCATGCTATTTTCAACTTTACTGGGCATCTCCTCTGCTGGAGGAAGAGCAATGTCACATCCTTCTTGTGCCCTGCACCTTTCCTTCTTGTGAAAGCAAGTCTCAGATCCTAATGGTGACTGCTGCTGAAAGGTGAATAACTATTTTCCAATCTCTTTTTTTCCTCCCACTCTTTCTTAATTTTGAAGTGCTACTGTAAGGTGTAGTCAGTCTTGACTAATTGTTTTGGATGTTGTTCAGGCTCCTTTGTAGACAGCAGTAACGACGCTGATACCATGATTTGGGGTTGTCACCTTTGACTGACTTAAGGGAGAGAGGGTGGGGAAAAGAGTTGGAAACCATACACTGTTGCTTGTGTACTCTTTGTGGTGGTTTTCTGCTACAGTAAGACAAGAAACATTGAGCTTTCATGGCATCTCTTGCTACATTTATTTTGCACCACTAATGGTTGCAGTTTTTTAAGGGGAGGACAGCACAACAGCCATGTGTGAACTGAAGAAGAGCATGTGTTCTTGGGGTGGAAATTGTGTTGGCTTTATGGGTCATGCTCTGATGTCCTGTATGCCACTGCTTCAGAAACCCTGCAGCAGAGTCCTTGGACTGGCATTAGGAGCCTATGAGTATGTCTAGGGGTAGAATCATAGAATCATAGAATCAACAAGGTTGGGAAAGACCTCAAAGATCATCAAGTCCAACCTGTCACCAAAGACCTCATGATTACTAAACCATGGCACCAAATGCCACATCCCATCCCCTCTTGAACGCCTCCAGGGATGGCGACTCCACCACCTCCCTGGGCAGCATATTCCAATGGCCAACAACTCTCTCAGTGAAGAACTATCTCCTCACATCAAGCCTAAACTTCCCCTGGCACAGCTTGAGACCGTGTCCTTTCATAGGCATAGTTTTGTTTCCAGAGACTTCCCAGTTAATTTTTCATTTAATTAAATATGCTGGTCCTGTGGCAAAGTGCTTTTTGTGCTATCCTGTCTGTGTATCCATCCCGTTGCTTAAAGATATTGACAGAGATATCTTTTCTCCCCTCTGCTCTCCCCAGGAGCCCTGCTGAATTTCATTGATTTCTTCCTCTGTCTTTTATGGCCTATTATGATAATTTCTACTCTCCAGACTCCCTGCAGATAAGCAAAAGAGATCAAACTCCAGTCAAGCTCTGCAGTGAATACTTTTAAAATGTTTTAATTTTTTTTTGTCCAACACTGATTCATTCAGGCCAAGTATGATCTATCCTTAGGTATGTGTTAGATACCTTCTGATGAACTGATGTTGTATAGCACACGTTTGTAACACCAGGAAATACCTGTCAGCTGGAACTAGCAATCTGGCTTTTGGTAGGGTCTTACGTTGGAGGTGAGACTGAGGATGTGCCTCAAGCTCTTGTAACTTGAACAGTGGTCCATTTGGTGGAGAGGTCTTGCAAAGGAAAAACAAAAGAAAATGGTTACCCTGCTATTCTTCAGAGATCTGTATTTGTCAGATGCAGCAGGTCACCATGTGAACAGGCATGCTGTGAGCTCTCATCCTTCTGTTCTTGTTAAAACAGCAGTTCCAGCCTGTTACCCATCCATGAAATATTTAATACCTGCTCCTTGGGGTAAAACAGAATCCCTCCCATGGTGAGCTACCTGGGCAAAGGTTTTATCCTTTTGTTCAGGTGTGGTGTTTAAAGATACAACTCTCTGAAGGCTAAGAAAATACCATATGCATGCTGCTTTGCTTTAACGTGGGTTTTGTTAGGTTTTGAAACAGTTTAAATAAAAGAGGTTAGTGATGGAAAAGGAAGTTGACCAAGGTATCACCGATTTTTGTTTTTCTTTATTTTTAATTGTTATTCTTCTCTTTTCCACTTCTCTCTTGAGGGAAGTTGCCTTTTGTCCTTGTAGCCAGGTGGGGACTGGTCTCTTCTCCCAGGCAACCAGCACCAGAACAAGAGGATACAGTCTCAAGCTGTAAACCTCCTGCCAGGGGGAGGTTTAGGCTGGATGTTAGGAAAAAGTTCTTCATAGAAAGAGTGATCGGCCATTGGAATGTGCTGCCCAGGGAAGTGGTGGAGTCACCATCACTGGAGGTGTTTAGGAAGAGACTGGATGGGGTGCTTGGTGCCATGATTTAGTTGATTAGATAGTGTTGGATGATAGGTTGGACTCGATGATCTCAAAGGTCTCTTCCAATCTGGTTAATTTTATTCTATTCTATTCTCTGTCCTGGTTGTGGATATTTTTCTTTTTGATTCATAATCTGTGCTGCCTCTCTATGAGGAGGAGAAAATGAGAAGCTGTGACACTTAACAGTGTGAAGCAAACCTTCCTTTACTTTTTGGTTGGAAGAGCATTCCTGAAATTGCTTCAGGCCCAAGTGTTGTAACTGAGAGCAGGGTCCTCTCCAGCAGGTTCAGGATTATGGTGGATGATGTCTTTCAAAGGTGAAAACCACCACATAAACCCCTGCCTTGCTAACTTGACTCATGAAGCAGCTGAGCAGCTCTGCTTATACTCAGAATGCAAAGTGTTACACTTTGGTTTCAGTGGCTATACAGGGAGCTTAGTGCCTCTTCCTGTGTCCCATCCTGTCCCCCTCAGTTAATTCCACTGGCTCCACGTCTGTGCAAGTGCCTTGGCAGGCTGAGTGTGGGTCTTGTTAATTTTTTATTTGTTCAGCAGTATGTGATGATTTGCAGAAGCCTGTGCAGTAAAACAAGGTTCTTTAGATTGCTGCATGTAAGTGTTTTTTAAAACAGCTTTTTGGAGGAAGTGCTTTTTCTTCTGAATTTGTATTAAGGGTCTTTGTTTCAGCAGTGAATGCTTAATTATGGAGCAGAGATTAGATTTGTTTGGACTAGTTTTCATTTTGTTTTGCTAAAAGTATTTGTAGGTGTCTTGACTAAAAAGGAAATGAAAAGTTCTTTTTTGCCCATTTCATTCCAAAAGCTTGATCTAAGTTCAAGCTTGCAATGTTTATCCTTCAAACTTTGTGAGAGCCATACATTAAACCCTGCATTGTACGTGTGGTGCTGCTGAGGATGGAGTAGATGTTTAGATTCAGGTATTTGGTTAGGAAGTTAAAAGTGGAAAATACTGATCACAGAGCTAACCTCAGTGAATATTGTTGCTTATATCATTGTATAGATCATGAAGTTTTGTGAGTAGCTGGTCTGAAATGAGTGATTTCCATTTGGCAGGATGTCAATAGATGATTTTTCTTTTCTTTCCTCCCGCCCTATGCACAACAAAAAATTGTTTTAATAATTGGGGTTTTCTTTCAGCCATTTTCATGTGACATTTAAAGGTGAGAAATTAAATCAGTCACAAATGCTGTAGACCATAATGCAGGAATTGGTAACACATTTAGAATTACATTTATCTTTTCAAAAGTTAAAGAAAGGTATGTCTATATCAGAATTGGAGGGTGATTCCCTCTCTCTTACCTTGTTGCCTCTCTTGTTAATCACATCTCCAGTCCTTTGCTTTCCATTCATTATTCTTCTTAATAAACTTCAAGATCAGTGTCTCCTCAGCCCTTGAAAAATGTAGATGATAACTTCTTCAGGGTGGGACTCCCATGTACTTCTCAATGTCATTTTAAGGTCTCTCTGTCCCTTTCCAGTACTGCAAAGCTGGGAATGACAGTCCAGTGAGTTCCCTCGGCAACCTCTTCAGAATAATCTCTGAAAATCCCAAGTCTGTGCATGTTAATTCTATTAGCTGTTCAGCAAGCTGAGTCTGGAAGAATGCAGCTGGTGTGCGGGAATGTGGGAAGTTCCCCATCTCTGCCTTTAATCCTGCTTTTAGAGGGGGGAAAAAAGTTATAGGTTAATGTGATTAGCTGTAATCCCATTCTTGCTTGGTTTTATAAAAGTGTCTCATTCCTAAACTGCAAGCTAGTTCTGTGAATGGCTGTTGTGGAGGGGATGGGGAGTTAGTTTTGTACACGGGACCTTTGTCTTTGAAAAAACACTGGAAGCAAGAGAAAAAGAAACTCTTACAGCTGGCAGTGAGTTTCTGGGTTTTGGAGCACAGCATACTTTAGAAATCTGAAACCAAGAACATGTAACTAGAAACACAAAATGAGCATAATCCTGTCAGGTACCTAGGCATATGCATAAACACAGGCAAGGAACAGCCTCTGCGTACACGGCAAATTGCTCTTCAGGGCAAAGCCCAAAGGTTTACGTTGGGATCTTGTTATTTGCTGTTATGTCGCTGCCGCTGAAACTAGCAGACAAAGCCATTTCTAAAAGCTGCAGCTTCTACCCAAAGTAATGATCTGGGGACTTTTTTTCCCCATTGAAGCATTTGTTTTCCCTATTAGTACTAAGGGAACATAACCACTAACTTCTGTGGAAGTGCTAGTGTGGAGCGTTTGGAATGCTGTTCACTGCTGGAGTGGGGTAGAGGCAGGACGCTCTGTGACAGGAACGAAACATACCATGGCCTGCTCCTGCACACAAACACAATCCACAGACCATGCTGGGGACAAAGGGCTTCATCTTCTTGCTTGAAAGGTAGAGTGCAACCTCAAATCAAGGTCTTTCAGTGCCATAGTTTGCTCATAGCATATTAGTTGTGTTCAAAGGTTCAAAGCTCTCCATGGCCCTTTGGGGAGGAGGAAGCATTGCTGTGGTAGTTTTAGGCTAAGCCTTTAAAATTTTTCACAGATCTTGAACAGAAAGTGGTAGAATGTAAATAAATCACCACTGGGTGTAAAAAGGAAAATAATGATAGTTTTAAGCAATCCCATTGGAGAAATAGTGTTGGGTGTTAGGTTGGATTCAATGATCTCAGAGGTCTTTTCCAACCTGGTTAATTCTGTATTCTATTCTGTAAAATAAGGGATGTAAAGGAGTTGTACCAAAATAATCTCTTCTCGCTCTCTCAGGCTGGGAGATAGTAGCTGCCTTCTGCTTGACCTTGGCTGCATTGTTTTGGCTAAGCCTAACAAAATCTCTCTCTGCTCCTTTCTCTTGTCCCTTTTGTGTACAAGGGGGTAGAGGGGGGCAGGGAGGGAGAAGCTTTTACCTTCCCCTGGTCTTTGACCACAGTGGTCCTTGTGCAGTTTATTAGTCATGAGGTCTTGGGTGACAGGTTGGACTTGATGATCTTTGAGATCTTTTCCAACCTTATTGATTCTATGACTCTATGATTAATTGTAAATACCTTTGAATGTTGCAAATGCTGTATATTTTGTACATATTCATTGCATTTCATTGTAGATTGTAGTTTTGCTTGTAAATACAGCTTTCATTTGCTTCCAGCTGAGCTGGTCTGGCAAATTTAGTGTTGGGGGAATTTTTCAACCCACCACAGTTGCCCTCATATGCTCGGTCTGTTTTTTGTTTCCGGGGAAAGGAGGGAAGAGGCAGAAAAAACACTTGTTCATACCCTGTTTGTTTGCTGTAGAAGTTGGAAATAAGCATGTCTGGTCTTCAAGTCAAGTGCTGCCTGAAACCTCTCTGGAGTGAATAGCTCTGGAGACGGATGAGGATCTTAGGACTGTATTTGTTGCTTTTTTCCTTTATACAGCAAACAAGATACTGTGGTTTGGAGAACCTGTGTGAATTGAAGTTTTCTCTTCTCATCCCATCACATTCCCCCTCCTCTTCTGCCCTTTCTTGCCAGCATGATATTGGTAGCATCAAGACCCTAGGTGGTGAGGTCATATTGACAACTGCCCCAAGAATCCTGGGGAAGGGAGTGCAGAGGTGCTGCTGGAAGGGCCACCTGGCCTAAGCTGTAGCACAGCTTGTGGGTTCAGCTCCCTGAAGGATTGCAAGGTGAGGGCAAATTCGCTGGAAAGGAGTGGTATGCACTTTTGTCTCCTGTGTTGAGTCAGCCTCAGGTGTCAGTCTTGTTGTTGTAGTTCAAATGCTTGGGAAAGGTGAGAGGGACCAGGGAGACAAAATGTTGCAATACTAATCTGATAGAGGCTTAGTCAAGCTGCTGTTTTGAGGGGTTCTGTAGAACTGCCTTGTTTTCAAATAAAAACCGTCCATTTAATTATGATGTAAGACACACTACTTCTCTTGTGCTTGTTTACCGTCTTGATGTTTTTATCTGTGATATAATTGCTGTGCTCTCTCACAGCTTTCTCTAAAGGCAAAGGCTTTAGGCTATCACATAACTGAGTGCCTTTAAAACAACAACAACAAAACCCTAAACCTTCCCCCACTATCAAATAATTGAAGGTGAACTTTTTGTTCTTCTTTCTGAAACTGTACTGTATTCCCTGGGGAATTTGGAAACATTACATGAGTAACTGTATGGATTTAATTCTGGAGAAAGAGTCGTGTTTGGCAAGGGTAATTCAAGCTAGTATTACATAGGTATTACTGTAACCCCTCAAGTATCCTTTAGGGAGAGCATTCCAAAAGGATTGCTCCCTGTGTAGTCAAAAGCCAAAGAAAGTGTTTAGCATACAAGGGACGTAGGATGTGATAGTGGAAAATGGATTGCCCCTGTAAAAGTCTAAATGTGAAAAAACGTTGAGAATACTGTGTTCACCCTTAATTATGGGCAAAGCTAAAGAGGAGGAGTAATGAATGTGGGAAAAAAAATGGGTAGGAAACAGAGTTACAAGAGAGGGAACAAAAATGAAGCCTGCAAAACTAGGAGAGAGCACACCGGAGGCTAAAAATTTTTATACTGGGGGGGAATGGAGTTTCAGAGGAATAGAAACCTCTGTGACAGAAAATGAAAAGCTGTAAATAAGTGATAAAAGATAATGCTTCATTGTGTAACTTGGAGTACATGGGCAAAATTAATGTATGAGGACATAACAAGCCTTTCACAACTGTAGGTCATGGTCTTCTGTTTTGGGAAGCCCTGGGACCTTGGATCTAAAGGTGTCATGAAATTCCACTTGTCTTTTTTATGTGCTTCCTGATTTGTTTTTCTTGTGTTTTGTTTTTTGGTGTTTGGGTTTTTTTTCACTTCTTTAAAGAAGACAGAGCCTCTCATGCTTTGCTGCATGGCAGAGGGCTCTATTGGGCATTAAGGGGATTGCTCTGCTATGGTTGGATTAATACCTGAGTTAACCTGGTATTTCTCACATTTCCGCCTGAAATATTTGGACTTGCCTCTGGAGGAGAAAGAAGTGGAATCAGTGGGGTGCAAACTGAACTGCTGAGAAACTTCTTCCAAAGGTTGGGTTTTTTTATGTTTTACTCTTGTTGTTTGGAATGATAACCAATCCAGACTTTTAACTCCAGCTAGCAAGTAAGCCCTACCCAGCCACTTGCTAACTCTCCCCTGGTGTGATGGGCTTTATTTGTGTGCTGTGTTAAAAACAGCTTGATAGTTAAAGCAATGATGCACAGAAGTAGAGCAAAATAAGGTGTTCATTCATTTCCTCCCATAGGTAGGCAAGTGTTCAGCCATCTCCAGGAAAGCAGGGCTCCATCACATGCCGCAGTTACTTGGAAAGATGAATGCTGTAACACCAAACATTCCACCCTTCCTTATTCCCTCTGCTTTTATTGCTGAGCAGGATGTGCTGGGAGATCTCTTTGGTTAGTTGGGGTCAGCTGTTCCAGCAGTGTCCCCTCCCACATTCTTGTGCACCCCTATCCTCCTTGCAGGTGGTGTGGTATGAGAAGCAGAAAAGGCCTTGATGCTTTGTAAGTACTGCTCAACAATGATGAAAACATCACTGTGCTGTCAACACTGTTCTCATCACAGCTCCAGAACATAGTACCATACTAGCTGCTGTGAGGAATTTTAACTCTATCCCAGCCAAAACCAGAACACCAGAGGCTATACCAAAATGTGGGAGAAGCCCCTTCCATGGAGACAGAAATAGAAAGTGGCAGCACAAACTATGCCAACAAGTAGTGTGCAGATTTTCTGCATAGGGAGAAAATTCCTTTGAAAACAAAAGCTCTTTTAATTGTGGAGAGTCTTTTTGCTTTAGCAGTCCATATTCAAGTACCACAGGAAGCAATTTTTTAAGAGTGGACCTGCTTATTTTATGGTATTCCAAAGTAAGAGCTTTTTCCTTAGGTAAGAGCTGAGGAAGGCTACCTTGCCAAAAGGAAAAATAACTATGACTGGCCATTGGTATCATGTAGCACCTTATTCTTTCTCTTTCAGTTCTTTTGTAATATTTTAGCCCACATTCCTGAACTAAATAGAAGAAAAATATACAAGTACCTATCCATTTCCCCCTCTTTCTGAATCTCCTATTGAGAGTCTGTTATGGGTTAAATTAGAAATCTGCCCCAGAGAGCAAATCTCACCACATTCAGAACTTGGAAATAAAAGTGGAATTGTATTAAACCAAGCAAACACCTAAATATAACAGTATAAAAAGCAATAAACATATAAAGAATGTATTTGCATATATATATATCATAACAGCACAGGACCTTCCCTGTACCATTGATTCAGCTTTTTGTTCCCTACTGGGGACAAAGGACCCCAAGACAGCTATACAAACCACACGGACTAGCTTGGTCACCACCCCCCATGTACCTTAGAGAAAATCAAAATAGAGAAGCCACCAAGGTCAGAGGGAGTAGCATAGCCCAAATCCCAGAAACAGAGTGAGCAGTAAAGAGAGCAAACTATGCTGCAAAATATAAGGTTTTCAATACACCAATGGAAGTACATTAACCTATCTATTATTATTATTCTGTATCTAATCCCTTACATCATTCATCTTACACTCAGAAGTCTCCGGAATTTTCCAATTCACAATTAGTATCTAAGCTAGGGACTAGCTCAAACTACTACAGAGCCCTAGCCCTTCAAAAGCATGGCAGAGCTGTGGGACTCTTTGCTGCCTTCCCCAGCATTGCAGGGGATACCATTTGGAAAAGACTTCACAGAAATCAAGTGAATGTACCGATCCAGCAAGCTGTCAATCATTGTTATAGGGAGGTTATAAGGCACAAAAGGTCCATGAGTAATGAATGGATTAGACATAAAGAATCATTGGAAAAAAAAATCCCAGTCTGGAGGAATGGCAAGATGGCCTTGGCTTTGAGTATAAGAATAGAGTTTGGAAGTGTTTTTTGGTGTTTTTTTTTCCCTCATTTGAGGGCTTTGACAAGACCTGAAGGAACTAAAATACCTGCAGCAAAACAGGCAGTGTGGAACAGGTGGGAGTTGCTGTCAACACAGAGAAAGACGCTAGCAGTAAAAAGCACCTGGAGCTCGCAGTAGTGTGTCGTGTAGCATAGTGAGGGCATAAATCACACACAGAGCTAACACAGCATTTTGCAGGAGGGCTTATCTTAACCAAAATTAAAAAGGTGTTTCTGAATGTGTAGAGAGAGTTGAAGGTTTTCATATAGGAGGCCCAAGTAAGCCTGTTTGGGAACGCTGCTGCTAGAATATCTTCATGAGCTATGACTCTCCTGCATCTGAAACATTGAAACAAGCATTACACATCTGCAGGTAAGAGTTTGTTCAATATTCGTCAGAAAACTCAGTTGTAAATCAAATGTAAAGTAAAATTGGCAAGCTATGTGAGTTTTGTTATGTAAAAGTAAATCTGTGTGGATATGGGAGGAAGCATCCCTGGAGACTCAAAAGTGAAGATGAAAAAGTTCCTACCTGTGTGTGAAACGGTGTGAAAGAAGGAAGAAGTTCTTCACCATATGAGTGGTGAGACACAGGAGCAGGTTGCCAAGGGAGGTGGTGGAAGGCCCATCCCTGAAGTTTTTAAAACCAGGCTGGATATGGCTCTGAGGAACCTGCTCTATTGTGAGGTGTCACTGCCCATGGCAGGGGGCTTGGAACTAGATGATCCTTGAGGTTCCTTCCATCCCTGACAGTTCTATGTTTCTAAATCTGAACAAATACCTGAATGTAAGAAATAATATACTCCTGGGGAGCTGTGTAAAGTGTGTGTACACTTTGCACAGGACTTGATTAGCTTTCAATGGGTTGCAGGAAAGTTCCTCTCCTTTTTTTCCTGTGTCTGTTCACCTCATACTTGTGCTGCCCTGCAGCAATGGGAGATGTGGAGCTACAGAAATGTTCCTTTTGCAGCAGCAATGTTAATATTTGTGGACAAGGGAGTCAGTGGTAGCATGGCCATGGAGTGGGGGTCTAGACCTGTCTGTAGAGGTCAACAGCTGATGACAAGAAGAATTTGCTATGGAAACCACAGACTTGTCACAGGCTCTCCATGCAGCATGTAGGATGTCTTCAGATCTCCCTCTGGTGTGAAGGCTACAAAGCTGACTTCTCATCCTCTGTATTTCATGGATGCAGTTCCTATTACAGAAGAGTGAAATGTGGCCACCGAACAGCAGAGTAGTCTGATAAGGTGCTTGAGAGAAAATATGTTTCCACTTGATCAGTTCTGAAAGAGTAATTTGATCTAGAAATCTGAAAATAGGAATTTGACAGCTCATTGAATTCTAAGACCATTATTAGTGTTGCCTTGTTACAGAGGGTTTGTGCTGAGCAGCTGCCTTACCTGCTGTTAGCAGCTGGGGAAAGTGCACCCTGACAGAGAGTTCAGGTTTTATTTGTCTGTGTTGGCAATGCCCTGTTAGATGATGTTTTGAGGAAAACCATTTTAGATGGTTTGCTGGGTTTTGCTTTTTAAGAAAACAAACAAACCTGTGACCTTTCCCTGAAACAAAGCCTTTCCTTATTCAGAACGTGCCTAGCAGGCTGCCATACTGGGAGGCAGTTGGAAGTGTTCTGTGTTTTTTGCCTATTTCTTCCCTTTTGGCCCTTCTCATCAAATTGCTCACTTGAAATCCCTTGCAGTTTGTTTGCAACACTTGAATGAAATAAAAAGCTTCTAGTTATGTATTATCTAAGAGTGCTGCCACTCTTTGTTTTAGTACTGTTGGTGTCGACAAAAGGCATGTTGCTTTATTTTTCAGCTAGACTAATCTTGCAGTCTGACAGATATATCTTGTGAATTGTTTCTCCTTGACCATTGATACTTTTAATTGTTTGTGTGGCATAAAACAGAAAAGTTATGTCAAAGTGAGCCAGTAGTATTATTTTCCTCTGCCAGCTTGCAGTCTGTGATGTCCAGCATGACTGTGTTGTCCATTTGACCTGTGGAGTATTAGGAAACAAGAAAGCCATCATCGCACTTTAATTCCTCAGACCTTGCCAAACTTCTGAGTTCCAACTCACTGACCAAAAACCCCTCATCTCCAAAACCAGCATGCATCTGAAACATACCAGCAAAGTGATGTATGCAACTCAGGTGGGGATGTAGCACTCCAGGGAGAGCCTCTTTTCATCAAAGAACACTCTTTGTTGTTTCAGCTGTGCCCATGTCTCTGAAAACATTTGGAACAAAAATTCTCATTATTCTGTCCCACAAGTACCATCCTGTAAAATACACACAGAGCAGTGTGTATTTTACAGCCAGAACTGGAAGATCAAACCTTGGAAGCAAATTCTTTTTATTCCTCAACCCACATTCCTTTTCTACCCTCGTTTCTTGACCCTTCAGCATTACGTAAGTCTTTGCAAAAGCTAAAACTCCCAACGAGCTAAAAATCCCAACACGAGTTGAAACCAAGCCATGCCAGAATAGCAGGATGCTTTGGAGAGCAGAGCTGTGGAATCCTGAAACCTACACAAGTTTTGAGTACAGCATACTCTGCCAGAAGTAGTACCATCATGGGAATATTCTGTGTGACTCTACAGCCAGATACTTTCCTGCAGATAGTTGATGAAGGGCTAGAACCCTCAGTTTTCATCAGGAAACATCTCTTTTATCCTCCCATTTTCTTCCTGAATTTGATATGTCTGAATTATTTTGAAGCAAAGCCCCAAAAATTCAGGAGCAAAACAGAACACAAAAAAAGCTTTACAAAGATGAACCTTGGAAATCAATCTTAGAATCATAGAATCAATAAGGTTGGAAAAGACCTCAAAGATCATCAAGTCCAACCCGTCACCCAAGACCTCATGACTTCTAAACCATGGCACTAAGTGCCACGTCCAGTCCCCTCTTGAACACCTAACATCTTTTTATAACTCCTCTGGAAATGGACAATGGATAATTGTTGAGGCACATATATGCATAAAGGTAGGGATATCCCTAAATAGGCAGTAATGGCTTTATGGCTTGGCTTTTAATTATACCCTGCTTTCTTACTTTGCTCTTCCTATTGTGTGCCCTTTTTCCCCATCATGTCACCTGCTAGTGCCCTATCTTATGGCATGCCCCATGTTCACACAATCAGAGAATTGTCAGGGTTAGGAGGGACATCAAAGATCTTCCAGTTCCAACCCCCTGCTGTGGGCAGGGACACCCCACACTAGATCAGGTGTTCCACCAGCAGTGTGTGCATTTATTTCAGAGGTTTTTACATTTAATTTCTGAAGCAGCTTGTGGATACTTGGATAAAAACAACAGGCAAAGTTTTGCCTGTCAGATAGTCTCCTAAATGATGCTGTTGCTTTCTGATCTCCCTAATATTAGTTTGATAGTGGACTATTTTAAGCCACAATCAACAAGTGAATAGCCCTGTCATTTGATTGTTAAAAGGAAGGCATACCACAGACTTACTGTAAGTCTCTTGGTAAAAAGCCAGCAGGATTAAGCATTGTCTGTGCACTCCCAGATGGTGAAGCTTGCAAAAGATTAGGCTTGGAGATTTTGTGAAACTCTCCCAGTCATCCAGAAATAGTTACAATATGTGGGATGTTTGAGTAATATTAAAACAATTCTTTGCATAACAATGTAACTTCCATTGTCAAGTGGAATTGTTCAATCTCCAAATCTTAACGATCTTTGTGTTGCATCTTGAAGATTCTGTTAAAACCATGAGAATTTCCTAATTTCAGAATATGGTGGTATTGGGTGGTATTTGTTGAGAGTGCAACACCAATGTGGGTTTTGCAGGTTCTGCTTCTGCTATAAGAAGGAAAATGCCTCATTTATTCACATTTCAGAGTCTGTTTCCAACCATTGCTACTGTGCCTTATGTTTTTCTCAGGACCTGGCAGAGGGATGGAAAGTGTAGGAGGACAGGCAATTGATGTTTAATCCTTCATGTGTTTTCTAATTTATACTGGGGCTGATTATACATGCATCTAGAGCAAACAGGCACATATGCATATTCTAATTAGAGATACATTATGATTTTCCTGCTGCAGACAGGCATCTTGCACGGCCTCTGTGGTTTGGGCCTGGTAAAACTTATTATATATTTTCACTTCTGCACCATTCTTGCAGATGAGAAAGCTTTGATAAAGATTCAGTGCTTGTCAAGTCTTGTTTCTTAGGAGATTTTGTCAAGCCATCACATTTTAGATCATATTTGGGCATTTCTTATGGTGAATAATTAAAAATGCTGTATAAACTAGATTATCCTTCAGTGGTTGTGATAATTGAGTGGCTGAATGATCATTTCATATGCAGGTTGCAATGCACCAAATGTGCTGTTTAAGAAATAAAACCCCGTGGTGCTGTGAGAGCATTGCTGTCACTAATGCAAGATCATTGCTGCTGCTTTGTTTTAGGGCTCAATTTGGCCCTTATACCTCTTTAGTCCCTATAGGCAAGGTATCTGCTTTGCAGAAGTGCGCCTTTGTTCCAGGGCCGAATACCTGGACAAGGCTGATAGCTGCTCCCAAAGGGTGCTTTGGAGGTTCCCCAGCTCCCTGGTAGCTTTAGTCAGGCGTAGGGAGTACTGTGCAGAGAGCTTGATGCAGTTCTTTTGTTTGGGGTGGAGGTGTTGCCTTTTTCTGTTCAGTATATTCAGAAAAGGGAAAAAAGAAATGTCTCTTTCTTCACATAAAGAGAGAGATGTATCTGTAATGACAGTGAATTATTTCTGTATTACTGAGTGTTTCCTGCTTTGGTAATTATTGTTGTGTAGCAACGCTGTCACTGGAGCTGCTGCTAAACTGGTTTATAAGTCTGCGGAGACTGCAGGAAGTCTATTAAAATCACAGACTTGGTTTACAAGGTTTCTTCTACATTTTTTAATCTCCAGGTGGCAGAGTACAGACTGCTTACTACTTATTTTGAAGTCACAAACCACTCTATCACTTGGACAAAATTCGAGGTGGCCATTGCACTTCGGGGATGAGAAGGGAAACCTGTAAGGATGTAGCCAGTGGGAGTGGTGCAGGACAGTGGTGCAAGTCACTTCCAGTTGTCACTTTTCAGCTCTCCTGAGGTATGAGGTTATCAAGCTGGTGTGCTCTAATAGAGGAGACTATGCAGAAGGTTTTAGAAATTAGTCACTGCTTAACAGAAGAGAGCAGAGCTGAAGGCTTTAGAGTTTTGATAGTTTGGACCCTTTTAGGTTGATATTAGGTGCAAAAAGACACCCTGTGCTCTACAGGCAGCCTGGACATATCTTTGTTGCATCTGTAACATGCCCTGGAACTGTAGGATGAGTTAGGTTTGCTTCAGCATATCACATTGCAGGGGCACTGGGCAATGTTCTGGTGTCGGCATCCTTTGAAGGATGTTGGAAGAGCTGAGGGGTAAAGTTATATACAAAGATGGTGAAAGTGACTTGAATGTAATCTATCTGGCTGACAAAAAAAAAGAAAAAGATTGAGATATGAGCTGGTTAGAGTCATGAAAATATTTGTGGGGAAAATGTGTTATGAAGGAACTGTTTTACCTTGTGAAGAAATGCAGGAAAATAACCCAAGCCTGGAAACAAAAAATGTTCATTCAAATGAGAAATGAAGCAGAAGTCTTCTGTGGGGTAGTGAGTAATTCAGGGCTCTGTCAGGGAAACGGGTGAAGCTCCTGTCTTGAGGTCCTAACTTGACAAGTGAATACTCCAGAGACTCTAGCTGTTTGTACAAACACAAATCATCGCTATTGAGCCTGAGATATTTCAGTTGCATATAAGGATCTGTGGTTGATTGGAGTTCTGACTGTATAACTAACTTCTCCCTTCTGGCTTCAGAAGTTTTTGCAAATACACTTTTTGGAATGCCCGTATTGATAAATGAACTATTTTCACAGCAATTGGCTTTATTGGTAAAAGGGCTTACTGAAGTCTCTCATGTGTAACTACTTGGTGTTGTTTACACTACTCTGATTAGAGATTGTGGCAGTCTCATTAGTAGCATGGAGATGCTCTGTGCTTTCACCCATTTAGAAAAGATTATCTCAGATGAGGTTGCAATTAAGCAGGTAGCTAATTAGTTGAGCAGTGGCCAACCCCCCCAGTGCTGCGTGTATGCATGCAAGCAAAATAGATTTTCTTCATACCTGATGACAGAGTTGTAAAAGCTGTTAAAAGTTGTGCAATAGCCCCGGAGAAGCTGCTGGGAAGTGGCACTGTGGCAGTGATGCTTGTGGTGTTGCCACTTGCAAAGGGGCAGCCTTCCAACTTCAGAGGAGCATCAGCCCACAGTTTCAGACTGACAAGGCTGAGATGTAAATGTTATTCTTGAGGATGGTTTCTCAGTTTGTCTGCAAAATACCCAAAAGGACTCTGCAAAAGCTTATCTTTGACACTTTACAGTTTTAGGAAAAAACCCACGTTTTAATTAAGGGGTGCCTGTACTTGGAGCATTTATATTTCTGCTGGGTTATTCACTCTATCTTTACATTTACCTTGGTGCTGCATTGACTGCTAAAAGAACACTGGCTGGTATTTTGATTAATTCTGATTAATTAAAGGCAAGTGTTTGCATCACCACGTTTTCTTCTTCTTTTGATTTAGTTTTATTCAGCCCCCAAGTAATTATTAAATATCTACCAGCTTTCTGCAATATCTACATAAACATGTAAGCCTGAGGTGGCTATTAATAGAATTTCTTGGTTGGCATTTTAGTTTAATGCATGTTACTCTGCTCTGATGAGGCCTCACCTGGAGTACTGTGTCCAGCTGTGGAGCTCTCAATATAGGAAGGATATGGACATGATGGAGCGGGTCCAGAGGTGGGCCATGAAAATGAACAGGAGGTTGGAGCACCTCTGCTGCAAAGACAGGCTTAGCTGGGATTTGGGCATAACATGGCTCTTCCCTCTGCAAAGAAGTACGTGTAGAAGGAGTTGGAAATAATCATGTAAGATAAAGTGTTGTTTCATAAGAGAAGGGCAGAATACAGGGGCTGTGGTGATAGCTGGGACAAAGAGAGGAATGTTGTCACTGTGCTTCAAGAGGCATAAAGATGTGAGAAACCAAATTTCATCTTCTCTGTTCTGTCATTCCAGTCCTCTGAAAGGTGGAGGAGACAATGAAGGTGTTTATTGACCTCCACAGGAGCATCAATGTCTTGGTTCCTAATTATTGATGTGTTAAAGCAAGAGCCAGTTGATATCACAGAGGGAAATAAAACATATTGGAAATAAGCTTTTTTAGCATTATATTGAAGCATAATCTATTCTTAATGGAATTCTTTTTAGAACTTGCTAGGCTGTGCATTTAAAAGTATTGATTGTGGGAGTTTAGTGGTGCTGAGTGAAAAGATGCTTTGCTTGCTACAAGATAAGCAGGAAAGAGGACCCATTTTGTGTCCCAGTTTGTTTTATGATGTTAAGGAAATGCAGAAATTGTGGTCTCCCTTCTGTTCCTGATGAAAAACCCCACCAACCTTAGAACTGAATTTATGAAAATGGAGGGGGAAAAAATCGAAACTCATGGAAGTAAAAAGTTGGTGATAATTGCTTCTGTTACTTTATGTTCCAAAATGCTGTTTGGAGCAATTATTTCTGCACTCAGACATCAGCTACCCAGAAACCTGAACAGTTTCGGTGAGGGTGTTTTTACTTTTGAATTGTGATACTTATTTCTTGTGGACCATGTCGGTGCTGATTGACAGCTGCCTAAACATGAGCCAGCAGTGTGCCCAGGTGGCCAAGAAGGCCAATGGCATCCTGGCATGCATCAAGAATAGTGTGACCAGCAGCAGCAGGGAGGTCATTGTGCCCCTGTACTCAGCACTGGTTAGGTCACCCCTTGAGGACTGTGTCCAGTTCTGGGCCCCACACTTGAAGAAGGACATCAAGACACTTGAACGTGTCCAGAGAAGGGCAACGAGGCTGGGGAGAGACCTCGAGCACAAGCCCTACGAGGCGAGGCTGAAGGAGCTGGGGTTGTTTAGCCTGGAGAAGAGGAGGCTCAGGGGAGACCTCATTGCTGTCTACAACTACCTGTAGGGTGGTTGTAGCCAGGAGGGAGTTGGTCTCTTCTCTCTAGCAACCAGCACCAGGAGGACACAGTCTCAAGCAGGGAAGGTTTCGTCTGGATGTTAGGAAGAAGTTCTATACAGAGAGAGTGATTGCCTATTGGAATGGGCTGCCCGTGGAGGTGGTGGAGTCACCATCATTGGAGGTGTTCAGGAGGAGACTTGATGGGGTGCTTGGTTGCCATGGTTTAGTTGTTTAGGTGGGTTGGATTGGTTGATGGGTTGGACGTGGTGGTCTTGAAGGTCTCTTCCAACCTGGTTTATTCTATTGTATTCTATTGTATTGTATTCTAAACTCATTTTGTAATCTGGAAGAAATATTGATTGTTCATATGAGTTGCTGCCTTAGGGTTTAGTTCTACTTCTGTTGATGTCAATTAAGTGGCTTTCCTTTGGATTAAGCTGTTCCAGAAAGTGAGTCTTCAGGAATACATGTGAACTGGAGGGGGAGCTTCTGAAATAGTAGATCTCTTCCATGTGTCATTAGTTAGACATAAAAGTGGTTTGACTTTCAAACAGGAGAAAATATCTAGATACTTGTCACTATGAGCCATGCAAGTAAAAATTTTGTTAAGATGGGGAATCCTGGGAATAAATATTTTATACCTGTATTGCCTGAAAAATCAGCACAGGGCAAAAAGTGTTTTGTGCATGTGGTAGCATCTCATCTAATCACTGTACACTAATATTCTTTATCTTCTTTTTTTTTTTTTTTAAATGCATTATTCTTTAAATAATGGATCACTATTATGAAGCATGAGTTTGGAAGAGGATGTATGTGACCTAATATTGAAGTCGTAATTTTATACAAGAGCATAATGTTAATTGTTCCATAAGTGATGTTCTGCCTGGTGTTTCTAGCTTAGCTCACGAGAGGCTGCTTTTATTCCTCAGGGACCTTCTCTGTGATTGGGGTGGTGTATCTTGCAGTGTAGGGTTGAAATGAGTCTGTTGTGTGCACTGAATTACAGTCTGGCCACACAGCGTGTGAGCATGGGGCTTGTTATGTTGTTGGAGGGCTAATCGCAGTCCTCTTTTGACAGTCAGAGGCCTTCTTTTTTGTTTTGCCTTTGGATCACTTCTAGTAAAAGTGGTAGAAAGAGTCTCTTGAGTTGTGACTTAGAAAAAATGGTGTAAGGAAGGTGGTGCTGGAGGAGTTTAGGAAGACTTTGGTGTCAGACTGCAGTCCTGTAGCTGTTGGTATCAGGAGTCTAACTCTTGGCCATCTAAGTTTACGTGTTCCCATGCTATTGTGTACTGAACTTTTCCCTCACAATGCTTTGCCCTTACTGCTGAAGTAAACTTTACCCTGATTTGAGGGTTTCTCCTGGTGGCTGAAAGAGGTGGAAGGCCCTGGCCATCCAGGTATCATACAGTAGTCATGCTCAGTCAAAGAACTGGTGAGAGGAAAAGCCTCTTATCAGAGAAAACAACAGGACATGCCTAATATCTTAGTGGTTGGTGCCAGAGACCAGGAAAGGTTCACAGCTAGGCTTGTACTGTGATTGTAATGGGGAACATAGCAGATTCAATGGGACGGACTGGAGATGACGATCACACCCTGGGATGCATCAGAAGATGCATTGCCAGCATATCCAGAGGGGGATTCTTATACTTTGCTCTGATGAGGCCAAACCTGAAGTACTGCATCCAGCTTGGAGCCCTCAATACCATCAATATAGGAAGGACATGGACCTGATGGAGCAGGTCCAGAGGAGGGCTCCAAAAATGATCAGTGGGTTGGAGCAGCTCTGCTACAAAGACAGGCTGAGGGAGCTGGGGTTGTTCAGCCTGGAGAAGAGGAGGCTCTGGAGAGACCTAATAGCAGCCTTCTAGTACCTGAAGGGGGCTACTAGAAGGAGAGAGAGAAGCTGTTTACAAATGCCTGAAGTGACAGGTTGAGGGGCAATGGCTTCAAAATAGAAAAGAGAAGATTTAGTTTGGATGTTAGGAACAGGTTCTTTACTATGAGGGTGGTGCAACACTGGAACAGCTTGCCCAGGGAGATGGTTAGGGCCCCTTCCCTGGAGATATTCAAAGTGGAGCTTGACAGGGCTCTGACAACCTGATCTAGTTGATGCCCCTGCTTACTGCAGAGGGGATTGGACTAGATGAGCTTCAGAGGTCCCTTCCAACCCAGACCATTCTGTAATTCTAAGTGTGACCTGAAGAGGCTGAGCCTATGCTCTGGGCTCCATGAGTGGTGTGGCTGCAATGGTTGGGTGCCTGCAAGCATGTGGAAGCTATGGCCTGTGGGAACCAGTTCCAAGTACTGTAGTAACCATCTGGTAAATGTTAAGGTTGGAGAGTAGATTTAAAAACCTTCTGCTGCATGTCTGACTCTCCTGCTATTTTGTGTCAGAGCAGAAACGTGTTTTGAAATGATGCTTCAGAATCCACAAGTGGGCTTTACCCAGGCCAGATGTGGTTCCTGCCACCTATTCATTTGGAGTAAGCTCTGACCCAGAGCTGTAGGATCCTATGTACAACTGAAGGAAGGGAGAAAAAAAGTTTCCCAGAAGAAATGGGTTGTTTCTCCTAATATATACTGAAGAGTAAAGGTTAATAACTAGCAATATGTGTAGATGTAAGAAAATAAAAAGAAATAAGAAGATAATAGCAAAGAGAGAAATAAGTAATGAGAAGAAAACTGAGCAGCTGTAGATGGAAATTAAGTGTAGGTAAACAAAGTGGCTTGTGAAAGTCTTGCTTTGGTCAGTAGTGAGGCTTAGATGATGGCTGTGGGAAGGAACCTGATGGCCATGAGAAGTGGTGGTGGCTGACAGAAAGGTGCCATCAAGCATAGAAAGCAGTTGTTATGTGGGAGTGAGCCACAAGCTGGGTTGATGGGCAGTGATTGCTGGATTGATTTGCTTAGCTCTGGTTTTGTTCAGACTGTGATGGTAAAGTGTTTCAGAGAAGTTGCAATCTGTTGTTAACTGGCTCATCCCTTGAGGCTTCCTCTGCAATACCTTGCAGGTGCTACACCAGCTGAAAGGAGAGGTCTTGCTGCAAAGAAGGTGCATCTGTTTATCCCACCTTGCTTTTGAGGGTGGAGGGGTTATCCTTCAAATTGCAATGCACAAGTTTTCCTGGCAGCAGACACGTGAGGAGATAGCAGAAAGACATGGAGAAGCAGCATGATGTAGAGCCATAGGAGCAAAATTGGAAATGATCTGACTGAGGCCACATGCTGAAAGTTGAAGTCTGGTGAAGCTACTGCAAGCCTGCAAAGCAGGCTGGATGGAGTAAGATACTTGGTTTGCTGTCCTTCAGGAGCTGAGGAGAGAAGCCCAACTGGAAATTAATTTGGTGAAGAGGAGGCTGAGTGCTGACCTCATTGCTCTTTACAGCTGCCTGAAAGGAGATTGTAGTGAGCTGGGGGTCAGTCTCTTCTGTCTAGTATCAGGTGATAGGATGAGAGGAGATGGCCTGGAATTGTTTCACAGGAGGGTTAGATTGGATATTAAGAAAAATTTCTTTACTGAAAGAGTGATCAGGCATGGCAATAGTTTGCCCAGAGAGGTGGTGGAGTCACCATCCCTGGAGGTGTTCAAGAAATGTATGGGCATGGCACTTTGGATATAGTTTAATGGCCACGGTGGTGTTGGGTCAATGGTTGGACTCAATGATCTTGGAGGTCTTTTCCAACCAAAACAATTCTATGAGTCTAAGAGGAAGTAAGTGGATGCAGAGCAGGGAAAGAATGAACGACTATGTGGTTTGTGTTAAAATAGCTTGAAGGTGATGCACACAGATGGGGAGGCAGCCTGCTGACTGGCACAACCAAGTCAGCAGCGATGCCTTGCAGGCACAAGGCTCTTGCTGTAGGCGGTTTGTGCTGCTGAGTGGTGCCATAGCACAGTCTCCAAGCTGAATGTCATAGTTATTCAGATTGAGAGGTTTGGGCCATGCCATCTGGTGCTCTTGGACAATGCCTTGGCATAGTTCTCCAAGTCTTTTCAAGGCTATTCTAAGAAGATGTCTACACACCACAAGAAGATCCACTGAGCCTGCCATGCTTTGAGATTTGCCCATTTATGAGTTTAGAAAGACCGTATCTTCCTCATGCCTTGTTCTTGCCTTGAAGCCCCAGTAAACCCTGAGAGTTATGAGGTCAGAACAATTGCTGTGATACCATGCCTAGATGACTGTGATAGTGGTGACAAATAAATTGGTGAAGGCAGCGGAGGGACTCAAAAGTCTAAGCTGGTCTCTCATGAAGTGGGGAAAAAGTATCTTTCATACCTTAGAAGTCTAGCCACTAGGATTTATTACTTTGATACTGCAGAGACCTGGGATGGGAGTTTCAGATTTATGTGGTACTTGTAGTCACTTGATCCCTTTCTGGCTTTGGAAGTCGTTAAAGAACAGTTGTCTTTACTCATTCAAGATACGGAAAATAACCTTTTCATATTCTTCCTAAGAAGAATCTAGGCCACAAAGAAACATTCATCAAGCTGTGAATGAATTATTCCTTGTATAAGTCTAATAAATGCTTCAGTGAAGTGACCTGAACCCTTTTCTGCCTGTTAGTAGAACTCAAAGGATCAACTGAGCCACAGAAGCAGGAACAGACGTACAGTATGCCACAGGTCCTTGAGCGGGAACTGTTTACTGTGGAGAGGCTCCTTGAAAATATCTGTAAAAACCATTAAAAAGAGAAAAATCCTTGTTTGAACTTGAACAGTCTCATAGTCAACACTAAATCTGCATCTGAGACTTCTTTTCTTCCAAAAGGGTCATTTCTCCAGCTGAGGAATTTGAAAGGCATCATTGTACCTTTTGAAACGATGTTAACTTCAAGTAGGAATAACTTGGAAACAAACAATTGTAGCAACATTTCATTCTCATGAAGCAAACTTCTAAAACTGACTCTGATAAAGACATCAAAACCTTAGGTCAACCCTGTGCTCAGGTCTATATGATGACTTGCAAGGCTCATAACTCCTCCTTAACTGTAAAGCCACAGTTCTTTGCAGCAGTCAGGAATTTGTCCCAGAGTCATCAACTGCTGTTCATCAGTGTTCACTGAATTTGCTTCTGTTTCCTTAAATATATTTATCTAGTTTTGTTAGTTATTCTTTTACTAGGGTTTCTGTGCTTTAGTAAAAGGAAGTTTTGACATTTCACAGAATTACAGAATCACAGAATGTTAGAGGTTGGAAGTGACCTCCAGAGATCGAGTCCAACCCCCCTGACAAAAGCAGGATTACCTAGGGTAGTCCACACAGGAATGCATCCAGGTAGGTTTTGAAAGTCTCCAGAGGAGACTCCACAACCTCTCTGGGCAGCCTGTTCGAGTGCTCTGTCACCCTTACTGTAAAGAAATTTCTCCTCATGTTCAGGTGAAACCTTCTATGTTCAAGTTTGTATCCATTGTTCCTTGTCTTATTACTGCACACCACCTAAAAGAGATTGGCTTTCTCCACACCCACCCCTCAGATATTTACAGACATTGGTCAGATACCCTCTCAGTCTTCTTGAGACTAACCACCCCCAGGTCTCTCAGTCTCTCTTCATAGGGAAGACTTATCATTGTTGTGACTCTCCATTGGATTCTCTCCAGCAGGTCCCTGTCTCTCTGCAACTGGGGAGCCCAAAACTGGACATGGTATTGAAGGTGTGGTCTCACCAGGGCAGAGAAGAGGGGGAGAAGAACCTCCCTAGACCTGCTGGACACACTTTTCTTGATGCTCCCCAGGATACCATTGACTCTCTTGGCCACAAGGACACATTGCTGTCCTATGGAGAACCTCCAGTCCACCAGGAGGTGGACTCTACTAACCTGTACTGGTGCCTGCTGTTACTCCTCCCCAAGTGCAGGACCCTGCACTTGTCCTTATTGAACTTAATGAGGTTTGCCTTCACCTGGCTCTCCAGCCTGTACAGATCTCATTGGATAGCAGCACAACCTAATGGGGTGTCAGTCATTCCCCCCACTTTTGTATCATCAGCATCAACATTTGTTTCAATAGAAGGAAGACATGGCCAAGACAAACTGTGCATGTCCAGAATGTCAGTCAGTACAGGCAGTTGTTGCATCTGAAGGTCAGTTTATGTAGTCAGCTGAAGATGTAGCCTAATTACATGGTTCAGTGAGAAATTGTGTAGTACAGCTGTAACTAGTGAAATCCTATGTGAAAGGCATATGTAATTTGAAAGCAGAATCATTATGTGTAAACCCAAAGGGAAAAGAGCTAAGTGAGGCTTTTGTTTTTCCCAAATCCTGTCAATGCAATGACACAGCACTTCAAGCATAAACTCTGCAGAGATCTTATGGTTTGGGTTTTTGGATATTTTATTTTTTGTGGCTGGAGAGCAGTGACTTCCTCATGGGAAACCCTTGGCCCAATATTTGTGTTTGAGATTGTAGCATTGCGGGAGTTGAAACCCAGGAATCTGTGCTTTGTGGCGAGCCCGAGTGTAAGGCCTTATAGGCATTCTGTTCTACAAATGTTTAGGCAATATTGCAGAGCAGTTTTGGTGATTTGGGGGGGACAACTTCTTACTTTGTTGGCACAGGATCACAGTTTGTTGGGGGTTGGAAGGAACCTCCAGAGATCAAGTCCAACCCTCCAGCCAGAGCAGGACCACATAACCAACCGTATAATCTAGTGCAGTGATTGATGAGGTACATATGCTGTAACCTAGCATTTGTATTGTATGTTTGACCTGATTATTGCTTACTTTGTTTTCTTTAACTCTACAAAGTTGCATTCCGGCCAGCTACCTCCTGGCTTTACTAGTGACATCCCTTTCTTCCCTTATTTGTGGCTGAAGTCTGTTGGTGAAGGTAACTGATCTCAGGAATAAAAATTGCTTTAAGTTCTAGTTGTGACTGTCACTGACCTTGCAGAAGTTTTTCTGTAGGCTCTACCCTGGATGTGGCTGTCTTACACTACCACAGCACTCTGATGTTTATAGCCAGGCACTAGGCCAAACAATGGGGCCAACAGAGATTTGTTTTAGCCTGCCAACTACCCATGCTAGTCTTTTTTATGGGTTGACACTGGCAATTCATACATCAGCTTTTGATCTTAGTACAAATTATTTCTTCACTTGTCTTAGCTTTAACTGATTTGAACCTGTTCAAGAGGTTCCAGAGGAACTGGAAAGCCTTGTTCAAAGAGTCTCCGGCTAATGTAGTATGCCGAGCCAGGACCAGCTAGGCTGAAACAAGGGCCTCCTCTACCTGAGGCCACTGGCCTGCATTTCTTCAGGAATCTGGATTTTGATGCTGCTGTTTGTTTGAATGTTAGTGCTTTTCTTGACTAACTGGCATCTTCATTGCTGTCTGCTTTATGTTGATTACTAGCAATCATAACTGAGCCTGAAGCTGAGCACTTCTTTTTCCAGCCTGGCACCACCACTTTCTGAACAGGGACAGCTTTAAAAAAAAAAAAAAAAAAGAAAGAAAAAAAAAGAAAAAAAAAAAAAAAAAAAAAAAAAAAAAAAAAAAAAAAAAAAAAAAAAAAAAAAGAAAAAAAAAAAAAAAGAAGAGAGTAGTAAATGAAGACTAGTAAATGGTTCTGTACCACAGTATCACCAAGGTTGGAAGAGACCTCAAAGATCATCAAGTCCAACCTGTCACCACAGACCTCATGACTAGACCATGGCACCAAGTGCCATGTCCAATGCCCCCTTGAACACCTCCAATGATGGTGACTCCACCACCTCCCGGGCAGCCCATTCCAATGGCGAATGACTCTCTCTGTGAAGAACTTTCTCCTCACCTCGAGCCTAAACTTCCCCTGGTGCAGCTTGAGACTGTGTCCTCTTGTTCTGGTGCTGGTTGCCAGAGAGAAGAGACCAACCCCTTCCTGGCTACAGCCACCCTTCAGGTGGTTGTAGACAGCAATGAGGTCTCCCCTGAGCCTCCTTCACTCCAGGCTAAACACCCCCAGCTCCCTCAGCCTCTCGTCATAGGGCTTGTGCTCAAGGCCTCTCACCAGCCTTGTTGCCCTTCTCTGGACATGTTCAAGTGTCTCGATGTCCTTCTTCAACTGAGGGGCCCAGAACTGGACACAATACGCAAGGTGTGGCCTAACTAATGCAGAGTACAGGGGCACAATGACTTCCCTGCTCCTGCTGGCCACACTATTCTTGATGCAGGCCAGGATGCCATTGGCCTTCTTGGCCACCTGGGCACACTGCTGGCTCATGTTTAGATGGCTGTCAACCAGGACCCCCAGGTCCCTTTCTGTTTGGCAGCTCTCCAGCCACTCCGACCCCAGCCTATAGCTCTGCATGGGGTTGTTGTGGCCAAAGTGCAGCACCCAGCACTTGGATTTGTTGAGTGCCGAGAGAGAGAGAAAAAACAAGCACCTCCTTCTTCTAGTTTTCATTTCTGATTGGCAGTTTGCAGATGTTCTCCGAGTCAGCTCTTTCCTAGTGCAGAAGCCATCCCATGCAAAACATGAAAGTTACTTCCTCTGTTTGGCATGAGTTCCTGATTATAGCCAGCTGCAGACTTCCTGAGCTGGAGTGAAATTCAAAGGGAATTAGAAGGCTTAGTGGTAGATCTAGATCATGTCAGCCCTGGAGACATGACTTCCTGAGTTTGTATTTATGAGCCCACTTGGCAGAACTAACGTCTTGTGACTGGGCATCTCCAGTAAGTGAATAAAAGTTGATTCAGCTGTTTGGATATGGAGAGAACAGGCAGATAAACTCTGTGTAGCCCAAACTAGAGTTTATGTAGCTGGTGCTGCTAGCTACCTCACTTGTCATACCCACTTGCAGCTGAGAATCTGTAGGATCTGGCTTTTCAGTGCTAGGAGTCAGTTCTTGTTGTGTGCTTCTTTGCAGGACTGCTGATGGTGAGGGTGAAGTGCTTGAGTGTCAGCTATGGGCTGCTCCAGTGTGCTCCTGTGTCCGAAGCAAGATTTGTCTTACTTCAGTTGGTTTATTTGCAAAGGGCATTTTCCAATGTACGTGTTCAGAGTGGGAATGCATTCTGGCAGGAAGAAGTAATCATAGCAAAGGAAGCTTCTGGCAGTTCTGTATAGGATGGAGGGGCAGTGCCATGGCACCCGTTCCCAGCCACAGCTCATGGACTGGTCCGGCAAGCTTACAGCTATTTTCTTCTTCTTCCCCAACAGATATAAAAGGGGTCCTAAACCCTAGCACTGGAATTCACAGCTTGGAAGGGAAGAAGCAATGCTGCTGTAAATAAATGTGATTTATTTTGTGTTTTATTTTTACCTCTGTTTTGCCTGCTTCCTTTACAGATAGAAACAGTCTTAGTGATTTTCTGCTTTGCTATATGTAGCTGCTGTGTGGGTGTTGCTGGGAGGGACAGAAACATGGAGGGAGAGAAATGATCCAACAGATGTTTTGTTGATTAAGTTAGTTGTGTGTCTTGTTTGGCTGGTTTGGGGGATGGATATGAGGAGGGGTGTGCTGTCTCGATCCGGAGAGGGAAAGAGATTCAGGTTTTTAATGAATATTCCCGTGTTGTGAAATTAGAGGCACAAACGAGGCCAAAATATCAACAGCTAGACTATTTATTACATAAATAAGGTGGATGGACATAAATAAAGTGGAGGGATCAGAAGGGGAGAGAGAGAGAATAGGAAGAGAGAGAAGAAAGGGAGAAGAGGGAAAGAATTATATTACCACACCCCTCACCCCCCAAGACAGTTTGAGTCTGTGGAGGAAAGGTGCTGCAGGAGATGTTGGGTCTGTAGAGGAAGGGTGCTGAGGCTTTGGCTGTAGAAGGGATGAGGTCCTCTGGGCAGCTTCTTCAGCTCCATGCGTTGCAGCAGGCGGAACTTAGAGCACAGAGAGAGGGTTTTCAGAGTCCAAGATCCATTGTGTTGCTCCCGTGATGTTTCCAGCATGTGCTGCCGTTTTCTTTCTTCTGCATCTTGCTTCTCCAATTTTCTCCTCCTCAAGCCAGTAGTTGCTCCAGTCTTTTATACAGTATTTTAGCCCTTAGGCATGTGTCCAGGTGTTGTTCCC
Organism: Picus viridis; assembly: GCA_033816785.1. NCBI lineage: Eukaryota > Metazoa > Chordata > Aves > Piciformes > Picidae > Picus > Picus viridis. Next base: position 47,008,320 of record CM066567.1, on the reverse strand, counting down.
CAGGATATCATTCTGGGAAATCATCTTTAGGTCCAGGTATCGTTCCCCAGGAAATCTGCCTGTGAAGTAAGGTGAGTTTGGGCAGCCACTGGATGGAGGGTGGGAAGGCCTCCGCCTCCTCCTGCTCCATCTACCTACCCACACACTCATTACACATCAGGAACCATTGTCCTTTCCTGGAGTATCTGATGGCTGGAAATGATCTTGTCCCAGAGGTGTGAATGCTGGGCCCTTGGGCCATTGTTGTAGGCCAGCTGCAGTCCCGTGAGCAATGTTATCTTTGCACCTTCCAAGAGTCCTTCCAGTGGCTCTGCCCAACGCACATCAGCTATTGTCTGGACAAGCAGCAAGTGATTTTATCTTTGTTGAGTCACACCAGGAGAGACAAGCTTTAGTCTCTCACATGTGCGTACATAGATTTTACTTTTCCCCCTCCTGCTCGTACAGTACCTTTGCACTGATCTGCTTTTAGCCTGTGAATGCATCTCTTAGGTATTTAGGTTTCTCATATATAATTTATTCCTTGAAACATCTTGCCTAACTTCACTATTTGAATAATATTAAGGATAAGCTTCCCTATGCATGTCCTTGTGCATGGCTTATTACCAAAACATTTACATATGAGTGTGCAGAGTGTGCATGTGCCGGGGGGGGGTTAGGGGAGAAGAGGCTTTTTTCTTCAGTGACAAGGATGTACCTGGAAGCAGGTATATCTGGTATGGGTGCTTCTCCATTGGAGCTCAAAGGGTCATTATTTCTGCATCATGTGGAAGGGAGTGTGTGTTGATACAATTATTATGGTGCAGTTACAATTAGTAAGGAGTGGCTGTGTGGGCAGCTTCCATCAGTTCTGCTCAAATGAATGAAATCCTTCACAGGGGACCTCTTGATACTTGAGTATGAAGTAAGAGCTAAAAGGCCACTCTTCATTAATTATTAACTGGATAAATGCCTCCCAGGCTTTTGATTTTTAAGGCAAATCATAAAGCAGTAATTTGCATTGGGGGAAAAATGTCAGGTTTAAAAGCAACAGAATCTTGTGGGACTCTGTGGAGGAACACACGTCCTGACATTTGATGGCTTTTAAAAATAGGTGTTGGGAGGTGCAGTTTTCACTCTTGCACTGCATGAACCTGGGACAGCTTCATCATCAGCTCTGTGTTTACAGATTGGAAAATGCTTTATATCATACTAGACAGAATGTAACACTGGACAAATTAATTGACTGCACTTTAAATCTATAATTTTTCAGGAAAAAATGCTTTTAGTTTAGGCTGTTTAGGCTTCTGGCTTTGTGAGATGGTTGTCCTATTGGGCAAGCCTTTGGTAGTATAACTCGTGTTGCTTTCTAGTCTTCTAGTGTTTGTCTAGAAGCAACCCTGGCACTATGAAAACCAAATTCTCTGTAGACAGTGATAAGAAGAAGAGCCAGCTGCAAGGCTGATCACAGGATGTTAGGGGTTGGAAGGAACCTCTGGAGATCTTGGAGTCCAACCCCCCTGCCAGAGCAGGACCATAGAATCTAGTGCAGGCAACACATGAACACATCCAGATGGGTCTTGAAAGTCTCCAGAGAAGGAGATGTAATGATGCTGCATCTCTTGGACATGCATATTGGAGATGAACTACTATGGATATGTCATTCTCTACTGAATGTTTTATGTTCACCAATACCCATAAGCTGTTAATCAAGCAGTAATTTATCTTGCATAATCCAATATTCAATTCTATTGATATTCCTTCCTATTTTCTTTATATGGTTACTTAATACCAGGAAAGAATAGTTTGAATTTTGTACTTGTCTGTAGCTCTAGATGAAGCCACTCATATTTTCTGAGTAAAATTTCTGTAATTATTAGGATTTTTCTCACAATTGTTTTAACTAATCTGGATTTGAAGTCAAATACAAGATAGGTTGCCCAGGGAGGTGGCTGGGGCCCCATCCATGGAGATATTCAAAGTGGGGCTTGACAGGGCTCTGGGCAGCCTGATCTAGGGTGTCCCTGCTGACTGCAGAGAGGGTTGGACTAGATGACCTTCAGAGGACCCTTCCAACCCAGACCACTCTATGGTGCTAAGTTAAATATGTGCACAGTATGATTACTATTTTTGTTTTCTTCCCCATATTATTCATCATTGTTGCAAAGAAATTAATTTTAGGATTTTGACACATCATGATCTGTGAGTGATGCTCCTGCATTTCCTTCTTTTAAAAATGAATTACTTAAAAAGAAAGTCTTTAAAGCAAGTTCCTCTACTTGCCCAAATGTTGTAAACAGGTGAGAGCTCTTTACTGTTCCAGGAGTAGAAAGCTTGCATTTGTGTCTCATCAGTTCAGCATTGGTTTGGGCTGAATGTTTAAACCAGAAACCCAATCTAAAGGTATTAGAAGTAACCTCCAAAAGAAGGTGAATTTCTTCATTTCACTTTTCTGCTATGAAAAGTTATTAGTATGTAAATTCTCCCATCTTTTGAACTCAGGCCCTCTGAGATAATTTTGAAAAGCCATTTGCTTGTTGCTTTGTCCTCCTTTCTTGTATCTTGAAGCAGTGGGGCTTAAACATTTTTCCCTTCGCTGGGGGGGGAGGAAATAAATTGAGAGGCAGAGAGAACTGGGGAACAGACTTCCCTTTTTATCACAAGACTTAAGGTTTTCTTGCATGCACTCAGGTAATGTATATTTCTCATCTTCAGGACGGAGTGTGGAGTATCAGTATGACTATATTTGCTTGTCTCTAACAGTTGTATATTGAAAAAGCCTTTTTCCTTACTGGTTAAGCATCGTATGTTGTCTTACACTGGATTTCTTGTAAGCCTGGCAAATTACGGTATCACAGTATCACCAGGGCTGGAAGAGACCTCAAAGATCATCGAGTCCAACCTGTCACCACAGACCTCATGACTAGACCATGGCACCAAGTGCCACGTCCAATCCCCTCTTGAACACCTCCAGGGATAGTGACTCCACCACCACCCTGGGCAGCCCTTGCCAATGATGAATGACTCTCTCTGTGAAGAACTTTCTCCTCACCTCAAGCCTAAATTTCCCCTGGTGCAGCTTGAGACTGTGTCCCCTTGTTCTGGTGCTGATTGCCTGGGAGAAGAGACCAACCTTTTCCTGGCTACAACCACCTTTCAGGTAGTTGTAGAGAGCAATGAGGTCACCCCTGATCCTCCTCTTCTCCAGGCTAAACAATCCTAGCTACATGTCTTAGAAGCAGATCCTGCCTTCCACGAGCATTGCCCACTTTTTTAAGTGGAAGTTTTCTACTTACAGCATCATTCAATGCTAGCATTTATCTTTAAATTCACAGTCATTTGATTTATGCTCCCTTTTCCCTATCTCACACACTTTGGAGCTACTCCTTGAAGTGACAAAGTTGTGTTGTGACTTGTGATAAATCTGCTCAGCTGTGTGTCTCATCTGCATGCTTTGCAAGTGCATGTTTTCTCACCCTGGAAGCAGAGATGGCTTTTCTGGGTTTCTTCAGGGAAGGGGTCATCCCAGACAAGATTAGCCCTCTACTGACCTGCCTGCTGTGCAACACTGAAGCTTCCAAATTGAGTTTATTTGCTTATTTTTTCAACAGTTTCCAGTGGAAAACAGGCAAGAGGGGGTGCAATCTAAAAGCCTAAAATTTGAGCTTAATTTAAGAAAAAAAAAGGTAGAATTTCAGGACAGCTTATTTATCTCTGCTGCTTATCTGGCTCCTCTGCAGGCATCTGCTGCCAGTCCCACTAGGCTGGGTCTAAGGTTGGATGTGGTGAAAGATGGCTGATGTAATTGGTGCTGTCAGTCAGGTGGTTTTGTACAACCTGATGGATCTGCTTCTCTTCAGCCCCAGCTGTGTCTGCTTTATGAAATTTAACTAGGGGATGATGGGAGGAGGAAGGTGGAGGGATATTTACGAATTAAACTGGCTGCCTTATGGATCTGGGCACAATTTCAATGAGTTCCCAAGAGCTTTATGGTAGTAAAGGATTGTGTTTAAGCATTTCTCATGTTTGGATCATGGTGATAGTTCTGCCTCATGTTTGTTTGGGTTTTTGTTGTGGGGTTTTTTGTTTGGGTTTTTGTTTGTTTGTGGGTTTTGTTTTGTTTTGGATTTTTTTTCCACTGTAGGTGAGCAAAAAGCAAATACAGTGTCCTGGATAACTGCATGTGTCATCACTGTCAGTTTGATGCTGTGAACAGGCTGTCCAGGGGCGTTGAGGAGTCTCCCTCTCTGGAGATAAGACCTGACCGGATGGTGTTCCTGTGTGATCTGTTCTAGGTGATCCTGCTCTAGCAGGGGGGTTGGACTGGATGGTCTTTTGAGGTCCCTTCCAGCCCCTAACCTTCTGTGATTCTGTGAATTCTTGACTGGGAGGATGCATTTCTGAATGCGTGGATGATAGTGTATTGCTTTTTAAATTTCTGGGCTTTTTAGCTTCTCTTCAATTGAATACATTGTGGCTTGATCTAACCGTGCTAATAGCTTCTTTTCTGTCTGGCAGGGGTTGGTTGTTTTAATGTCAGCTCAATGATATCATTAGATGAGTTTGCTGAAACCTCTTTTTTTCTCTTTTGTTCCAGTACCAAATATATTAATGTTTTTTAAAGATGGAGAGTACGCGTCAGTATTACAGTGCAGTATGAACAGCAAACACTTCTCAGCTGGCAAGTGAAAACAATGCTGCCTTATGTTCTGCATTTTGTAGTATCTTAATGATTTGAAGCAGCCTACTTTTACAGGACAGATTTCAGATATAGGTGGGTGAAGAATCATTGTGTTAAATTCTGTTACTATCCAAACTAATCCTTGATTATAAAGAAATATGCATTGCTTTATGATTACTCCACAGTTTGTTACTCCTGTAAAGAGTTTATATATATAATATTAGTATACAGAATTTCTGTATTAGTAGTTCTGTTGAATGCTGCAATGAGGCCAAGAAATAGGGAACACCGAAAGCAAGATTGTATGTGTACTCAGATAAAAGGTTTTTCAGTCAGAGCTTATAAAATATACCAACGTTGAGAAATTAGACTGAGATGCTGAAGAACCTCACAGGCCTTATCAGTTCTTCTTCTTTAGGTTTCTTGTGCCTCCTCTGATGACTGTTGGCCTAATTTGTGTCTAAGAAGGCCGATGGCATCCTGGCCCTCAACAGGAATAGTGTGGCCAGCAGGACCAGGGAAGTCATTGTGCCCCTGTATTCCGCACTGGTTAGGCTACACCTTGAGTCCTGTGTCCAGCTCTGGGCCCTTCAATTTAAGAAGGACATTGAGACACTTGAACGTGTCCAGAGAAGGGCAACAAGGCTGGGGAGAGGCCTCAAGCACAAGCCCTACAAGCAGAGGCTGAGGGAGCTGGGGTTGTTTAGCCTGGAGAAGAGGAGGCTCAGGGGAGACCTTATTGTTGTCTACAACTACCTGAAGGGAGGTTGTAGTCAGGTGGGGGTTGGTCTCTTCTCCCAGGTAACCAGCACCAGAACAAGAGGACAGTCTCAAGCTGTGCCAGGGCAAGTTTAGGCTTGAGGTGAGGAGAAAGTTCTTAACAGAGAGAGTTGTTAGCCATTGGAATGGGCTGCCCAGCGACTGGATGTGGCACTTGGTGCCATGGTCTAGTAGGCATGAGGTCTTGGGTGACAGGTTGGACTTGATGATCTTTGAGGTCTTTTCCAACCTTGTTGATTCTATGATTCTATGATAATTAATGGGGCATAACCAGCCCTTTCTCAGGTTCCTTGGTGTTGCTCATTAAACTCTGTAGGGCAGGCCTTTGATAAGAATTAAATCATATCTCTATGGCAATACCTCTGTGGGAACCTGCAGCAGTTAGGAACTTTGGTTATCTCAATGATTTCACTTGACAATGGATATTAACCCAGGCTCTTCCCACAATGCTGTTCTTCCCACACTGTAATAACCTTCATCCTGAGGCCTGCTTCAATGATCACTGCATTGCTTTTCTTTGGCTTTGTTCTGGTGGGGGTTTTTTAAAGAATGGTCAACTTGCACCATCCTATTTTTGGATCTTTTGATCTTCATCCTTTATCCAATATGTATTGCTTTAATTCCAGGTCTTGTAATTACAGATAAAAATAGCTTTCAAGGTTATTGGGACAAGCTTTCCACCACAGTAGGGTGCAAATATCAGAAGAAAGTTTTGACTAGCAGTGAGGGAATCTTGGGGAGAGGAGATATCCCCTGACCCAGCTGGGATGTGACTCTCCCATTGCTAATCAACCATTGCTCACTTGCAGTGAATGTGTTAAGTGAGTCTTAATGTGCTTGCTCTTTGCTAGGCATGTGGTATGGACCCCAAGAACAGAAGAATTTGGCTATTTTCCTCTTCTGGCAGATTAAACAGTACACTGTGTTCAACCAGTATACACAAAGTACTTGAACATTTGGTGCTGGCACCTGCTAAGTTCCTCTAGAAAATGTTTTATTTGTTACGGAGAGGAAACGTGTATGTGATTGTTTTCTGTACCCCAGAAAGGAACTTGGTGCTGAAGACAAACATTGATCCAAATAATCAGTAAGAAAACTTCTTGTGGGTGGGAAGTCCTCCCTTGAGATTTCCTGCTGTTGTGCTTGCTGTGCCATCCTTCTCAGTGAGAAGGCTTTTATGCCACCAATTTTATCTCAAAACAAAATTTGTCTGGTTTCTCTTTATTTTTTCTAGACTGACTCTCATTTTTGGTCTGTAGCAACAACCTGTTGGAAACAAAGCTATTGATGATAAAACTGATGTAGATCTTGGTCAAAAATACAGCACAGCTTGCTGTGATCACCAAAATAAAATGGCATCTCTGTCAGTTCAAATCAAGCTGCAGCTGAATTCTAAAGCTTACTTCCACCCTGTGTTTTGATGACTCATATGTCAGCTTCATGTTCTTTGTAGACTTCCTTGAGGATTTTCAGGGTTTAGACATGCTTAAACTGCTGAGTACTAAGCAAGCAGCCTGCCTTGTCACACAAACTCTTTCTCCACCCAGGCTCCTGCAGTGATACATATGGTCCCCAGTTTAGTAAAGGAGGATGCTGTTATCCTCTGAGAACCTTTGAACTCTACTGGAACTTGAGTATCGCGGGGTGGTGGGATGACCTCATGTCCCCTTTAGGGGACACAGTCACAAGCTGCAACAGGGGAAGTTTAGGCTAAAGGTGAGGAGAAAGTTCTTCACCGAGAGAGTGATTCGCCATTGGAATGGGCTGCCCAGGGAGGTGGTGGAGTCGCCATCCCTGGAGGTGTTCAAGAGGGGACTGGATGTGGCACTTGGTGCCATGGTCTAGTTGTGGGGTCTGTGGCGACAGGTTGGACTCGATGATCTTTGAGGTCTCTTCCGACCTTAGCGATACTGTGATACTGTGACCTGTTGTATAGTGGGGCCAGACTGGTTCTAAGTAAAAGTTTAGGGTTAAAAAAAAAAAAAAAAAAAAAAAGTTTATTTGAGTCACTGCAGGAAAGTTTTGTCTTCAAAGATGTAAAAAGATGGCACATAAAAATGTAATTGTTATTCTTTTTTTTTTTTTATGTTTAGGTTTTTTTTTTACCGTAAGGTTCTTTTTTTAGCTACTTTAGCCACCATCACACACTAGTTAAGATGCTGATGAGCCCCACAGCTAAACTGGCACGTCTCAGAGCCCCTGAAGCTACATCTTGCTTCTGTAACATGTATCTTTCTACCACATAATAGGTCCTTCTGAAGGTGCTTGCTGGTCAGAACAGCTGCTGTGAGCTTTCTATTTGTGTCTAAAATATGAAGAATGTCTTGACTTTCCCATCCTTATTCTTTCAGTAGACACTGGCCTGTTCTTTCATGGTAGGAAATGAAGTCATTTCCCTCCACATCCTTGGGCTATTTTGATTAAAGTATCTCACCTAGCTTGTCTCCTGTTCTGGACCTCAGATGCTTACAAAGAACATACTGTTTTTAATGTTTATCATCATATATTTAATTTTACCAGCATAAAATGTAAACCACCATGGTAGATGTAGAGAAAGATTGAATACATTAAACTCTGCTTAATATGCCTATAGCTGTTTTTCTTTGTGAGCATCATATAAAGAACAAATATGCTATTGTGGAACTGGAGTGTTTAGATTAAATAACCCACCCTCTTCCTGCCATATGCAGTGTTAGTTTTGAAAAGAGGTGGAGGATGATGATGATCTAGGATACTGTTAAGAGTATCACAGAATGTTAGGTGCTGGAAGGGACCTTGAAAGATCATCCAGTCCAACCCCCTACCAGAGCAGGATCACCTAGAGCAGATCACACAGGAGCACATCCAGGCAGGTCTTGAATATCTCCAGAGAGGGGGACTCCACAACCCCCTTGGCAGCCTGTTCCAGTGTTCTGGCACCCTCACAGGGAAAAAATGTTTCCTCAAGGAACTTCCTGTGCCTCAACTTCCATGCATTGCCCCTTGTCCTGTCATTGGGCATCACTGAGCAGAGCCTGGCTCCATCCTCTTGGCACTTACCCTTTACATATTTATAAACATGAATGAGGTCACCCCTTAGTCTTCTCCTCTCCAAGCTAAAGAGCCCCAGCTCCCTCAGTCTCTCCTGGTAAGGAAGATGTTCCACTCCCTTCATCATTTTTATGGGTCTGTGCTGGACTCTTTCAAGTAGTTCCCTGAGGTCCTTCCTGAACTGAGGGGTGCAGAACTGAAGACAATATTCCATATGCAGCCTCACCAGGGCAGAGTAGAGGGGCAGGAGAACCTCTCTTGATCTACTAACCACAGCTCATCTAATCCATTCCAGAGTGTCATTGGCCTTCTTGGCCACAAGATCACATGTTTGGCTCATGGTCAGCCTTCCATCCACAAGGAGCCCTAGGTCCTTTTCTCCTTCACTGCTCTCTAATAGTATGATAGTTTGGGGGAAAAGTGTGCAGCAGTGGCTTTTCTTTAATGAGCTATGCCAATTTATTTGGGTTTTTGCAATTTTTCTACTTACGTACAAGATAGAGTCTGTACTTATTTAGGAGCATGGCTTCAGTTAGGTGGTGTGCAGATGAGTACCAGAAATTGAGACACTGTCTCACACTTGCTCTCTCCTATGGGTGTTGAAGAGTTTTCTCTTGAAATCTCTTGCAAGTTGATTAATCACAGAATTATAGGGGTTGTAAGGAACCTCTGGAGATCACCTAGTCTAACGCCCCTGCCAGAACAGGTTGCAGAAGACAGTGTCCAGGTAAGTTTTAAATTGCTTCAGAGATAGAGACTCCACCACCAATCTGGGCAGCCTGTTCCAGCGCTCTACCACCTGCAAAGTAAAGAAGTTTCTCTTCCTAATATCAAAGTTGCATATGAGGAATCTTGTACAGTACAAGACAGTTCTCTTACAACTCTGCCCTGCATTTATGCAGTTCAAACCTTCAACCTGTGTTTTGCTGATTGGAGAAACCACATCAAGGTACAAATAGATGACATACAGAGTGCAGCTGGCAGAGAGCTAACCAGGTAGATGTTTGGTGGTCAGGGCAGCAAGCATAATGCAAATTGTAAAACCTGCCTGCCAAGCTGCTGACTTGAACAAACCCCCAAAGCACTGCTGACAAACTGGAAAGAGCTCCTGTGCCTTTGCTACTTTGATTTACACTTAAATAGTGTAAGTTTACTTTCATGAGCTATCTATACTGAGCTGGATGTGAACCAGAATAACTGAGGGACTAGCACGCTGTTTCTTGTGGCCTGTGAAGTGGTAGGTGCATGTAGGACAAGGGTGCAACAAATGTGAGCCTTAAGTTTCTGCTTATAAAAGCAAATAATTAAAAAAATAACCCTATACAAATATAGAAAAAATGTTTGTATCATCTTTAGTTTCCCTTTCTTCATGCCTCTCTCTGCTCTTGGAACCTTTGATCAGCAATAATAGCTTAGTTCACCTTTTCACATCCTGAGATCTCACCAGAACAAGACAGTTGTTTTCTGCTACTGAGGGCAGTTTAGAGAAATAAATGTTGAGACAATATAAGGAAGTCATAGTACATGGAAGTCATAGTTTCACCTCCTGAAATTACATTATGGCAGATCTTCAAGGAGGAACAAGAGTTTTAAACCACTTCTTCCTTAATTTCCTCTTCTTGTGGTACCTACAAACATTAATGTCCAAAAAGACCAAGACAGCAAAATGTCAAGCTGTTAAGTTATCCCAGCATGAATTTCCAGGCAACAGAAAGCAGACTTTTGTATTTGGTTTGCTGACACTTACTGAAAGGTTTTAAGAGCCCTCAGTGGGAGTGAGACTGTTCTCAGGGCTGGCTTATTGAGGACCTACTAATACAATTTCACCCATTTGGGCCAAAATTTTAAGTTGGAAATTTGTTGTAAGTGGAAGCAGCTTTCTCAAGCCTTCACAATCAGTGTTTGAGGGAGCTGGAAATGGGAGCAGGTTTCTGAGCCCAACCCCGTGTTGCAGTCTTGTTTTGTGCTTTGGTGAGTGAAGGAAAAGCTTTCAAGAATCTCCCCCAAAAGCAGTGGTGTGTCTAGCTAATGCAGTTTTAAGATAACGTGGTTTGAGCTGCCTGCCTGTGCTCTTTTGTAACAGTCATCAGGATAGTGCAGTATCATCGGCTCAGCTGTGCCGGCATTGGTCACTGGAGGAGGTTGGTTTGGCTGCGAGCAAGCAGGCAGAGGGCTGGAGGTGCGTTGTTGAGAGTCAGCAGGAGCAGTGAATCCCAGTGGTGAAGACGGTGAAGAGACCTGGAGAATGGTCAAGGCTCAGCTGCCTGTTTGTTCAGCTGATGAATCAGGTTTAAAAGACTGGATCTGTGAGGGCTTATTTCTTGAGCCGACCCCTGAGCCTTTGGTTCAGCATAGCTACTTCTTGATTTGATGGGAGGATAAAAGCCTGACACATGAAGTTTTACTGAGGAAAAACTTACAGCTTATCTGATTCAATACCTGGGTTATCTCTTCTACTGAGGGGAAAGGGCAGTTGCCTAAGGCAACTAATAAGTTCAGTGTGATGTCAGGTTGTGATTGGTAAATTTCTGTGGGCTTGACTGATATGACCAAAAAATTGCCTTTTTCAGTTTAGTGCTGGTTGCAAATGCATAGGCATTTTGCTGATTTTTATCCTGCTTTGCTAATATATATTAAGAGCATCTGTGATCTCCTAATAAATAAGATGCTGAGTGGGAGCCAACTTTTTGTTTTTTTTAAAAATAGTTCTAATGATTGGTTTCTGCTGGATTGGAATTTGTCCTGTGCATGCAGGTAGAGCTGGATATTGAAAAAGTTTGCTGTAATGCTTTCTTCCCTTGGCTTAAACTACTACAGAAGCAAGGTGGGTGAGGGGCATGATGAGAAGTGCTATGTAAACCAACCACACGTCATTCCCAGCAACCAGAGTATGAGCTCATGTGGTGGTTTTAGGCTATGCCTTTAAAATTTAGTTACAGATTCTGAGCAGAAAAGTAGAAAAATATAAATAAATCACTACTGGGTGTAAAAAGGAAAACAAAAGATTATTCTAAACAAATTCATTGGGTAAATATCTGGAATAAGAGGAGCTGTACCATGACCCCTTCTCCCCCTTCTCCCCCTTCTCCCCCTTCTCCCCCTTCTCCCCCTCCTCCCCTCCTCCCCTCCTCCCCCTCCTCCCCCTCCTCCCCCTCCTCCCCCTCCTCCCCCTCCCTCCTCCTCCTCCCCCCCCCCCCCCCCCCCCCCCTCCCCCCCCCTCTCCCCCTCTCCCCCCCCCAACCCACTGCTTCTCTCTCCTCTCTCTTTTGGGATGGCATGGGGGGCAGTGGAGTGGCTTTCCTGGTCTTTTTGACCTGGGGAGGGTTTTGTGGTGTTTGCTAATTGTAAATATCTGTATCATGTTGTAAATACTGTATATTTTCTACATATTCATTGCATTCCATCGTAGAGTGCAGTTTTTGCTTGTAAATACAGCTTCATTTGCTTCTGAGTTGGTCTGGCAAAGTTAATGCTGGGGGGGAGCCTCAACCCACCACAGCTCCCTGTTTGAAGGCATGGTGGTAAGCAGTTAACACAGTTACATAGAATAGAATTAACCAGGTTGGAAAAGACTTTTGAGATCATCAAGTCCAACCTATCATCCAACACCATCTAATCAACTAAACCATGGCACCAAGCACCCCATCCAGTCTCTTCCTAAACACCTCCAGTGATGGTGCCTCCACCACCGCCCTGGGCATCCCATTACAATGGCCAATCACTCTTCCTATGAAGAACTTCTTCCTAACCTCCAGCCTAAACCTCCCCTGGCACAGCTTGAGACTGTGTCCTCTTGTTCTGGTGCTGGTTGCTAGAGAGGAGAGACCAACCCCCACCTGGCTACAACCTCCCTTCAGGTAGTTGTAGACAGCAGGGCTCAGGAGATGGGGAGGGGAGGAGCCTTATATCTCAGAAATAAGTCCAATTTGGGTACTAGGGACCCTTTGGAGGCTGGGAGTTCATTCTGTCGGTCCTTGGCAAGAGGTGATGAATTGTCACTACAGTGTGGGGTGATTTGAACCTGCCTTTTATATTCGACGCTGTACTTGTAATTATCTTGATGAGAGTTAAGAGAAAGGAAACTTTTTGTAAACACCTAAGCAGCTGTAGACAAATAAACACCATATATTGTTGTTGGGTGCTATGTAGGGAAAAGGCCTAAATTTAAAATACAGGTATCCTGTGTCCCCCTGCTCTTGGCTTTTTCCGTCACTGTGATTGAAGCCGTTGATGATTTACCCCACAGTTTTCATCTGCTCCTTCTGTAGGATTGTTCTTTAATGCTGACCTGGGAACTGATTTCCCTGGTCTTGAAAGCAACAAACTCTGTGTTTGGGAAACTGCCATGGGCTGAGCATCAGCACCATGCCACTGGCCCCAGTGTCCCCTCACTTGACTTAAGGACAATGTGACACTAAAGGCTGTGGCTGCCATTGAGCAGGTGTTTAAGCTGATGAGGAGCAAAACCCTATCTAGTTTCAAGCTCCTTTCCCAACTTGGCTTTGCCAGCAAACTCCCAGGAAATGGGAGCAGCCAGTGGAGAATTTCAGGTATGTTCAGGAAAAAGCATCTCTGTGTAAACTCTAACTCACTAAATACTTTGAAAGACTACAGTCTGAAACAGGCTGCAAATGGGGGGTTGTGGAGTCTCTCTCTCTGGAGATACTCAAGACCTGCCTGGATGCATTCCTGTGTGATTTGGTATAGGTGATCTGGCCATTCAAGGGGGGTGGACTAGGTGATTTTTTGAGGTCCCTTCCAGCCCTTAACATTCTATGATTCTGTGATTCTTAATTGTTGAGGATGCTGGTAGGTGACACCAGTCTAAACCTTATTTTCCACTTCAGGAGACCTGTAAAACCTGGAAGAAGGAGGAAAAAAAATATCTTTTGCACTTTTCTTCCACTCTACTTAATGTATATCAGATCTGTGTCATTTTCCTCTCCCCAGGCTAGTGTTCCTCTTGCTGTTTGTTCTCTTTACTGTCCTAGCTTTATGTCAGAGAGCTCTGTTTAGAGGCTGATTTTCCTGTAGCAAAATGGATTCAAGTATGTTCTGCTGCTTGTTCTGACTAAGAAGTTTTTGTTGCTGTGCATGTTACCACTGAACCATTGCTCACCAGTGGAAACCCCTGTAGATATGTGTGCCATCACTAAAGCTGTTCTGTGGTGCACAAGCAAAGCTGATGGGGTCTGGCCCTGAGCTGTGATGTGAGCTCTTGCAGGAATCTCACCATGATGGACAGTCTTGGTGTCAGCTCTGCTTGCAAGCTGTGACCTCTGCTGTTCACCACCTTCTCTCAGCTATAAATAAAACTGTGAGAGAGAGTTGGGAGATATTCTGAAAGCTGCAAAAGAGTTGGTGCATTCTAACGAGCTTCAGTCCTGCCTGAGTCACTGCGAGCTCCATCAGTCAAACGACTGTGAATATTATTGTAGACTGTAGACTTGTGCACTGGGAGGTAGATACAATAGGAGAAGGGAAACATTTTATTCATGGCGTTGTTTTCTGTATTTAGAAACTTCATTTTTCTAGTAATCTCCCTAGACTGGAAAGAAATCCTTTTGTCCCATCAGGCTCTTTTCAGGCTTCCATGGAGTTTTTTTACTTGTTTTTAAAGATATGAAGAGGTGTGAGTATCAGACTGCCTGAAAGGTGAGCAATAAGCACAACCCTGGAAAGCCAATCAGATCCTGGGCTGCATCAAGAGAAGTGTGGCCAGCAGCTCAAGGGAGGTGATTCTCCCCCTCTACTCAGCTCTGGTGAGACCCCACCTGGAGTACTGCCTCCAGTTCTGGAGCCCCTATTACAAGAGGGATATGGAGGTGCTGGAACATGTCCAGAGAAGGGCCACGAGGATGATCAGAGGGCTGGAGCACCTCTCCTATGAGGACAGACTGAGGGAGTTGGGGCTGATCAGTCTGGAGAAGAGAAGGCTCCGAGGTGACCTCATTGTGGCCTTCCAGTATCTGAAGGGGGCCTACAAGGAAGGCTGGGGAGGGACTTTTTAGGCTATCAGGTAGTGATAGGACTAGGGGGAATGGAATGAAGCTAGAGGTAGGCTAGATGTGAGGAGGAAGTTCTTCACCATGAGAGTGGTGGAGCCCTGAAATGGGTTGTCCAGGGAGGTGGTTGGGGCCCCGTCCCTGGAGGTGTTTAAGACCAGGCTGGACGAGGCTCTGGCCAGCCTGATTTAGTGTGGGGTGTCCCTGCCCATGGCAGGGGGGTTGGAACTAGATGATCCTTGTGGTCCCTTCCAACCCTGACTGATACTATGATACTATGACTCAATCTTTGTACATATCTCCAAGCTGTTCCTCCTTTCCATTAACTCCTGACCAAAGTGATAGTGCTTGCAAGAATGCACATTCCTTCACTTGACTAAACAAGACAGAAAGTCTCTTTTCTCAGAGGGTGACAGTCCTCTCTTTGATTAAACAGGCACCATAAAATACATTGAAAGCAAAGGTGGTCTCATTTTTCAAAGAGGAATTCATTAGGTAGCTAAGCTTAGTAGAGTCTCAGACACAAAATCTATTGGGCTGAGGAGCGTTCAGCTTTTGTACTGTGTTATATAAAACAGCCCCACAAACTGCATATGAGTTTGTATGTGTTATGTGCCATTGTAAATGCCTACAAAAAGGTGATCATGTAGAAAATAGAGCAAATAAACTGAGTGTGATCCTCATCTTTGCTCACTTGTTCTACTAATGAGGTGTCTGTGCTGCAGAAGATAAAAACAGTTTTCAAAACAGGGGTAAAGAACAAAGCTTGATACAATGAAACATTTTGGGGAGGATTGTTCCCATGTCCCAACAATGGATTTCTCTGTTAATGCAGAGTAAAAATCATCAGTTAAATCAAAGATATTTTTGAAACTCTGTGCACTGAGAATTAACTCTAATGGTGTTCTTGTTTATATTTTATCATGCTATTCAAAGCCCAGTTGAAGGCCACTGTGGAGTCATAGGCAGATAAAGATGCTTGAAGCATGGAAGTCCAGTGGATACAATTATCATTGTAGTGTTCTTTGCAGTAATTACTGAGACTGTTTAAAATGTTAATTGGACAGTAAGCTTCATCTCTAGAGAAAATGTCTACTGAACGCTTAGGTCATGCTCAAAATATGCCGGATCCTAAGAGGATATTAGTTGCTATGCTTCACAGGACATTATAGCAAAGACACAGTATTTCATATAGGAAATGCAAAAATAATGGAGAATATCAAATACAATCACAGAATGAACCAGGTTGGAAAAGACCTCTGAAGTCATCAAGTCCAACCTATCACCCAACACCATCTAGTCAACTAAACAATGGCACTAAGTGCCCCATCCAGTCTTTTTTAAACACTTCCAGGGATGGTGACTCCACCACCTCCCTGGGCAGCGCATTCCAATGGCCAATCTCTCTTTCTGCAAAGAATTTCTTCCTAACCTCCCTTGGTGCAGCTTGAGGCTGTGTCCTCCTGTTGCTGACTGCCTGGGAGAAGAGACCTCCCTTTAGGTAGTTGTAGACAGCATTAAGGTCTCCCCTGATCCTCCTCTTCTCCAGGCTCACTCACCCCAACTCCCTCAGCCTCTGTCACAGGGCTTGTGCTCCAGACCCCTCACCAGCCTTGCTGCCCTTCTCTGGACAAGTTCAAGCATCTCAACATCTTTCTTAAATTAAGGAGCCCAGAACTGGGCACAGTACTCAAGGTGTGGCCTAACCAGTGCTGAATACAGGGGAAGAATGACTTCCCTGCTTCTGCTGACCACGCTATTCCTGATGCCAATGCCAACTGGAGTGTTTCGCAGTTTTAAGCAGGCATTTTGTTTGGTTTAATCTTTTGTTTTTTGCTTCCATGTGGTTCAGTTTGTGCTGGCAGACAGGAGATATATCAGGGGTGGGGGAAAAAGAACTGTTGTCACAGAAGTAAGAAAATAGAGCGTGATGAAGTTTTTGCATGTGACTATCAATGGGAAGAATGGGATGCTTGTTGCCTCCCATTGCTGTCTTTATGGCAGAAATTCAGTTTATATTCAATGGCTAGTTCTGGTCTAAAAAGAGGTCTGGTCTATGGTAAATACAGAAGACTGTGCAAAGCTTCATGCATGTGGATATAAGAGGATTAAACAGTTGCAGTACTTCAAATGTTTTTGGCCATAACTGCAAACCCATGCCTCCTTAAGCATAAACACTGCTTGCAAAACATGCAAACAAAAAAAGACAGGCAGCTTCTCTTCAGCATCCAGCCTCCTGGAAAAAACTCTTTTCTTCAGGAAAGGCGAGAAGTGCCAGCTAAAATAACTTTCACACGAAAAGGAGTCCTCACGTATGTGGGAGCTGTATGTATCTAAGCTGAAGTGATACAATGTGATTAACCAAGAGCAGAACAGTCATCGTGTACAAGACCATCAAGCAGAAAGCAGGCAATTCTTTTTCATTGACCTGGGGATGTCTTGTCCCAGGACTACAGTGGGACAGTAATGCTCCTTTGTAAACTATTCTGTTAGTAAAGTCTGTAGGCACTCTACCTGCTGTCTACTCCAGAACTGGTTGGTGAGGGGTTTGGAACACAAGCCCTATAAGGAGAGGCTGAGGGAGCTGGGGTTGCTTAGCCTGGAGAAGAGGAGACTCAGGGGCAACCTTATTGCTCTCTACAACTACCTGAATGGAAGTTGTGGACAGGTGGAGGTTGGTCTCTTCTCCCAGGCAGCCAGCACCAGAACAAGAGGACACAGTCTCAAGCTGCACCAGGGGAGGTTTAGGCTGGATGTTAGGAAGAAGTTCTATACAGAGAGAGTGATTGCCCATTGGAATGGTCTGCCCAGGGAGGTGGTGGAGTCACCATCATTGGAGGTGTTCAGGAGGAGACTTGATGGGGTGCTTGGTGCCATGGTTTAGTTGTTTAGGTGGGTTGGATTGGTTGATAGGTTGGACGCAATGATCTTGAAGGTCTCTTCCAACCTGGTTTATTGTATTGTATTGCATTGTATTGTATTGCTACCACAGAGCCCTGATACAGCAGGGACAGCAGAGCTCTGCTGAGGCCCTTCTGAAGATGCTCCAGAAATTGGTGGGAAGTTTTGTTGTTGTTGGTTTGTTTGTTTTGGTGGGCTGGGGGTTGGTTTGTTTTGGAAGGTTGTTTTTTATTTTTAATTTAGCTTGTTGTTGTTGTTGTTCCAGTTTATATATGTACACTGGAAAGCTGCCCAGCAGAAAATGACATGGAGGGGCTGGTTAAGAGCTGGCTGAACACAAGCCACCAGTGTGCTCAGGTGGCCATGAAGGCCAACAGTCCTGTATCAGAAATGGCATGGCCAGCAGGAGTAAGGAAGTGATTGTGCCCCTGTACTCAGCATTGGTGAGACTGTACCTTGAGTACTGTGTCCAGTTTTGGGCACTGCAGTATAATAAGAAAGACATTGAGGTCCTGGAGTGGGTACAGAGAAGGACAATGAAGCTGGTGAAGTGTTTGGAGAGCATGTCTTATGAGGAGAGGTTGAGGGAGCTGGGATTGTTGAGCCTGAAGAAGAGGAGGCTGACAGGAGACCTTATTGCTTTCTAAGCTACCTGAAAGGCGGTTGTAGTGAGGCCAGTGTTGGCCTTCTCTCCCAAGTAACTAATGACAGGACAGGAGGTAATGGCCTCAGTCTGTGCTGGGGAGAGTTCACATTGAATATTAGGCTGAATTTCTTTACTGAAAGAGTGGTCAGGCATTGGAACAAGCTGCCCAGGGAAGTGGTGGAGTCACCATCCCTAGGGATATTTAAAAATGAGTGTATGTGGTACTTAAGGACATGGTCTACTGGCTATGGAGGTCTTGCATAAAAGGTTGGACTTGGTCTTACAGCCCTTTTCCAACCTTACTGATTCTGTGATTCTAAGATATACCACAACTCATTGGTTGTATATAGATGCCATTTTAGAATCATAGAATCATAGAATCAGTCAGGGTTGGAAGGGACCACAAGGATCATCTAGTTCCAACCCCCTGCCATGGGCAGGGACACCCTACACTAGATCACGCTGGCCAGAGCCTCATCCAGCCTGGTCTTAAACACCTCCAGGGACTGGGCCTCAACCACCTCCCTGGATAACCCATTCCAGGCCTTCACCACTCTCATGGTAAAGAACTTCTTCCTCACATCCAGCCTGAATCTCCCTATTTCCAGCTTCATTCCGTTCCCCCTAGTCCTATCACTACCTGAGATCCTGAGAAGTCCCTCCCCAGCCTTCCTGTAGGCCCCCTTCAGATACTGGAAGGCCACAATGAGGTCACCTCGGAGCCTTCTCTTCTCCAGACTGAACAGCCCCAACTCCTTCAGTCTGTCCTCATAGGAGAGGTGCTCCAGCCCTCTGATTATCCTCGTGGCCCTTCTCTGGACACCTTCCAGCACGTCCACATCCCTCCTGTAATAGGGGCTCCAGAACTGGAGGCAGTACTCCAGGTGGGGTCTCACCAGAGCTGAGTAGAGGGGGAGAAGCACCTCCCTTGACCTGCTGGTCACACTTCTCCTGATGCAGCCCAGGATCTGATTGGCTTTCCAGGCTGCAAGTGCACATTGAGAGCTCCTGTTGAGCTTCTCGTCCACCAGCACCCCCAAGTCTCTCTCCTCAGGGCTGCTCTCCAGCCAGTCACTGCCCAGCCTGTATTTGTGCCTGGGATTGCCTCAACCCAGATGCAGGACCCTGCACTTGGTCTTGTTTTTTGTTTAAAGAGAGTGTTTTTTATTAAGCAGTTGTCCCTCATGCTTAGAATACTATTTTCTTTCTCTTTGTTTTCTTACTCTGTAGGTACTTCCACGTTTTGTTTGCTGTGTATAGGTATATATAAAACTCAGTGGATGTTACATCATTCTAGTGTCTTGTACAATGCATTGAGAAGTTTGAAGGCAAGAAGTAATGTATTTTAAGCTGCTATATTGTTTTATATTAGGAGACAACGTGAGAATCAGTTGAAGAGTAATGTATATATTAGTTTGCTATGAAGTTCCTATTCACTGCTGTTATTAAACTACATGACTGTGAGATTTTTCTTTTCCTTCTTTTAGTGACAGTCTCTTTGGACAGTGTTGGTTGAAAGGAGGAAATACCTCCTTCAACTTCCCTTCAAGAAGGGAATAAAAAGTTCCTAGTAGTGAGAAAAGAGAAACAGTTTTTTTCTTGGTGGACAAGAACCAGCTAGAGAAGGTTGAAGAATTGGGTCAGAAAGCTTGATGCCATCCTGAGGCTTAGGGGAAGGGATGTGGCCTCACTAAGGGGCCTGTCAGGACTCAGCATAATATTGCAGTTGTGTTCAAGCACAAAGAGATCTTGGGAGGACTCAAACTGTGAAAAATTTGCCAGGTTACTGGAAATATGTGCCAGAATTAGGCTTTATCAGATTTGGTTTATCTGTAGGCTTGGATTAGCTATAGGATAGATTGCAGATTATGTGGGCTCTTTAGCATTGTGTGTCCCCAGGGAGGGATCTTGAATGTAGAGCCTGATTGTGTAAAGTCAGGCAGCAGTCAGAACACCAGGTTGGCAACAATGAGAGCTTAGAAATGCCCAAGATAAAAAGGTGCTTCGAGCATCTCTGCTAGTGTCTTTATAAGACAAAAAGGTAATGTTGAGAAGGGAATGGCTCTCACCCTGCTATTGCCATGATACTACAATGCTGATGCTGTGCTGTTGTCTGCACAGAGCTGGGACTTGTCAATTCACCATCTTTCTCAAGCTACAGGAATTTGTCATTATCAGCATCCTCATTAGCTAGTTCAGAATCAGTGTGGGCTTTCCTGTGCTACAAAGCAGTCTTTGTATCAGTAGATACTCCTAATGCAGAAGAATAGTTAGCTTTCTTTTCCCCTGAGTGCAGTAGAAGTCGTTTCAATGAATAATGCAAAACATTTGAAGGTTTAGAGAAAGATACTTGAAGACAAATAGGTTTTATTTATGGTTGTGGTGCATAGCAGCAGCTAATCTATACCCCTCTTACTGCAGAATTATTTCAGGTGGATCATACAGTGAAATGAGTGGGGTTTGTTTTTCTTTTCAACAGATAGTTTGTGAGAAAAATTATTTTGGCTTTGTTTCTGTGAGGTTCCTGAGAACTTCTCAACTAGAAAGGTGTAGCCAAATGTCCTATCTGGCAGTGTCCAGCACTAGAGACCTTTCAGGGTTGTGCAGGAAATCCCAAGTCTGAAGGTTGGGATCAACTGCCCTTCATTGCAGGTCATCTTCTGGCTGCCAGGACAGCTTTTGTACTAGGAAATACTACTTGGGTGAATGCTGGCTTCAGTGCTTGTCCTGCCTTTGTGCATGTTGTTTCTTAGTGTGTCGCCAGCATGGCTGTGGCCTGTGCAATCTGGCAGTTTTCCTGGAGGTATCTAGGAGCAGCCTGGGCAGCACTGGGCAGCTTAGATACAGGTACTCAGTTGTGGGAAGAGGATGAAGAGAAGCTCATGTGCCTTGGCCCCTGGGCTAGACAAGGGCCAAGTGTCTGTGGCAGTGAAGGTGTAACCCAGGAACAGGCTTGTTCAGTCAAGCAGGTACAGTTTGCTGCCATCTGTTTGGGGCAGCCATGGTGCTTCCCCTCCACCGAGCTTGAGGTGCTCAGCCTTCTGCTGGGCTGACTGTACTTGTGAACACATCAGGAGATGGATGTGACAAAGAATTAATTACATTTGGGGGCTGATGAATGAGCAAGAAGTCAGAGCAATGGTGCAGGGAGAGGACAAAAACCTTGAGATGGAGGATGTGACTAAATGTGTTGACGATCTGCCATCATAGCTTTTTGCAGCAAGGACCCATTCCTGTGCAACCTGATCTCAGCAAAATTAGATGATCCCCAGAGGTCCCTTCCAATCCTTACCATTCTGTGCTTTCAAGTTCTAGTTATAGGGATGGATGTAAATGTTAGAGGGAGGTTTGATACACTTTCTAGCCTGCAAATAGACATTAGCATTTCTTTTATCAGGCTATCCTGCAGAGTCCTAAAAATAGTTTTATTCTTTAATGTCCAGGATTAACTTTTTTCCTACTATACTTTTAAAATACACTTCTTGTAAAGGAGCAGATGCAAGCTGCATGCAGACTTACCAAGCAGGAGAATTTTGGTTGCAGCCCCACATTCTGGCCAACCTTTGGTTTGAGTGTTTCATATTTGCAGTCAAGAGGGAGGCATCTTCTCAAATGGGTTAGAGGGATAGAGTTTCTTTTCTCCCCCTGCCTCCCCCTTCCTTTCCTTAGGAACAGCTTTCTCCCGTGCTCTCTCTACTGCCCCCATTCCAGCTAGTGTGAACACTGATCTGCTTGGGACAAGTTGTGCACCACTCTGAAGATCCTGGCGTCGCCTCTTTGTGGTCTTTCCCAGTCTAACAGCTGTGTCTCGATGCAGCTCTGGAGGTATTTTGTCCTTGGCAAATGATTTGCAAATCCTTTGCTGCCACTTGTTGATAATTTTGAATGGAAATCAGATTAATGATTGTTTCTCTAGTGGCAGTGTTGGCCTCTTAATAACAGTTATCCAGGTTTCTTCTGCCTGTTTAAATATCATGTGATCAGATGACTCCGAAAGAACATATCTGGGTAGTGTGCAAATGTCTAAATATAGCAATAATAATCTCTATCTTTCTTTTCAGTCAGCAGAATAAATTAGGGGATACACTTCCATTTGTGTGGAGTACACACTGAGATGAGTCTGTCTTGACATCTGTTTCAATAGTAATTTCTGATGTCTGCCTGATACCTCTGGAAGAGGAGAAATTCTGTAAAAATCTCAAATTTGTCATTGGTCTCTGGCAGTGGGTTGGGTTTGTTCCCTTTTATACTAGAGAATTACACAGTTCTCAGCCCCTTTCCAAACTGCCAACTTTCTGCTCCACTGAAGTTACTTCTGGCTCTAATCCCAGTATTTTGGGGGAACAATAGATCCTATTTTAGCCTACACAGATTTAATTGCTGTGAATAAGGTTGACAATTATCTCCTTTTGTATATGAGAATCCCACCAGCTGTTTTAGATGCATTTAAATTGCTGCACCATGCTCAACTCACTTGTCACATCAGGAGCTACAATGCCGAATCCCAGGCACCTGGTAGTCTGTCCTCAGCCTCTATTTTAAAACTCATGTGTGCAGCATTTAATTCTGTTTCTTCTACTTGCCCTTCAACCTTGGTTCTCCACACTGGGTGGCATCATTAGCTGTACGAAGGCACATCTATACCAGCTATGCCTTTTGAGGAAAATGCATTTCGAATAGCAAGAAAAGCTATTCAAAGAAGTTGGTGGGTGCCCTTGTAGGTTTGGGTTTCTGCACGTCGGGGTTTTTTTGCTCCCTCCACCCCCATAAGCTCTGGCACCTGAGGTGGGAATCATCTGACCACACGCTGACAATCTGCTGTGTAATTGTCTATGGGCAGCTTTCCTGTCCACAAAGAGGAACAGACATTTCATGCTAATGTAAACAACTAAAATAGGTCAGCTGAATCATGCCCCCAAATGTCCTCTTTCTCTTTGCTTATAAATAAAGTCTGAGTAATTAGCTCAGACTTAGCTGTCTGCACCATAGACATCTGACTAGATCTCATCTCTGGGGACCACTCTTGTAGCAGCAGTCACATGTGTTTGTAGACATATGTAGAAAGCTAAGAGGATTAACAGTACTTGGCTTCTTGATGCAGAGGCTCTGCAAGTGCCAAGGTGAAGGTGCTCTGGGCTTGACTTCTCAAAGCCAAAAGCAAACCTGAGTGGATTTTCCCATGTCAGTATTTGATGTACGCAGTTACAGGGCACTAAACTGGTGTGTGCCATCTCTTTCCCATTGCAAGCTTCCTAGATTCATAAGATACAGCTTCATAACTACTGGGGTGCTTTTCCAGAAATGTGAGTTTAAGCAAAACCTCAGCTCCCTATCATCTGCTATTTCTGCCTCTGTATTGTCTCTCTGGCCTTGCTGCGGCAGTATGTTGATTTGGTTTAATAAAAGATGATATATTTTGGTGCAGATGTCCCTGCACAATGGCAGGTGAAGGTGGAGGTCTCTTACACTGGGAAGGCCAAAAAGGGGCTGCTTGCGAAAGTTTGCTTTCCATCCTCTGCATGAGAAGTTTGATTTTCCAAATTATTCAGCTGTTGAATCCTGCAGGGTTTTCTTCTCAGCCTGCATACAGACATTCTTCAGTGTTTGTTTACAGTCTTGTCAAGGGGTTAATAAATTAAAACTTCCAATTTCAGTCACTGCCCTAGTGCACATTTTCCATTTGTGCAACTGTAATTATGATTTCTGAAAACTACTTGTTCCTTGGTGTAGCAAGGGTGAAGCCCTGGAATGGGTTATCCAGGGAGGTGGTTGAGGCCCCATCCCTGGAGGTGTTTAAGCCCAGGCTGGATGAGGCTCTGGCCAGCCTGATCTAGTGTGAGGTGTCCCTGCCCATGGCAGGGGGGTTGGAACTAGATGATCCTTGTGGTCCCTTCCAACCCTGACTGATTCTATGATTCTAAGATGCAGTGACACACTAATAGTTTATTATTTTCTCATCCATATTTTTACAGAACTTGACAAGACTTAAATTTCCCAGTCTCAGAGGAATGGGGAGGATTGCATAGAAGTTACAGTAGCCAGCTGGTTCTGTTGCTGGCTTTGTTCTTATTGATGCCTCTCTGGGATTGTGAGTACCTTTGATCAGGCCACACAGGATCCATTCCATCAGTGCTGCTTAGATCTGTTTCTGATGAAACTTGGTGTTTATACTGATCCTAAGTGTGCACAGGACTGGTCCTATTTTTTAACAGTAAAAATAGTTAAGTAGTTCTGGTTGGTTTTTCTTTTGTTTTATATATAGTTAAAAGACAGTATAAAAACAAACAAAACCCAACTCAACAATCTCCTTACAAGTGAATCTGGATGTTGGGATCAAGAGCATCCTGATGAGGTTTTCAGATTACACCAAAATTAATAGGGAGATTGCCATTCCAGAAGGGAAAGCCATCTTCCAGGAAGCCCTGGACAAGGCTGTAGGAGTGGGCTAGCAAGAACCTCATGAAGTTCAATGAGGACAAGTGTAGGGTCTGGCACCTGAGAATACCTAGCCCAGAAGTGACTGAGAGCCCTGGGGCTGTTTAGTCTGGAGAGCAGAAGGCTGAGAGGGGATCTCATCAATGCCTATCAATATCTGAGGGGTGGGGGTCAAGTGGAGGGGGCTTGGTGAACAAGCCAAATGTGATTGACCAGTGTGCTGTGGTGGCAAAGCAAGCCAGCAGGATGCTGTGTTGCATCAACAAGGACATAATCAACAGAGGTAAAAAGGTCATTGTTCCACTCAGTGCTGTTCAGGCCACACCTGGAGCACTGCATCCAGTTTAATAATACAATAATAATAATAATACAATACACCAGGTTGGAAGAGACCTTCAAGATCATCGCGTCCAACCCATCAAACAATCCAACCCACCCAACAACTAGACCATACAGCCAAGCACCCCATCAAGTCTTCTCCTGAACACCTCCAGTGAAGGTGACTCCACCACCTCCACGGGTAGCCCATTCCAATGGGCAATCACTCTCTCCGTGTAGAACTTCTTCCTAACATCCAGCCTAAACCTGCCCTGGCGCAGCCTGAGACTGTGTCCTCTTGTTCTGGTGCTGGCTGCCTGGGAGAAGAGGCCAACCTCTGCCTGGCTACAACCTCCCTTCAGGTAGTTGTAGAGAGCAATAAGGTCACCCCTCAGTCTCCTCTTCTCCAGGAGACTTAGATCCCCTCTGTACAAAAAAAATATTCAGACAGGCTGGAAAGTGTTGAGAGAAGGGCCAGGAGAGTAAGCAGAAGGCTGTCAGCCATGTGAGGAAAGGCTGTGAGAGCTGGGGGTGTTCAGCCTGGAAAAGAGGAGGCTTAGGGCAGACTTTGTCACCATGGACCAGGACATAGAAGTTGGCTACCAGTGGGATGGAGACTCCCTGTTTCCAAGGAATCCCACAGAAAAGACAAGGGGAGATGGGGACAGGTGATGGCTGGAGAGATTCCAATTGCACTCCAGAAGAAAATGTTTCTCCATGAGCACAGTCAGACATTAGAATCATTTCCCAAGGGCAGCAGTGGATTCCCCTCCATTGGACAGTTTGAAGACTCAGCTTGCCAAGGTGCTGGGCCAGCACATTTCAAACAGTAAAGCCCATGAATTTTGGAGGCCATGAGTAGGAAGGCAATATAGTGGTACCATCTGTCACCATCTAACAGCACTAACATTTTAAGATGATATGTTTTAAGCTGGTCTTTGTCTGCAGTAAGTGGAGATCAATGCTTCTGGAAGCTTATTTGTGCTATTTCTATTTGTCTACTCATATACACATTGCTATTAAGGGGGAAAATGGGATCGGTGAGGGATTTTTAGGGTGTCAGGTAATGATAGGACTGGGGGAATGGACAAAAAATAGAAATGGGTAGATTCTGATTGGATGTCAGGAAGAAATTCTTCCCCATGAGGGTGGTGAGACACTGGAACAGGTTCCCCAGGGAGGTGGTGGAAGCCTCATCACTGGACGTTTTTAAGGCCAGGCTGGATGTGGCTCTGGGCAACCTGATCTAGTGTGAGGGGTCCATGCTCATGGCAGGGCAGTTGGAACTGGGTGATCCTTGATTTCCCTTCCAAGCCCAACAATTTGATGACTCTCAAACAAATTTGCAGTTTAGGATGGATGTTAGAAAGAAATTCTTCCCAGAAAGAGAGATTGGCCATTGGAATGTGTTGCCCAGGGAGGTGGTGGAGTCACCACCCCTGGAAGTGTTTAAAAACAGTCTGGATGAGGCACTTAGTACTATGGTGTAGTTGATTAGATGATATTGGGTGATAGGTTTCACTTGATGACCTTGAAGGTCTTTTCCAACCGAGTTAATTCTGTGCTGGGCTACTCCATTTCCTCTTGGCCTATTTGGACACAATTAACTATCCTTAGTCATAGCACTTCTTAAAATATTTGATAGTTTGTTCTAGGTATTTGCCAGTCTGTACATTCTTGGTGTACTTGGATGTGTTTGCAAGTGATGACTTGATGTTTCATGTGAGCCAGAGGTGCTTTTGCTATTGACTTTGCAAGGGGTGAGATTCCTAATAGAGACATATTTGCAGCCCAAGTAGAAGAAACAGTAGTGCCGGAGAAGCATGGCCTGGTAATAGCTGTGTAGCTGTTCCTGTGCCCATACAGGCTAGAACTAGATCTCAGCTTGGAGCTATTCTGCATTTCAGGCTTCATAAGGTAGCAGGGAGGAGCTCCCACTTGGTGCCAGATCCTGTGCACATACCAGGTAAGGCACATATCTGTTGCTTTGTGCTTTGCTCCCTCTGCATTCCCATATGGACACAGCCCTGGACAATCTGCTGTAGGTGACCGTTCTTGAACAGGGAGCATAGAGCAGATGACTTCCAGAGGTCCCTTCCAAGCTCAACCAATATTGCATCTCCCAGAACTGTTCTTCAGCCTTTCTGTGCCTCCTTTGCTCTTGGACATGGGCAGCATCTCTTCATCCCACCTTCCCTGCAAAGGCAGCAAGAGCCTCTGGGGATGATTTACCCTGGGGTTCAGCCCTGGTGCCTACCCAGTGTTCACATCCATGCCATCTGAGGCACAGCAGGACTGGTTGCAGCACACATCCAGGATGTGTTGTGGCATACCATGATAATAGGTGGCATGCAGATCTCTGAGCTTGAGTTCCATGGACAAAAGTAGCAGATGAGCCTGGAAAGGAGACCCTTGTCTGCTAGTTCTGTGCACACACACAGACACACACTCATTTGCTCACTGCTCTATTTACTGGCAGGTAGAAATTCTGCATTTGGCTGGGATCCTTCTTTTTTACTGGTAGTGGTTTTACCAGGGTCCCTGCGTTAACTTTGTTTCCAAATCATCACTACACTTGACATTTTAGATCTGTGAGGTCTTAGCAACTGATCCAAGATCTTAAGAAATTTGACCTATATTCCATGAAAATGTAACAGCATAACATTTAACTGAACTTTGAATAGCTTCCCTGCAAAATACCATATTTTTTTCTGCACAGGGGTGAGTGTGCACATATCTGTACATAAAATATATGCAAAAAGTACTGCAGCATTTTCTTAAGATTGTTTGATAAGGAACTGGCTTGATGGCCGCACCCAAGGAGTGGCTGTCAACGGGTCCATGTCCCAGTGGAGGCCAGTGACAAGCGGAGTCCCTCAGGGATCAGTCCTGGGACCTGTCCTGTTCAACATCTTTGTGGGTGACATGGACAGTGGCATCGAGTGCACCCTCAGCAAGTTTGCTGATGACACCAAGCTATGTGGTGCAGTGGACACGCTGGAGGGAAGGGATGCCATCCAGAGGGACCTGGACAGGCTGGAGAGGTGGGCACAAGCCAACATCATGAGCTTCAACAAGACCAAGTGCAGGATCCTGCATCTGGGTCGAGGCAATCCCAGGCACAAATACAGGCTGGGCAGTGACTGGCTGGAGAGCAGCCCTGAGGAGAGAGACTTGGAGGTGCTGGTGGACGAGAAGCTCAACATGAGCTCTCAATGTGCACTTGCAGCCCGGAAAGCCAATCAGATCCTGGGCTGCATCAGGAGAAGTGTGACCAGCAGGTCAAGGGAGGTGCTTCTCCCCCTCTACTCAGCTCTGGTGAGACCCCACCTGGAGTACTGCCTCCAGTTCTGGAGCCCCTATGACAGGAGGGATGTGGACGTGCTGGAGCGTGTCCAGAGAAGGGCCACGAGGATGATCAGAGGGCTGGAGCACCTCTCCTATGAGGACAGACTGAAGGAGTTGGGGCTGTTCAGTCTGGAGAAGAGAAGGCTCCGAGGTGACCTCATTGTGGCCTTCCAGTATCTGAAGGGGGCCTACAGGAAGGCTGGGGAGGGACTTCTCAGGATCTCAGGTAGTGATAGGACTAGGGGGACGGAATGAAGCTGGAAATAGGGAGATTCAGGCTAGATGTGAGGAAGAAGTTCTTCACCATGAGAGTGGTGAAGCCATGGAATGGGTTATCCAGGGAGGTGGTTGAGGCCCCGTCCCTGGAGGTAGAATCATAGAATCATAGAATCATAGAATCAGTCAGGGTTGGAAGGGACCACAAGGATCATCTAGTTCCAACCCCCCTGCCATGGGCAGGGACACCCTACACTAGATCAGGCTGGCCAGAGCCTCGTCCAGCCTGCTCTTAAACACCTCCAGGGACGGGGCCTCAACCACCTCCCTGGATAACCCATTCCAGGCCTTCACCACTCAAGGTGTTTAAGAGCAGGCTGGATGAGGCTCTGGCCAGCCTGATCTAGTGTGGGGTGTCCCTGCCCATGGCAGGGGGTTGGAACTAGATGATCCTTGTGGTCCCTTCCAACCCTGACTGATTCTATGATTCTATGAAATACTGTGACATTTTAATACCCTAAATTTGGGAAAGCCAATCTTTCAGCTGGCTGTTACTCCCAAGCAGAATGAATGAACAGTATACAAATGTTTCAAGATCTATCAAGATTAAGGATGCTGCCATTGTTCTACAGCCTTCCTCCCCCCACCCCCACCCCAGCTCAGGATTGCTGATATTTAGCTTGTATTTTTACAGCTTCAAAGATGAGGTCTAAGTAATTTTAATAATAGAAGTAAAAGATTGGATGTTGTACATTTCTGTGACAAGGAGTCACAGAATTGTCAGGGTTGGAAGGCACCTCAAGGATCATCTAGTTCCAACCCCTTGGCCATGGGCAGCAACCCTTTCCACTAGATCAGGTTGCCCAGAGCCACATCCAGCCTGACCTTAAAATCATCCAGGGATGGTGCTTCCACTCAGTGTCTCACCACTCTTGTGGTGAAGAAGTTGTTCCTAACATCTAATCTAAATCTTCCCTCCCCTAGCTTGGATCCATTCTCCCTAGTCCTATCACTACCCGACATCCTAAAAAGTCCCTCCCCAGCTTTCTTGTAGGCCCCCTTCAGATACTGAAAGGCCACAATATGGTCTTGTCAGAGCCTTCTCTTCCCCAGACAACACCACCAACTGTCTCAGCCTATCCTCACAGGAACGGTGCTCCAGCACACTCATTGCAGTGTTTTTCTGCACGTGGCCTCTTCCTGCAGGTCTGCTATTTAATGTTCTCCCAGAGGAAAAGTGATGGATGTAAAACTCCATCAGCAGGATGAAGTTTTTCTTTCAGCTATTCTGAACAATCAGCAGCATATGAGCGGCTTTGAATTAACTTTCGACGTGTGGGTTCCTGGTAATAAAGCTGTGCATAAGTCTATTGCATTCTACATAATGTTTTCTTTTTTTCCTTTTTTTTTTTTTTGGTTTTTTTTACCCCTTGCTTTGCCTATGCATGTGTGCTTTCATACATGCACACTTTGCTACAATGACTTTTTAAGAACACAGGAGCAGATTGCCTACTTTCAGGTTATAGGAGCTTCACAATACCTGCTGCAGTAGGGGGATATTGTGAATAAGGCATTAGTGCTTATCAGTGGAAATGTGTCTGCTCTGTTACATTCGTAAAGATTAGCTTGGGGCTAATTGGAGTTGACAGCTGTATAAAAGGGATTACTACCATCACTGTGGAACTCTTGTGGTTAACTTTCACACATGCTAAATATGAGAGGTAATTTTATTTTTTTAAAGCTTGGACTGGTTTTGCATAAGCTGTTTATCTTGATTTTCTTTTAACCCTGAGAGAGCTGAGACTGCAGTCCACAGCTTCGTGACCTAATGGATTTACTGAACTACTTTAAACACATACCTTGCTTCATTGTAAGCATAAGGAGAGCTTTTATTTCACAGAATCACAAAACTTTCAGGGTTGGAAGGGACCCTGAGGATCATCTAGTTCCAACTCCTCAGCCATGGGCAGTGACCCTTTCCACTAGATCAGGTTGCCCAGAGCCACATCCAGCCTGGCCTTAAAAGCCTTCAGGGATGAGGCTTCCATTACCTCCCTGGGCAACCTGTTCCAGTGTCTCACTACTCTTTTGGTGAAGAATTTCTTCCTAACATCTAATCTCAATCTCCTCTCCTCTAGCTTGGATCCATTCCCCCTAGTCCTGTCGCTACCTGACACCCTAAAAAGTCCCTCCCCAGCTTTCTTGTAGGCCCCCTTCAGATACTGGAAGGCCACAATAAGGTCTCATCAGAGCCTTCTCTTTTCCAAACCAAGCAATCCCTACTCTCAGAACCTCAGGAGACTGCTTGAAAGAGCCCAGCGTCCAGTGCAAAGCCACAAAAATGATTAAGATCTTCCTTACAAGGAGAGTCTGAGGGATCTGGGGCTTGTTAACTTGGAGAAGAGGAGTCTAAGGGGTGGCCTTGTTCATGTTTATAAAGATGTAAAGGGTGAGTGTAAGAGGATGAAGTCAGGCTCTGCTCGGTGATGCCCAGTGATGGGACAAGGGGCAGTGGGTGGAAGTTGAGGCATAGGAAGTTCCATGGAAACATGAGGAAAAATGTTTTCACTGTGAGGGTGCCAGAACACTGGAACAGGCTGCCCAGGGGGGTTGTGGAATCTCCCTCATATTCAAAACTTGCCTGGATGAGCTCCTGTGTGATCGGCTCCTGGTGATCCTGCTCTGGCAGGCTTGGACTAGATGATCTTCTGAGGTCCCTTCTAACCCCTAGCATTCTGTGATTCTGTGATGTTAAGTCCTGCAATAGCATTTTGGAAAGTTCATGCAAATAATGTCAGAATGGACTACCCTCCCAACATATCATTTCCTTCAGTTCAAAGACAAGCTGTATTACCCATTTATGTTCATTCACACTGAACTTTTGGCAGAGATTTTTAGAGCTTTTTTCCATCATTATCTTTCACTTCTTCAATGTATGTTCAATTTTCTACTCTGGGGCCTTGCCTGGTTTAATCCTATATTTAGTCCTTTGAAACTTGGCAAGTGTAGTAGCTCCTAAAGCCAGATCCTAAAGTGAACTTGGTCTAATATGTCAGTGTGATTATTAATACAAGAACACACATTTTCACACTGGAGCACTGAAAGACTCATCTTTATGGCTAAACGCTCACTTCCTCCTTGGTTAAGAGCATGAATTGAGCCCCATGGCTTTAGAGAACTGCTTCAGGGATGGCTTAATTTTCTGCCTGCAGTGGACAGAACTGGTGGTTATTTTGATGTGAACAGTATGACAGAGTAATGAATGAATGAAACTGTTTCGTCTGCTTGAAAAGCTGCCTTTCATCTGTGGGAGGAGGTGAACAGCTAGGAGGAAATATCTTTCAAGTCTTTTCTCAGTGCAGAAATAAATCTTGTGTGGGTGAAAGCAGGGAAACAGCCACCTACCTGGAAATCTAAGACTATAAATGAGATGTCACAGAAAAAAAGCACTGGCATCCACTCACAAGATAATCCACTGGTGGTGAGGGGAAAAGGAGTGGGGGAGAGAGAAGAAAAGCCAGCAATAATTGTAGAAAAGGGTTTTTTTATGGTATCCTTAATCATCATTCTGAGTGTTGAAATGAAAAAGCAAAACTCTAGGAACATATTGCCTGTTGTGTATAGGCATGTTGTTCATCTGGGTTGCTTCTGTGTTATTAGCTGGGATGGATGCAAGCTCACACCAATATTTATGGTTGCAAGGTAGCATGTGTGTACCACAGCTGGAGTGAGGAGGGAGGCTGGTTGTAGCTCTTCTGAGCAGCTGGAGCCTGCTGGGCTGATGGCAGAAGAAAAGAGCTCTGTGCTGCTTAATGAATTAATTTATTCAGTGTTAAAACAATTACAGGTGCTCACTTGCCACTCTGAACCCCCAGCCTCAAGTGGAACATTGTAATAAACCATGACCTGCCCGTGGATATATCTGCTTTTGTCTACCTTCTTCTTCCTAATCCTTAAGGAGGAGCTATTGCATTTGCCCTGGGAGTTAGCAAATTGAAGTTTTTGTAGATCAGGTGAGAGCAGTTTCCTCACATAAAGGCATCTTGCAGCACATCATACAAGCAATTCTCCTTCATTCAGGAGTAGGGAGGTGATTGTTCCCTTGTACTCAGTTCTGATGAGGCCAACCCTCTAGTATTGTGTCTAGTTTTGGGAACGTCAATACAAGAGAGATGTGGAGGTGCTGGAGCCAGTGCAGAAGAGGGGCAACGAAGTTGGGGAAGGGCCTGGAGAATAAGTCTTCTGAAGAGCAACTGAAGGATCTGAGGCTGTTTAGTTTGAAAAAGAGGAGGCTGAGGGGAGACCTCATTGCTGTCTGCAACTACCTGAAAGGATGTTGTGGAGAGATTGGTGCTGGTCTCTTCTCACTGGTAATTAGTGATAGAACAAGGGGTGAATGGCCTCAAACTGGAGGTTGAGACTGGACATCAGGGAAAAAAAAATCAGGGAAAGAGTGGTCAGACATTGGAATTCTGTGATTCTGTGAATGGGCTGTCACAAACCCTGGATGTGTTTAAAGGTCACTTGGATGTGGTGTTTGGGGATATGGTTTATGGGTGAACCTTGTAGAGTAGAGTTATCGGCTGGACTCGATGATCCTGAGGGTCTTTTCGAACCTGAATGATTCTGTGATTCACCTTACGTAATGGACTCTGCTTTAATTTTCTGTTGTGGGCTAAATTGTCTGATGCAGCCCACAGGGTCTGACACTGGAATGTCAAAATGCCTACAAGTGTTTCTAAAAAGGAAGCGCAGCAGAGAAAGGGGCAGATAAATCAATGTTCATGTAAGGCAGCTGCATTGGGGTAAATTTTTTTGTTGTTGTTTTGAGCAGGAGGAGTGAGGGACAGGTGTGGTTAGGCATTTTGTAATTATCCTTTTTTTCAGTTTGCAAACAGCAGGAAGGTTGGCAATATGTTTATTTCAGAAACATTATATGCCAGAACTGCAGAAAGTCACTTTTATCCACAGTAAATAACAAACCCCAGCGGCAGCCCTTGGTTGTCATTGTTTAGTTCTTATGATTATTGAATACAACCATTATTTCCTAGAAAAGAAGTTGTTTACTTCTGCAATGAGTAGTTTTGCTTTTTGATACTATTAGTAACCTGAAAACTGATAATGGAGAAACAAGGAACATGTTCAAAGTTGTACAGTTTAATACATGTTTAAGATTTTGTGTCTATTCATTAGATAAATGATGGAGTTAGAGAAGTTTTGGGTTTGTGATTGAAATATTATTTTTTGAAAGGCATGTATTACTTTGAAGCAGGTAACTTGTTTGCAGGGCTTTTCTTTATAATATATTTTTTTTATCTTATGGGACTTTCAGCTTTTGTTTCAGCAGAGTTGGGCTGGGGTCAGAGTGGCTGGAGAGCGGCCAGGCAGAAAGGGACCTAGGGGTACTGGTTGATAGTAGGCTGAACATGAGCCTGCAGTGTGCCCAAGTGGCGAAGAAGGCCAGTGGCATCCTGGCCTGTATCAGGAACAGTGTGGTCAGCAGGAGCAGGGAGGTCATTCTGCCCCTGTACTCAGCACTGGTTAGGCCACACCTTGAGTCCTGTTCTGGGCCCCTCAGTTTAGGAAAGGTGTTGACTTGCTGGAATGTGTCCAGAGAAGGGCAACAAAGCTGGGGAGGTGTTTGGAGCACAAGCCCTATGAGGAGCGGTTAAGGGAGCTGGGCTTGCTTAGTCTGCAGAAGAGGAGGCTCAAGGAAGACCTTATTGCTGCCTACAACTACCTGAAAGGAGCTTGTAGCCAGGTGGGGCTGGGTCTCTTCTCCCAGGCAACCAGCACCAGAACAAGAGGAACAGTCTCGAGCTGTGCCAGGGGAGGTTTAGGCTGGATGTTAGGAAGAAGTTCTTCATAGAAAGAGTGATTGCCCATTGGAATGGTCTGCCCAGGGAGGTGGTGGAGTCACCGTCACTGGAGGTGTTTAGGAAGAGACTGGATGGGGCACTTGGTGCCCTGGTTTATTTGATTAGATAGTGTTGGATAATAGGTTGGACTTGATGATCTCAAAGGTCTCTTCCAACCTGGTCTGGTCTGGTCTGGTCTGGTCTGGTCTATTCTATTCTATTCTATTCTATTCTATTCTATTCTATTCTATTCTATTCTATTCTATTCCTCACCAACAAATGCAGGTTGATGCACCTGCCCCTTTCAAGGGGCATGAAGTGCCAAGACCTTTGCTCTGGAATTGGTTCTGTAGAACATCTTGACTCTCAGAATAAGTCTTTAAAACAGAGGTGAAACTAGGAATGCTCTCCACTACTGCAGAGAGGAACAAGGAGAAGCAGATAGGATTTGTGGTGTCTACCCATGCTCACAAGTAGTTGTCAGTTGCCCCACAGATAAGTACATGGAAGTGGGTAGTTCAGAGTCCCTGCTTACAGGCTTTATTTCTTAGCTCAGGCAGGTCCAGAGTGTATGTGTGAGCAGTTCCCAGGCTTCTTGTGGTGCAATGTAACTCTCTGAGTTCTTGTAACTCTCTTAGTCCTTACATTTGTTTAGTTGTTTAGGTGGGTTGGATTGGTTGATGGGTTGGACGCAATGATCCTGAAGGTCTCTTTCAACCTGATGTATTGTATTGTATTGTATTTCAATAAGCATTTTCAGTGCACACTGCTGTTGTCATGGGTCATTCAAAATTTTTGCCAGGCTCTTTGCCTTTATCTGTTATTTTTATATAGGTATGCTGCATACAAAATTTTGCTAGACTTAAGAGTTTAAAAAATGCCAGTGTTGGTCAACCACTTTATTTATTTATCTATTTATTTAGGTATTTATTTATTTAAATTTTCCAGAATTTGGGCTCTAGATCAGGGTAAAACTCCAACAGCACAGCTGGAAACTTTTGCTGAAGCAAATAGAAGCTAATGTAATCTCAACAAGTATGAAATAGGGAGGAGTAAAGCAACCAAAGAGTGTATGTACTAATATTGATGTGAAAAATAGCTGAAGAGTACTGCTTCAAAAGACTTGAGCTGGTTTGTTGTGGGGTTTTGGTGATGCTGCTTTTTGTTGTTGTTTGTTTTGAGGAAACTTATCAAAATTAATTTTGGATTCATTCACTGGTCTGTTTTGTTCTTTTAAGATAAACTTAGGATTTTGTAATCAGTGACCTCAGCACAGGAGTTTGAGCTCTGCTTGTTGAATGAAGAATAGCAGCACAGTGTGACCTACATTTCCATTCAGCTGGATGGGATTTGGGGTCTCGCGAGATACCAGCAGAATGTTAATTGTGAGCCAAACCAAACTAGCTGGCACCTATCTGAAGGACTTGCTTTTGGCTAAGAGCATGTCAGAGATTAGTCTTGTCAAGTACTGAAGTGTCCAAGGTTGATGCAAGTACCTCCTCAAATGTGACCACACCACTTCGTGTGCAGGTTTCAGTAAGCTCCTGTTTGCAGTGTACAGTGTATTTTTACTAGCACCATTATGCCATGATCTAAACCTCAGGACTGTTATTAAATATAGGAGCTAATAATGTAAAAAGAGGAATATCTCATCCAAATTAGATGCATTATTTGCTGACGGATGAGAAGCTGTACATGAGCAGACAGTGTGTGCTTGCAGCCCAGAAGGCCAATCACATCCTGGGCTGCAGCAAAAAAATGCACTGCCAGCAGATCCAGAGAGGGGATTCTACCACTTTGCTCTGGTGAGACCTCACATGGAGTACTGCACCCAGCTCTGGAGCCCTCAAACCTAGGAAGGGCATGGACCTGATGGAGTGGGTCCAGAGGAGGGCCACAAAAGTTACCAGGAGATTGGAACACCTCTGCTACAAAGCCAAGCTGAGGGGTCTGGGGTTGTTCAGCCTGGAGAAGAGGAGGCTCCGGGGAGACCTAAGAGCAGCCTTCCAGTACCTGAAGGGGGCCTACAAGAAGGATGGAGAGAGACTGTTTTCAAAGGCCTGCAGTGACATGACAAGAGGCAATGGCTTCAAACTAGAGAACAGGAGGTTTAGATTGGATGTTAGGAAAAAGCTCTTTACTATGAGGGTAGTAGAACACTAGAACAGGTTGCCCAGGGAGGTGGTTAGGGCCCCTTCCCTGGAGATATTCAAAGTGAGGCTCAACAGAGCTCTAGATAACCTAAGGAAGAAGATAACCTGAGGAAGAAGTTCTTCACCATGAGAGTGGTGAAGGCCTGGAATGGGTTATCCAGGGAGGTGGTTGATGCCCCGTCCCTGGAGGTGTTTAAGACCAGGCTGGACGAGGCTCTGGCCAGCGTGATCTAGTGTAGGGTGTCCCTGCCCATGGCAGTGGGGTTGGAACTAGATGATCCTTGTGGTCCCTTCCAACCCTGACTGATTCTATGATTCTATGATTCTAATCTAGTTGAAGATGCCCCTGCTGACTGCAAGGGGAGTTGGATTAGATGACCTTTGGAGGTCCTTTCCAACCCAGACCATTCTATGATTTGGGTTGAACTTCATAAAAGAGTGGATAGAAGATAAACAGGTAATTTGGAAGACATGAGAAGGGATGTAAAGGAGTTGATCATGATTATGCCTATCTAATGAATTCATTGAGGAATTATGGGGAGGAAAAACAAAAGCAAGAATTCCCTCGAAAACATGTCTCAGAGTAAAAGCTAGAGAATTATATGGGATTCAGTCTTTTTTTCTTTTTTAATTAATTTTTCTCTGCATTTTATTAATTGCAGGACAACTCTATGATTAGAGGTCAGATGGTTTGGTTTTGGTGTTTTTTTGGTGAGAGAGCCAGAGGTGTGGGGGTTTTAAAATCACGTGTGAGAAAGTAATGTTTTGTCTCATTTCATTCACGTTATTGGAGGATAGCTTGCATGTCAAGGCAGACAGCAAAAGAGATATGAAGGGGGACTGAAAATACAATACAATACAATACAATACAATACAATACACCAGGTTGAAAGAGACCTTCAAGATCATCGCGTCCAACCCATCAACCAATCCAACCCACCCAAACAACTAAACCATACAGCCAAGCACCCCATCAAGTCTCCTCCTGAACACCTCAAATGAAGGTGACTCCACCACCTCCACGGGCAGCCCATTCCAGTGGGCGATCACTCTCTCTGTATAGAACTTCTTCCTAACATCCAGGCTAAACCTGCCCTGGTGCAGCCTGAGACTGTGTCCTCTTGTTCTGGTACTGTCTGCCTGGGAGAAGAGACCAACCTCTGCCTGTCCACAACCTCCCTTCAGGTAGTTGTAGAGAGCAATAAGGTCTGCCCTGAATCTCCTCTTCTCCAGGCTAAGCAACCCCAGCTCCCTCAGCCTCTCCTCACAGGGCTTGTGTTCCAAACCCCTCACCAACCTTGTTGCCCTTCTCTGGACACGTTCCAGCAAGTCAACATCCTTCCTAAACGGAGGGGCCCAGAACTGGACACAGGACTCAAGGTGTGGCCTAACCAGTGCAGTGTACAGGGGCAGAATGACCTCCCTGCTCCTGCTGGCCACACTGTTCCTGATGCAGGCCAGGATGCCATTGGCCTTCTTGGCTGCCTGGGCACACTGCAGGCTCATGTTCAGCCTCCCATCAACCAGTACCCCCAGTTCCTGAGGCTCTTCCTCTCTGGAAAGAGGAGGATGGCTGATTTTTCCATGAAGATTTTCAGAGGTCTAATGTAGAGTTACTTTTTGGATATATGATGCTCGTTCATTCTGCTTTGCTATTTGTATAAGCAGCTTAGATGCGGTTTTTGTCCTGAGAAGTTGCAGTATGAGAAAGCAAGGAGGAAAGACAACAGTGAAATCAGCATCAGAGTGCCGGTTGAAAGAATTGTCTCAAGGAGGGAGTTAAGAAGCAGCAGATAAAAAAGGATTTCAAAAGGCAGCAGAGAGATGTTTGAAGCTGAGTAGAAGGTGTTACCAGCTTCACAGTATCACA
This sequence comes from Picus viridis, assembly GCA_033816785.1. NCBI lineage: Eukaryota > Metazoa > Chordata > Aves > Piciformes > Picidae > Picus > Picus viridis. Next base: position 46,970,100 of record CM066567.1, on the reverse strand, counting down.
GTACCACCGAGGTTGGAAGAAACCTCAAAGATCATCAAGTCCAACCTGTCACCACAGACCTCATGACTAGACCATGGCACCAAGTGCCACCTCCAACCCCCTCTTGAACACCTCCAGGGACGGTGACTCCACCACCTCCCTGGGCAGCCCATTCCAATGGTGAAGGACTCTCTCAGTGAACAGACTCTCTCTGTGATTGGCATCAGGCACCAGCACAGTTCAAGATTTGAGATTAAAAATCACAGGGCTCCACTGCAACCCTTTTCCAAAGTTAGCCTGCAAGATGGGATATGAGAGTAGAAGAGTGCAAATATCAGGAGAGAGGCAGTTTTAGACATCTAGGCTCTGCAATATCTGGTAGCACCCATAAGTACTGCTTTGGCGTTGTGATTAGTTCAGGTGCTCAGAACAATTTCCAAAGCAAACATAACTATCTGCTGGGGAGAGGAAAACTGGACTTTGGGGAGATAAAGTGCAATTCTTGGGTGAACATATACTGACATCCAAGCCTCACCTCTCAATATTCAGTCTTGCCAGGTTTCTTTAGACCATATTTTCTTCTAGAAAAGTGCTTGGTATGCTGGTTCAACTCCAGGTGTTTCATGATAGCTGAGTGCCAAGGTGGTCTGTTAGGTCACTTTGTTCTTGTAGCCTTTGAAATGTATTTGGTGCCTTGGCAAATTTTCTTGGCAGCAGCTTTATAAAATGATATCTCATTGTATATTAACTTAACGAGGTATTAAACATCAGAACCTCTCCTACCATTCAAGCCCTGAAATCCATCACTAAGCATAGAAACCTGTCTTTAGTTTAGAGTGAGACAGATGCTGGTTTACCTCTTCCAAAAGGGGGAGGGGGGAGAGTTCACACAAAGGATTGGATAGGATTGGAAAGTTTAAATAGAAATGCTATTCATAGCTATGTACAACAGTACAAAGCATATAAAATACATAAAATCCAAAGCTTAACACAGAAGCTCATTAAGACAAAGCTTCAGACAAATCTCCCTTTAAACCAGGCTAACCAACCCTGGCCTTTGTGCCCTGCCCCTACCAAGCTTCTCTACCCTCCATACCAACACCACTGTGACACAGCAAAAATTCAGCTTGGCAGCTCCAGGCCCCAGCCGTGCAGCTCCAGGCCTAATTGGCAGCATTGCCAAGGCTGACACCAGGCCTCCCCCACAAGAGATATCAGCCTGTGCATCCTCCTGGGAGGAGACAGGGTGGTAAAAGGAAAGAAAACTGACTCTGCAGCCAGTTTTATAGGGATGCAGGACTTAGGGGAATGAAATACACTTCCCAGTCCACCTCCTGGACCTCTAGCCTCAGGAGGTCTTCAACTTCATGGTTTCCTAAAGGCACCCTAGCCTCAAACTACCGCAAAATCAGAGCAGCTTTAATATTTGAGTGATTTTCATAAGTAGTAGTTGTGAGATCGGAAGTGATTTTTGGAAGGAGTAGCTTTCGCCTTTGTCTTCTTCTAAACAGGCTTGCAAGCAGCTAGCAGCAACATTGAGGAGACTGATTAGCTAAAGTGAATATTAATTAGCTCTTTGTATGATAACATTGCACTTCCTGTGCTGCTGCAATATTTTAATCATCCTTGGAGCATTTCAAGTTAGAGAGGTTTTGGCCAACTGATGTAGATTGTTTGATATTTGTGCCTCCCCCTGTTTCTGAATAGATGCTTCCTTTTCCCTCAGTCTGTCACGAAAATGTCAAGCTTTCAGACCGGAAGAAGCTTATCACATATCAGTGTTTGTTCTCCGGTTGCTCAAAGGTTTGGCACTACAGGGGGTGAGTGATTAAACTGCGCAGAGGTGCTGTGCAGCGAGATGCTCCTTTATCAGTGCTCTCTGCGATTCACAACGTTTTATCCACAGCTGATGTTTATTTACAAGAAATACTTGTAAACAACTGGGGGTATTGTGCATACAGATGCCAGCCTGCAGCATGTGGCATTTGGCACTGTAAGAAAACTTCCAGTTTCTGATGATTAGGGGATTTGAGCATCTCCCCTATGAAGAGAGACTGAGAGACCTGGGGCTGTTTAGTCTTGAGAAGAGAAGACTGAGAGAGGATCTGACCAACATGTATAAATATCTGAGGGGTGAGTGTCAACTGGAGGGGGCCAATCTCTTTTTGGTGGTGCACAGTAATAAGACAAGGAACAATGGATGCACACTTGAACATAGAAGGTTTCACCTCAACATGAGGAGAAACTTTACAGTGAGGGTGACAGAGCACTGGAACAGGCTGCCCAGAGAGGTTGTGGAGTGTCCTTCTCTGGAGACTTTCAAAACTCACCTGGATGCATTCAGGTGAAGACTACCCTAGGTGATCCTGCTTTTGGCAGGGGGGTTGGACTCAATCTCTGGAGGTCCCTTCCAACCTCTAATATTCTGTGATGCTGTGAAGCAGTTAATTATAGTGGGTGCACATTTTCTTAGACTTTTTTTTTTTCCTAATCAGAGGCAGGAATACACATTTGCATGTCACAGTATCATGTTTCTCTTAGAAAATTAGAAGACTGTTTTACCCTTGAGCAAGCCTGACACAGAACTGATACTTCAGCAAGAGCAGGCAGGTTGGGGCAGAGTCTCCTGCAAGCTTTCCTTCAGTTTTTTGTTTTGTTTCAACAACTTTTCACGAGTATTTTGTGGTTATGTGAAATTTTACTGTAAGGAAAACATTAGAGATCAAGAAGTCAGGTATGTCTTGAACTTCTCACCAGGATTATGATGTGTCTTCAAGCTGTTTGACCTTCTGGAGAGGCAGCAGTTGTTTTTCAAGACATTGTGTGCCTAATGTGTGAAACTGTTTCTTTGTCCAGTAATGGAAATGTGGAGAGAAGTGGTTAGTGGAAGTGCTTGTGGAAGAGGGCATCCTTGCATCAAAGACATGGTTCTGGCTTGCAGAGGTTTTCTTTCTGAGCCCAGGACTGTCAAAGCATATGTCTCGCTGAGCACCATGATAAGGGATGCAAAATTAGTGCTTTGTGACAAGGTTCTCATGTAGAAAGTGGAAAATATGTTTGAACTTGGCTGTTCTGAGAGGGATGACACTAAGCCCTATGACAAGAGGCTGAGGGAGCTGGGATTGTTTAGCCTGGAGAAGAGGAGGCTCAGGGGAGACCTCATTGCCCTCTACAACTACCTGAAGGGTGGTTGTAGCCAGGAGGGGGCTGGTCTCTTCTCCCAGGCAACCAGCATCATAACCAGAGGACACAGTCTCAAGCTGTGCCAGGTGAAGTTTAGGCTCAAGGTGAGGAGAAAGTTCTTCCCAGAGAGAGTTGTTAGCCATTGGAATGGGCTGCTCAGCGAGGTGGTGGAGTCACCATCCCTGGAGGTGTTCAAGAGGGGATTGGATGTGGCACTTGGTGCCATGGTTTAGTAGTCATGAGGTCTGTGGTGGCAGGTTGGACTGGATGATCTTTGAGGTCTCTTCCAACCTTAGTGATTCTGTGATTCTGAAATTTCAGTATTTTGTATAATGCAAACTGCTGATTAGATTTTTTTAATGGTGGTGGTGGAGTAGATGTTGCTTTAGCTTCATTACTGACAGAAGGAAGATGAGCAGTCTCAGGGTACCCTTGGCTATCTGAAGCTTGTACTGAGTTTTAGTGCTGCATGCCTGCAGCTCTTGGGGTAAATCTGCTTTCTGCTTGGCAGGTAGGACAGATGAGAGTGTTTGTGGGGTTTTGGGGGTGGTGGTTATGTTGTTCTGGAGTGCTAAAGGGGTGTATTTAGTTTACCTTTGTCTGCTGTGATACAAGCAAGCTTGACTTGCATGTTAGAATATAAGGAAAAGCCTTTCCTTTGTATTTCTGTCACAGCATTTCAAAGATACACCCCTGAAGCAGAACAATAGCAGCTGCATATTTTGCTGTGCCTTTAGCAGTAACAGCTTTGTAGATTTATAGCAGGTATTTGGTTTGTGCATGACTCAGAACTTGACAGAATGCCTTAGCCAACAGATTGATTATTCACAATAGCAGAGATGCTGGCAGGTAGAAAAAACAGCTGGGGATCTCACATTTCAACTTGGAGGCAGAAGTGTTATCAGCCTTGACCATCAAATAGTCCCTTCAAAGAAAAGAAAGAGATGCCTTAGGTTAAAAATTGTTCATGCTACCATTGGATCTTACTCAACATAGATCTGTGAAAAAATGTTGCTTGTGCCATAAGTAGGTGTATGGAAATCATCAAGAATGCATTTGTGTGTATGTGTGTAAGAAGGTTGGGCATTTTAATTCAGTTGATACTTGCCATGCTTCTGGGCTATGGTTCTGTACCTCCTGAGTCACATATGAGGTGTGCAGATGGAAGCTTTGCTAACTTGGATGTGTCTTGTCTTCTTTTTCCTTTTCCCTTTTTCCCTTTTCCCTCTCCCCTTTTCCCTCTCCCCTTTTCCCTCTCCCCTTTTCCCTCTCCCCTTTTCCCTCTCCCCTTTTCCCTCTCCCCTTTTCCCTCTCCCCCTTTCCCTCTCCCCTTTTCCCTCTCCCCTTTTCCCTCTCCCCTTTTCCCTCTCCCCTTTTCCCTCTCCCCTTTTCCCTCTCCCCTTTTCCCTCTCCCCTTTTCCCTCTCCCCTTTTCCCTCTCCCCTTTTCCCTCTCCCCTTTTCCCTCTCCCCTTTTCCCTCTCCCCTTTTCCCTCTCCCCTTTTCCCTCTCCCCTTTTCCCTCTCCCCTTTTCCCTTTTCCCTCCCCTTTTCCCTCTCCCCTTTTCCCTCTCCCCTTTTCCCTCTCCCCTTTTCCCTCTCCCCTTTTCCCTCTCCCCTTTTCCCTCTCCCTTTTTTCCCTCTCCCCTTTTCCCTCTCCCCTTTTCCCTCTCCCCTTTTCCCTCTCCCCTTTTCCCTCTCCCCTCTCAATTTGCTTTGTTCATTTGTTTTGCCTTAGGGTAATAAATGCAGGGAAGAGCACGCACAACGAAGATCAAGCCAGCTGTGAAGTCCTCTTTGTGAAGAAGAAAGCTGGAGGTGCTAATTCTACACCAAATAAGAACTCTTCCACAAAACGGAGGTCGTCATTGCCCAATGGAGAAGGTCTCCAGCTGAAAGATAATTCGGTAAGCACACTTCTGTGTCTTGTCCGTGGAGAAGTACAAAATAAATACAAAAGGATGTGGTAATCTGACACTCAAAGAGGTGTACTGAATGTTCCCTATAGTTTCAGGTACCTTTTGGTAATCATCTCTATTTAAATGCAGAACATTTAGCTACATTTTTCTTAGCTCTGGTACCTGATTTTTTAAATTTTATTATTATTTCTTGAATTGGAAAATGCTTCTTGCATCTAACACAAATCACAGAATGTCTCAGGTTGGAAAGGACCTTAGAGATCATCATCGTGTTTTAGTTTAATTATGAGGAGGGGAATACTCCTTGGATTTTCCTTTTTGAAAACACATATCTAATCCCGAGGAATTTACTGCTGCAGAACACTGTGAATTTAATGGCTGTGGCTGACTTGTCCGGTGATGGTCACTCCAATCATTGCAGTATCACCATTTATGTAGTCACACAATTTTATTAAGGATTTGGCAGTCATTTGGGTGGTTTATGCAGGTAGGGTAAGCGCTTCCAGTGCACTGAATTCAGTGATTTTTACAGACTATGGATCCTGTCTTTATGTGGAGAGTGATATATGTCATGCACTTGTCTACGGGCAATCATCTGCTGTTCTTCCTCCCTCTGGTTTCCTAACTGGCAAACTACTTCATCTACTCTTTAGGCATGAGCTCAGGCACCAGCAATGGTTGATGGTGTGCTACATTCAGACATTCAGCCCCTCCCTTTCAAGCCTCTGGGATAAAAAAAACACCCCAAAACACCATTTTCATTTCAAGTCTTCTTTTCTTTCTTTCTATTTCTGACATATTTTGACCAGAAATGAGCAGAATGTCTGAAGTGAGGAGCCAACTGATGTGTATTTTATGGTATACTGTTTCAATGCTACTTACCGCTGGTCTTTATATGTTCTCTTTTTGTCTACAGATTTGTTTTATTCATGCCACTTGACTTAGCACTACAGCACTCATTATTTACCTGTGTAACACCTATCCTACCATGTCATTAGACCACAGCTTATGAATTTCAAGTAATAAGGTGTTTTCTCCAAACAGGCAGCATATTTCTGGAGAAAGCTTTCTACTAGAGGGCAGTCTTATACTAGCAATTAGTAGGACTTTTCCCTTGGTACTTTTTTACTACTTTTTTTCCCCCTGTTTGAATAGATCTAAAAAGGAAAATAAAGATGTACAAGTTTCTGTAATTTGTCATACTTCTATGTTTCCCTGTTGTTTGTACTGTGAAGTATGAAATTGTGGTTTGCCCTCACATAGCATTGTTGGCAAATACCTTTTCAGGAGTGTATGGGTTTAGTGTTGTGTTTAGCTTGTGGAAATATTGAAGGAGGAAGAGACAAGGGAATCAAGTTTATTGAGTATTTTTCTGATGAGAAGACAGTTTTCTTCTGTTCTTCTTTAGTTTTTAAAGCATAGAGCACAAGGGCAATAGGAACTGAAACTTAAACTGCATCTTGATATAATGGAGTCCATTTCATTGTCCCCAGATGTTTCTTTTTCTTCTCTAGAATCTTTGAGAAAGCTACATCCTATCTTTGTTTCAACCTGCTTTCTGGGAAGTTTGTGAACCTTAAATGTCAGATACATATGAGGTTGTGTGATTATTATTTTTTTAATGCTGACCTATCTATGGAGCCCTGCATTTTATTAGGGCAGCATAAGGGAGCTGGAGATCCATGAGTTGTCCAGATGGGTTGGGTGCCACCATTGTGGTCTTTATGCTGCAGAGGGACTTTGCAAAGGTAGGAAGGAGGACATAGATGTTGGACCAGAAATGAGGAGATTGGAAAGTGAATATTTGTTTAGTCCTGACACACAGAAGAATCCAAAGAAACCTGTTAAATAGCATAAATGTAAGTCATCTTCTTTAAAGAGCTGGTGATAACTGAGCAGAGTAGTGAAAGGCAAGACTGCACATTCAACCCTAAATTAATTCTCTCCCCTTCCCTTGACTCCACTGCCATTTCATTAATCATATTTGCCTTCTGTTTTCATTTTTAAATGCCTTGAACTAGAGGGTGCTTTGATGATGAATACTGAAGACCATCAGTGAGTGAAATAGGAAAACCATGCCAGGGTATTATCATTGTGACAGTCAGGTTGCAGGACTTAATGTGATGCACTATTAACTGTAATTGTTATGTGAGGACACACAATTATTACTTCTGCAGTTTTCCTTGTCACAAAGATTGGATGGAGTATACATTTTGTATTGTCTACTACTGGTAGCTGTACATATCATCAGTAACATGAGGAAGCTTTTCTCTGGGGATGGGGTGGCAATTGCCCACCCAGTTCAGATTTTATGAGAACTTCAGATGCACTCCAATGCATTTCCTGAGTGTAGTTCGTATTTGGCACGATAATGGTCAAGGTGGGTTGTGTTTTTCAGAACATATCTTTAGTGGCAATATTATTTGTTTGCCTGTTTGGAATTACCTTCATAAAACAATCAAACACAAAAAAAATCTGAATGTTTGCAATGCAGGACCACTGTCTAGTTTACCTGAAAAACATGTCCCTATTGATTGCTATAAATTGCTATATAAAAAAAAAAAAAAAAAAGTAATTTTTTTTTCTTCTTTATAACCAAGCTCCAATTATTTCTCATTTTCTTTTATGATTTCTCATGCATTGCTTGACCCAAACCTTTGCATGTCTTAATTATATTTCACAATTACAAAACCCAGGAGAATTCTGAATCTTCCTGAAAGCTAGGTCAGCAGTTGAGGAGGCTGAATATTATTAAATTTCCTAGTACATTCTGGAAATTAATTGTAAGGTCAGTGCAGTAAAGGATCTGTTTACTCTTCATGTATCTGGCAGATACTCATAATGTTGTTAAATCTGAATCTATAAAAGAAAACCTAAAATAACCACTGTGGTGACTGATTGTGTTGCCACTTGAGGGCTCTGTCCAGTTAAAAGAACAAATGGAGAAGTTTGAAGGCTGCTTTTGATAAAATACCACCAGAGCTTGTAGATAGTGTGCCCAGGTGGCCAAGAAGACCAGTGACATCCTGGCCTGTATTAGCTGTGGGCTTCCCCATTCGGGAGGGACAGGGATCTACCTGAGAGAGTCCAATGGAGGGCTACAAGGATGATGAAGGTACTGGAGCACTGCCTTATGACGAAAGGCTGAGAGACCTGGGGCTGTTCAGTCTGGAGAGGAGAAGACTGAGAGGGGGTCTAATAAATGTATATCAATATCTGAGGGCTGGGTGTCAGAAAGGAAGGGACAGCCTCTTCTCACTTGTGCCCTGTGATAGGAGAAGGAACAATGGATGTGAACTACAGCACAGGAAAGTTCCACCTCAACATGAGGAAGAACTTCTTTACAGTAAGGGTCATAGAGCAATGGAACAGGTTCCCCAGACAGGTTGTGGAGTCTCCTTCTCTGGAGATTTTCAAGACCCGTCTGGATACATTCTTCTGTGACCTGCACTAGATTCTATGGTCCTGCTCTGGCAGGGCGGTTGGACTCGATTATCTCCAGAGGTCCCTTCCAACCCCTAACATCCTGTGATCCTGTGTGATCCTTACTGGGGTAAGTAATCCAGTACTGCAGAACAGTCCTCCCTTTTCTCAGCATTTCAGTAATGAGGTGAAGCATGCACAATAGACTGCTGAATTCCAACTCTTGGGTGAACTTTCCACCCTGTAGATGACTATATTGTTAATGCACTGGTTAAGAACATGTTTGAACCTTACTGCAGCAGCAATGCTATCAACTGGGGGAAAATGATAATGAAAAGACTTATTTAATTTTTATTATCAAGGCTTTTAAATGTGCATTTCAGCAAAGTAAGTAATAAGTAATGTTCATTCAGCAGTGAATTCTGCCCTTTGAACAGCAGGAACTTGCAGTGGTGGTCTATATACATTTTGCTAAAAGAGACATTTTCCATTAAGTTTCTGTAGCTCAGGGCAACAGAGAAAGATGTCTTTTGGATCTGCAAATGACAATTCATAGTGTTCTTACTCAGTGATTGGCACCTTTGTGGTGCAGCTGGAAGAGCAGGAAGTGACAGGAGCTGCAGTTAGCAGCCCTGTCCATAAGTTTGAACTAAGCAGCTTTGGGCATCAGGTGCTGGGATGCAGGTGATGCCCAGATTATGTGCTGGTCTGTTGTGTAAGAGCAGTGTTTGGGTGAATAAAACAAATCATGTCTGTCATCCTAAATCAGACCACTGCCAGCATGACAAGCACATACAATTTGCAAGGTCTTTGACTGCGGTGAGATATGGGTTATGCTTTGTTAGTATGAGGTGTTTTGCAACAGTATTGCCTGATTCCTGTCCCTTGCACAGTTATTTCTAAATCTGCATTAGTCCATCCACATCTGACTTGCAAGGCTGCCCCTATGCCAATGGCTGCTCTGTGACGTCACTCGTGGCCGTGTAACAGTAACCATTTCTTTTCCTTCCCTTTATTCCCCCTGCTTCTCCAGGACACAGACGGGATCAACCTGTACTACTGGTCCCTGTTTGATGGACATGCTGGGTCAGGGGCAGCTGTGGTTGCTTCCAAATTGCTGCAGCACCATATCCTGGAGCAGCTGCAGGAGATTGTGGACATCCTGAGAAACACAGCTGTCCTCCCGCCCACCTGCCTGGGAGAGGAACCTGACAACCCATCTGCCAACACCAGGACGCTGACACGGGCGGCTTCCCTGCGTGGTGGTGTGGGGGCCCCAGGCTCGCCCAGCACACCTCCAACACGCTTCTTCACCGAGAAGAAGATCCCACATGAGTGCCTGGTTATTGGGGCCATAGAAAGTGCTTTCAAGGAAATGGTATGTATAGCTCAGGGCTGGGAAGTCCTTGTTGCATATGGGTCACTTGGCCTGGAGAAGATGAACAAAAAAATATCACACATTAGTGATTTTTGTTTCCCTGACTTAAACACCTTTGCATGTGGACAGAATTGTTCAAAACAGCTTACCTGGTACATCCCAGTGAGGCAGGAACTCCATTTTAAGTCTCAGGCAGTGGCAAAACCGTGTTTGTTGATTACTAGACTGTTGGAAGTTTGGCGCTCTTTTTGCTTTTTTTCCTCTTTTTATTTCTTCACAGTAGCAGATTTCTATTCCCTCACAGGAGCAGATTCCAGCACTTCTTGTTATCATGAGGCTGTGTATATGGACTTGTGCTTTACAAAGCATTGTTACTCTAATGGAATAACAGCAAAGCCTCTTGGCATTCCTTGCACCACCAACACACCTTGTTCATGTTACCCAGAACTATACAGATGGGTCATAAAAGGTTACATCAGGGACATGGATAATACAATAATACAATACAATACAATACACCAGGTTGAAAGAGACCTTCAAGATCATCGCGTCCAACCCATCAACCAATCCATCCCACCTAAACAACTAAACCATGGCACCAAGCACCCCATCAAGTCTCCTCCTGAACACCTCCAATGAAGGTGACTCCACCACCTCCATGGGCAGCCCATTCCAATGGGGAATCACTCTCTCTGTATAGAACTTCTTCCTAACATCCAGCCTAAACCTGCCCTGGTACAGCCTGAGACTGTGTCCTCTTGTTCTGGTACTGGCTGCCTGGGAGAAGAGACCAACCTCTGCCTGTCTACAACCTCCCTTCAGGTACTTGTAGAGAGCAATAAGGTCAACCCTCAGTCTCCTCTTCTCCAGGCTAAGCAACCCCAGCTCCCTCAGCCTTTCCTCATAGGACAGCATCCTTGAGTGTTGTTTCCTGAAACTCATCACTGAAAGGAAGCCTGTTGAATATCATTAAATTTTTCAGTAGACAAAGATACTTTGTTCTTCAAACCCTAAAGAAATCCTGAAAGGTATATCTAATCATGGTTTTGTTCCCTTTCCCTGGAAGCATTTAGCATACCATTACTTTTTTCCCCACCTGCCTTTTGAATTCTAGTTAAGGTCTCCCTGTTTTGGCCTCGAGTGCTTTTCAAAAGGCTTTAAAAAATTCTTTTTCCTTTATTTGGTGTCATTTCCTTTGGACAGCACTTTTCTGAGAGCTACATAGAGTGAAACACTGTGGAAAGGTGACACAGACCAAGTCATTGCCTAACTTACTTAAGCTCTCTCCTTTCTGAAGTATTTCTAGGTAATGCTCTGGTTGTGCTGGAACTGGGATTAGCAGTGATCCCTCATGAAGTTTGCAGATGACACCAAACTGGGTGAGAGTTGATTTGTTTGAAGGTAGGAAGGCTTTGCAGAGGGACAGGCTGTTATTGATGGGCCAAGGTTTATCTAGGCCAAGTGCTGGGTTCAGCACTAGGGTCACAAAACCTCATGCAACACCACAGACTTCGGGGAGAGTGGCTGGAAAGCTGCCTGGTAGATAAAAACTTGGAGGTTCTGATTGAGAAAGAGCTGAACATGAGCTAGCAGTGTGCTCAGGTGGCTAAGGCGGCCAACAGCATCCTGGCCTCTGAAGAACACGGTGGCCAGTAAGAGTAGGGAAGAGATTGTGCTCCTGTACACAGCACTGGTGAGGCCAGTAAAGAGACTAGAAAACAAATCCTGTGGGGAGCATCTGAGGGAATGGAAATTGTTCAGTCTGGAGAAGAAGAGGCTAAGGGAGAGACCTCATTGCTTCCTACAACTACCTAAAAGGAGGTTGTGGTGAGCTGGGTGTTGGTCTCTTCTCCCTAATATTAAGTGATAGAACAAGATGAAATGCCCTCAAGTTGCATCAGGGGATATTTAGAGTGGGTACTAGGAAAAATTTCATTACTGAAAGAGTGGGTGGTCACTGGTATAGGATGCCCAGGGAGAGAGAGTGGAGTTACTGTTTCTGGAGGTATTCAGAAAACATCTAGATATGGTACTATGGGACATGGTTTAATGGCCATGGTGGTGTTAGGTCAATGATTGGACTCAATGATCTTAGAGGTCTTTTCCAACTGAAGTGATTCTCTGATTTTATTCCACACTGAACCTTGTTTGATTTTTTTGGATGGGAAAAAATGGCACAGAACTAGTCTGTATAATTTATTGGGAATTATAAGTTTGTATCATTATTTACTTCCATATCAAGATGTTTTTTGACTCAGAAGAAATCTGGACAGGTACTTTTGCAAGATTAGTGGCTTTTAATTTGAACAGTCTTGAGAGAGCCACATATGTGGTACAGTTTTTCTTTTGAAAAGCTTTCTCCCATTAAATAACCAGTAGGAATGAGAAGGGTTGAAACACCGTTACAGGCGTTTGGGTGCCTTTTTGATAGAGGTAAGGCAGATTAAGGAGCTAATTTTGTCTTTATGCCTTTTAATTTAATGTAAAACATCCCTGATACTGTGTCTGTAGGGAGTAAAGCTACTTTGTGTCACAGCAAGACTGAGCTCCTGGAGGACTGGTGTAGATGAAAAATGCTTTTTTAGTTGTGGCACGTATGCTAACTCGTTTTGATGACGATGATAACGCAATTTTGAATGCACCTGTTCTGTTTCAAGGTCCTAAATGCCTAAACCTTACACCGGGTACAGCTGGCATTCATATTCTGTGTCACCATCACTTGCTGCTTTCATGTTGTCTCCTCCGCAGCACCTGTGCCCCAGCGGCCTGCGCGCAGGAGCCCACCGCGCACGGGCCGCCGGTGACGAGCGTCCCCACACCTGTGGGTCGCGAGAGGCGGAAGGCGAAGCTGCGTACTGCGGCATGCCGGGAGCCGCCGTCCCCGCCGCGCTCTGCGGCTGGGCTGGGCTGGGCTGGGCTGGGCTCTCCGCTCGTCGGCTCGGCCCGGTCCGGCCCCTCCGCAGGGTCTCCACGAGGTGGCACGAGCAAGCCGCTGTCGGGGGTCCGTGAGCCGCTGAGCAAGCGGGAGGGGAGGGCTTGGTGGCGTAGTGCCCTTCCTTTCCTGGATGAGGTGGTTAATTGGCGTGATTAACTCGTGCTTTTGCTCTGGGAAGCCCCAGGTCTGAGCCTGTGCGAGGTAGGCGCTGTGGAGAGACCGAAGCGGTCAGGGCCGTTAGTATGGGCTGTATCCTTGGGCTGCATCTGTAAAGAAAGCAAGAAAGCCCTTGCTCTCTGTCACCTGCTCTGAAAATGTACCGTGTGCCATTGCCTGGTGTCTTCTGCAGGCTTTGCAGCGTCACTGCATTCCCTCACCCAGGAAAGACAGACTAGGGTGACTAGGACGCCCAAGGTCATAGGGGACCCACCTGCCAAAGACCCCTCGAATCTCAGTGAGGCAACCCTGGTGGGGACTCTGCGCATTCCTGCTGCTACAACAGCCTGTCCCGAAAAGACAGGCCGAGCACAGACTGAATTAACTGCTTCCTTGGTGTGAAATGATAGCCTTTTGAACAGAAGATACGGAAACTCTTTTGGGGGTGAGGCGTGGGTGGGTGGCGGTGGTGGCGTTTGGGGGTTTTTGGTCTTGGTTTTTTTCTGTCAGGGTCCGAGTGGCACATACTGCCCTTTGTGTCTTCTGCCCAGCATTGCTCAGCTCTTCCCCTGTATGCAGATTATGGCTATGAGGTGTATGCTACAGAAAAGAGGAGGAAAAAAGAGAAAATTGAAAAGAAAATCCCAACAGTTTGATGTGAAATTTTTTACCAGGTGGAAGATGAGGAAAGCATTGGATACACTCAAACTTTGTTTAGAATGTGCCCCTTTATACCCATCAAGACTTCAGAGATGCTTTGGGGTTTCTGCCCATGTTTGTGCTCCACTACTTTCCCAGCAGCACTGTTATAAAGTAGTTGTCTTTACGTCAGAGTGAGTTGGTGGCATTGGTGAGCTTTATTTCATTTTGGTTTATTTTTTTTCTCTCCTCATATCTTGTTGGGTAGGTAAGCCTCCCTTCCTTTCCCTTCCCTCAAAACAGGTAATGTCAAACAAAGTATGTAATGTCAAATTAAACACGGCACTGAATATACTTTGGCAAGTCATGGTAGTAAATTCAAGTTCTGCACAACTAAATGGAAGAGGCTATGAGCAGCAATGATTCAAAAAACCTCTGGTACACAGATCTGGTTTAAGACAGGGAAACTCTGAAAATGAGGCCCTAAGGATGATCCCTCTTCACTCCTATAACAGATGCTTCTGAATTCTTCTTATTGAAAGAAATACATTTTAATTTAGGCATTCCAGCACTTGCAAAGTGTACATATGACAGAGTTGAAACCAGGTGAGGAATTGTCTGTTGCTTGAAGGTCTCAGAGGATTCTCTGAACTGCAGAGATGAAGGTCTTTTAAAATTCCTGGCAGTGTCTGGAAAATCCACTGTAGCATTTGTGAGTTTAAATTATTTTGATGGTTAGGAATGTCTGCTTCCTTTGAACTGTTCTTTCCAGCTTAATTTAAAAATATAGAGAAACCATGGGGAGGAAAAATCAGCTTCTCTATGGTAAGATTAGATAAAGAGGCATTTATAACAGGCCCATGTCTGTGACCAAAGGTTTTGAGAGATTTATTTTTATTTTATCTTGGAGGTGTTTTCCTCCTGGTCCTCCACCACCACTTCCCTCTCCCCCCCACCTCCCACCCCCCCAAAAAAAAACCCAAAACAATGAAAACCACAAGTCAATGAGAGCATGGGGTAAGAGGCAGTGGTAAAATATAAATGGCAGCAGAGTACAGTTCCCATGTGCAGCAGATGGCCATGTTGGGCAACACTGGCACATTTCTTGCTATCCCCACCTCAGTACTGTATTCATGGAACAAATTGGATTGGGCCCTATATACAGCAGCCAGTGAGAAGTCATGTTTCTTGTGACAGACACCTCTGCTCAGACAGTGTGAGAGTGCTGCTGAGCATCCTCCCACTGCCCCAGGTCACCTCCCTCTCCTGAAATTTATGGGAAACAAAGCAAGGTCTCTGCAGATTTTCAATCAAATTACACCTGTCATGGTTTGCATTTGTTGTGGTGCTTTTCCTCAGATAAATTTAGCTCTAAAATAACACTCTCAATGCCATACCCCAAGGCATAGATGATTTGACTTGTTTGTTTCTTGGTGCAAATACAAAAATGGCTGAAGTATAGCACTGTGTGTATACACACAGACAGGGGCTTACTAATGCATTCATAATAAGCACATACAAGTAGGCAGGGCTTAGCTGAAAAGATATGCCAGGGCTTGTAATAACACCGTTAAATGATGCTCCCTGTTTGAATCCAGTATTACCAGGAAAGACCAGTTTGAGGTTGGGTTTAATTCTGGATGCAGAGTAGGGTAGTAATTTCTAATATCCTGTGTTATTACCCCAAGCTAAGCTAAGAGGCAACAATTAATTTGTTGGCATATACTTCAGTTTTTGTTTAAAGTGTGTGGAGTACTAGAAAAGAGCTCATTTACTTGTGTCTTTTATGTTGTTCAAGCTTTCTTGGAGCTATATATATGTGTGTGTGTGTGATGTATATATTTATGTATTTTTTTCCTTCCTGGGCCTGATTGTTGCTGACATATGACCTGTGCTCTCCACTTCTATTGTATATAACATTTCTTACACTCAGAATCAGTTGGAAGCTAAAGAGAGGGAAAACTGTTTGAGCAGCTAGGTGTGCCTCCTTAAATCTGGGCCTGTTCTCAAAAATTAAGTCTTTTCAAGATCTCATGAAAACAGTGACATGAAGCACAGGGTTAAATACTGTGGTTCATTCTGAAAAGTCTGTGAATGCCTAGTATTTTTTCAGTAAATACTGTTCTGTTGACCTTCTCCCCCTCCCTGCCATGCCCCCTTTAATGCATTTAGCATCTACCCATTCCCTGTGTTTCTGAAGGGTAGACTTGTGGCATGAGTGTGTCTTGCTGTTTGTAAAGGTGTATGCTCTGCAGTCCTAGTACCCCTTTGGAGAGCTCATTAGTTGTTTTCTATGTAAAGCACTCACCAATTATACCACCAGATACCTGTTGTTAAGATACATTTAATTTGGCCTTCATTCTGCTTTTTTTTTCCCAGCAAATTCCCTTTCATCCCTCAGTGCTGCCATTTGTTCCTTGGTGCCCAATGTTTTACAATCTCTTGTCCTGATTTTCCCTAAGCATCTTTTGATGCAAAGTCCTCTACAACAGTGGGACATGAAGTTTAAGAAGGACTCTATTTTTTTTATTTTTTGAGGGGAATCTTCATGTTTTAAAACCCCAACTGAAATGCTGCCCTTATGAATGTTGTTTTCTTTTCCTGTAGGATTTGCAAATAGAACGAGAGAGGACCATGTATAATATTTCTGGTGGCTGCACAGCCCTCGTGGTGGTTTATTTATTGGGGAAGCTTTATGTGGCAAACGCTGGTGATAGCAGGTGAGTAAGTGTGTTTTCTCCCCAACTATTCCTTCACCCTAAAGTCCCCAGGTCTGGTGTTACCAGGTTCCTCAGTTGCAAAAAGTATCACAAGAGGATTCTTTTTCTTGGCTGGACACATAACGGTGCTTCCAGAAATTAGTGCAAACAGCAGCGGTAGGCTTCCAGTATCTAGTCGAGTAGTGGTTGTAGTTGGCAGTACTTCTGTAGCACTTCCTGAACAACTTGATGGCTGCAGAGAAGTTAAAAGATGTGAAAGAGCCATTGAAATGGAAGAGCTGAATGTGTAATACAATTTTGTGTTGAATACTGAAAATGTGAATGTATCTGGAACATCTGGTAAGGTTGGACTGATTCAGTAGGAGGTCCTGTGGCTCCTGTCCTCATCCTTAGTCTTGGAAGGCCACCTGGCTCTCAGATCTTGTAATATTTGTTATGTATCTGTAAGCAAATGACTGCTACTCCTGCAACAGGAGGAGGGGAAGGAGATGGGCTGTCACTGGTTAGGATCTTTACTGTGTCCTATTCTAGCTTGTCCATGTACTTGTTCGTGTCTTGGAACCGAATGCTGTCATTCAGGAGTTGTTGCTTTGTTATATTTAGAACCTGGATACTTGAAGGCTTGTGATGGAGAAGCTTTGTCTTCTGATTTAGCTAAAGCTAAGAGTATACTGCAAATCTCTCGCTTGCATTCTTTTCCTCTTTCTCACTCTCTGCCCATACCACCATCAGAGAGAGAGAATGAGTCTGTTCTTGCAAGACTTTAGACCTTCACGTGTTTGTTTTGGCAGAGATCTGCATAAACAGTCCAGGGAGAATAGTTCTGTTGTGTTCTCAGCAGTTGAGAATTTGAAAAGGTACTGAACCACAGTGTCTCTAGGTGAAGAATGCTAAGGGGTGCATTTATGGTTCAGGTTTGCACACATGCAGTTCATGTTTATGATGTGTGTGCACAATGTGTTTACAGAGAGCAGTCAACTGCAAACTGTTCTGTAGTTTACAGCTAACATTTTTATTGCCTCTTGCTGCTTTAAACTGTGTAGGAAGCCAGATAAATCTTTTGTTCCTATTCTTTTCATGTGGCAGTTGTTCTTAATATGCTGAATTTGCTGTTGAGATTGCAATTTGCTTACCCAGGTTCCCTTGACAGGTGACATATTTGAATCTTTTTCACATCAAATGTCAAATGAGTTCTCACAGAGGGCAACTGCAACCAAGTTTGAGCAGATCACCCGTTTAGTCATCAGAACCACTAGCTGCACTAAATTTTAGCTCTTCTTCCATTAAACTAAAAAAAAAAGGGGCTTTCCTGTGCTATGGTACTTGAAGTACAATTGAGCATCTTCCATTGTGTTGGCTAAATTGCTTTATTGTCTCTTAGAAGTATGCTATGTAAAACTGACCATGCAAGACCTAGTTCTGATTAGTAGAGATCTTTGTTCTTAAATGACTGACTGCTTCCAGTTCCCCTGGGATTCCTCCTCCACTTCTTGAGAGCAGCCTAAGCTCCACTGCAGTCTCTGGGCAGTGGGAAGAAGCTTGTTGCTGGTGATCTTGAACTGGCCCAAGCATCCACTATTGTTAAATCCACTGAGTCTTCAGTAGGCTTTGAATGTTCATCAAGCCCATCAGAAACATCACTTCAGAAAAGCAGGAATTAGAAGGGAGGCCATTGGCCAGGCCAGGTCTTGTTTGACCCAGAATTCAAACTTTTCTACTCATTCCTTGTGTCCTGTAGGTAACAGGGTCCCTCCAGATCCAAAATAGGGTTTTGCACTTTCCAAATGAACCTCTCCAAAACCTTCCTTCTGCTGAAGAGAATTCTCTGATTTTTTCAAAATCTTTCAAATAAGTTCACTTCTAGGCTTTCATAGCTCAAGTAAATAAAAGCCTCAAAATGTAGAAGATCAGTTGATCTGAGCCTCTCTCCTACCAAATCCCCACTTCCCATGTTTCAGAAATGGAGTGAAACAGCTATTGCAAAACATCTAAGTTGCTCCTCATTGCTAAAAGGACATTTTAGGACTAGAAAAGCAGCTCTGAGGTTGTCTGCCTGCTGCCAGAGAGCACACTGCATTCCTGTGTTTTTAAGAGCCCAGTCATGTAGCCAAGAAGTTTTATTCGTGTTAGTTGGAAAAATATGTTCCTTATTGCTGTCTCATGCCTTGCATGGTCAGCTTCATAATTTGTACAGATACAAATGAGGGTGGTGAGAAATACAATAAGGAAACTAAGTTTTAAAAATGTTTGTCTGCCCTTGAATAAGGGCAGGGTTTGTTTTTCATACCCAAAAAGGGAACTTGTGCTGTTGGAACTAAATGCTGAAACCCGCAGTTCTTCAGCTGAGCTTTAGTTTGAGTTCACCTATTCATACGTGCCTCTTTTCTGTCCTCCTCCTTCCCTCTCTGCTCCCTGACTGGAAAAATCCTACAAATAAATCAAGCTACATTTCCCACAGACCAATGTCTGTGAGAGGAGGTTTTGTGAGGCCAGTGTGGGAAATATAAACACTTTGGGGTTCATGCAAACCTCATTTGTTTCGCCTCTGCCCAGAAGAAGGTCAGGTCTTTGAATTCCAGGCAACTTCATAACAGCAGAAGTTTTTGAACGTGGGTTTTGAACAACTTCTACTGTCACAAGACCAAGGTATGTGCAACAAACTGTTACTCTCACAATGAGACTAAGGAAACACCAAGTGTGAGACTTGAATAATAATGTGCTATGCAGTGCCAGCTATACCTCAGACTTATGTCTGTGGTATTCAGTTTAACCACCAAAGCTTCTCAAATCTAATCATTTCATGCCACGTACCCTGGCAGTGTTGTATAGCAGCTGTCCTTTTGTAGTTGATGTGTAATTACATCATGAAAAGACTTTAATTACCATATTACTAAATTACCAGCCAGCAGTCCTTTCAGGTTCAGCCCTAGCTCACTTCTGTATGGACTATTAGGCTTCTCCAAGCTGAACACTTTTGGTTGGTGTAAAAGGGAGGAAAAATTGTGCTAATTGTAGGTTTTGTTATGAACTATTATTGAGCATGATGTTATGGCATCACTAATGTCAATGATATAATTAAACTTCGGCTAATGATGCAATCACAGTTCTGTAATAATTACACGTTAACTGCAAATGATACCAGAACCCTACTTGAAATGAGGTGATGTATTAAGAGCCTGATAAAAACAACATGGAGGAAGGCCTTTTCATTCTCTAATGGCTTGTCTGATCATCCTTGGGCTCTGCTATAAATACACCTATTTGCACAGCCAAACTTCATGTCTGAATATTGGCCTAAGCTTTTTCTAATGGTTATCTATCTCTTCCTTTCAGTGGTTAGCATGGTCAGTGCAAGGTTATCTAATTAAGGACTGATACTGTCAGCTCTCCAATATATAGTGCTTTTCTGATGATCATTGAGGAACTGTGCTTGTCAGTTTGACATATACACTGTGGTAACTAGGCCAGGCTCTCAGAATAAATGCTTGCCTTTTTTGTTTCTTTGTTTTTAAGTAAGAAATAGTAAATCTTCTCTGCTCATTCTTTTAAATAGTATAGTTCAATTTTGTATTGCTAAAGTGACTTTTACTTCCAAACTGCCCTAGCATAACTTGTTAATCTCAGTTATTTTTCATTTTATGCTATTAGAATCACAGAATGTGAGGGGCTGGAAGGGACCTCAAAAGATCATCCAGTCCAGAGCAGGATCACCTAAAGCAGATCACACAGGAATGAGTCCGGACAGGGTTTGAATATCTCCAGAGGAGACCCCACAACCCCCCTGAGCAGCCTATTCCAGTGTTCTGGCACCCTCACAGGGAACAGATTTTCCCTCGTGCTTCCATGGAGCTCCCTGTACCTCAGCTTCCACCCATTTCTTCTTGTGCTGTCTCTAGGCATCACTGGGCAGAGCCTGACTCCATCCTCTTGGCAGTCACCCTTTACATATTTATAAACATGAA
Organism: Picus viridis; assembly: GCA_033816785.1. Classification (NCBI taxonomy): domain Eukaryota; kingdom Metazoa; phylum Chordata; class Aves; order Piciformes; family Picidae; genus Picus; species Picus viridis. The sequence continues at coordinate 46,949,809 of CM066567.1, read as the reverse complement.
TGAGGTCACCCCTTAGACTCCTCTCTCCAAGCTAGAGACCCAGCTTCCTCTGGGTCTACTCTGCTCTGGTGAGACCTCACCTGGAATATTGCATCCAGTTTTGGGCTCCCTAGTTCAAGAAGGACAGGGATCTACTTGAGAGAGCCCAATGGTCAGCTCCAAGGATGATGAAGGGACTGGAGCACTGCCTTATGAAGAAGGGCTGAGAGACCTGGGGCTGGTTAGTCTGGAGAGGAGAAGACTGAGAGGGGATTTAATCAATGTTTATAAATATCTGAGGGCTGGGTGTCAAGAGGGAGGGGACAGGCTCTTCTCAGTTGCACCCTATGATAGGACAAGGGACAGTGGATATGAAATACAGTACAGGAGGTTCCACCTCAACATGAGGAGGAACTTCTTTGCTTTGAGGGTCACAGAGCCCTGGAACAGGCTCCACACAGAGGTTATGGAGTCTCCTTCTCTGGAGACTTTTAAGATTCCTCTGGATGCATTCCTGTGTAATCTGTGCTGGAATTGTATGGTCCTGCTCTGGCAGGAGGTTGGACTAGATGATCTCCAGAGGTCCCAACCCCTAACATCCTGTGATCTCCCAGTCTCTCCTCGTTAGGAAGATGTTCCACTCCCTTACTCATTTTTGTGTCTCTGTGCTGGACTCTTTCAAGCAGTTCCCTGATGTCCTTCTTGACCTGAGTGGCCCAGAACTGGACACAATATTAGGATGTTGTTTTATAGCTGTTGATGGAGCAGTAGTAAACCAGAGACTTAATGTTTTTACTGATTACTGCCCAGTTCATGTATAGCCTCATGCAACTTCACATTTGCCCGATATCACTACAACGACCAGAGTGCAGTATGGTCGTATTAACTATCTTTAGCACTAGTGTTCTTGTGGGTTTTATCTTGTCTGCCTAAGCAGCTGCTTGGAGACTGCAGGCACTGCCATTTTGTGCTGTGCTTGGAGGCATGTAGGGTAGCTGTGCTTTTGTTATTATAGAAGCAGCAGAACACCACAAGTCGATTTGGCTTTTCCATAGGCCACAAAACACTCACTAAATCTACAAATGGATTTTTGGTCTTTTTTGATTTGCTGGTAGCATGTGGGATCAAAGTAAGGAGCCTGATGTTTCAGAGTCTTCCCAGACTTGCAGGGTCACTGGATTTTTTGTTATACTTCATCATCTTCTTGCCTCCTTGCTTTTTCTCCCCGGTGCTTATGTTTTCAGGGCATATTCACCCTCTGCTTGAACATATATCCTCATCTCTGGAATAGATTTGTATTTTTTTCTTCCTTTTTTGCAAGTGTAGAATTAGTGCTAAGGCATTTGGGATCTTTAGAAGCTCACTGAGTGAATGTTTTTGTGGTGTTTCTGTGTGAGTGCACGTTAGGTAACTTCATGGATGCTTCAGGTGCTCAGAGGTGGGAGAGTGCATTTATAACACCAGCTTCTGCTAGCACAAGGAAATAGCGAATTGTGAATAGTGAATTCTGCTTTGTTTACTGTTTCAATTCTTTCTGGATTTGCTCCTTGTGTTGAATCTCACTGCGTTCCTCTTCTTCTGCATAGTTCCCATTGTTAGAAATCAGATTTGGGGATTAATCTGTTTTTATGAAGTCAGTGAGAAAGGCATGGAAACAGCCATGTGTCTGCTGACTAGCACCATATCTTAAACAGAATTTCTGAGAAGTCAGAACTGATGATCCTGACCTGTTCTTTGGGATTTTGTTATTTGGTTAGTGGTGTCTGACCTCTTTCTCAAAGCAGTCCAACAGAGTGATTGATTTTTTTTCCCCAGAAGCACTAACACTGTGTAAGGATGGAAACCAAAAAGTCTCTTAGTATGTTACCATTGTGGAGATAGTTTGCTTTTGGTATTTTTACAGAACTTTAATTTCTGCTTTTTGTAACTACCAATCTTCTCATTTAGATAGTGTGTATTTTTCCTGTTTTCCTTGAGTGGGCTGCCTGAGCACTCTCTGTCTCCTTACATCTGTGTCTGCATAAACAACAATATCTGTGCTTCATTCTTAGTACTTAGAGGTCTCTAGAGGAAAGACTAACTCAGTTACTAAGCTTCTCCAGTCTGCAGTATTTGTAAAAGCATTCTTTTTTTTATTTCCTTTTTTTTTTTTTTTTATGTCTCCTCTTAAAGATTGAACAAAAAGAGCTGCAAATCTCTGAATTAGACACACAAGGCCTTTTCACCCTGGGACCATGCAATCTGTGGTGACCTCTCTTCGTCTTCTGAAGTTCTCATTCCTCCAAATACTCACAAAATGCCTCCCAGGAGGTGAAAGCAACACTTACAGATTGTATTTTTGCCAATTTATGTGCACATTCCCTTTTTAGATTATTACCATTTCTTTGGTGGAATCACATGAAAATAATGTTTGGTTATTTGGGGGCAACAGACAACCTAAGCCTGATCTGCTCAGAGCCTGTCTTGTGAATAGAGACAGAATTCAAGATGAAGCAAGTCTCTCCCACACACATTCTCCTTCGCTGACTGCAGTTTGCTAGGTGAAGTATGATGCTGCCTAGCCAAAAATGTTGGAAGAGAGCATGGCATCTTAGTCACGCTCAGGAGATGTGGCCAAGTCCCATCTTTCTGCTTTCCCAGTGTTTTTTCAATTTAGAAGCCTGATTTGTAGGCCTGCAGAAAGCACTTCTGCTCCCCTTTTCCTCCTTGGCCTCCTTCTAGGGAGAAGCAAGACCATAGGTTTCATAGGAATAGCAGCAACCTCAGATATTGCAGGATTTTGTGCTGGGTAAAGCTTTTGGAGGCACTTGAGGAAACACTTTAAGTGAGGTGTGGAGAAAAGGTGTTGTGTCAGAACTAAGTCATTGCACTCAACATGCAGTGATGAGGCAGAGCATTTTCTGGCAATCTGGTAGATGACAACTGGCAAGTTGTATCTAGCACTGACATGGCAGAAATTATTAATTTGGCAGTAAATGTTCATAGGCTTTTGAAAACAAAACACATGTCCTGTCTCTTCACCAAGCCCTTGTTTTTCCTGGGAAAACATATGCCTTAGCAGTGTCTGTGTCAGTCTAGCAGGTGCTGAAGCCATTGTAAACATTTTCGGTGAGTGGTATGTTCTTTGGTCCTAACCACACAAACATCATCTACCCATGGAGTCCTGTTCTGGGTTATGAGGAAGGAGAGAGATTTTGGCTGTTCGAGTAGTATTAGTAAACTGGAAAACCACAGTTCATTTGTATTAGTTTCCAGGAGTGCCAAACTCTCTTAACCTTGGTTCTCCTAAGCTTTCAGCCTTTAAAAAAGGCAAGGCAAGGCAAGGCAGAGAGAAATCAAACAAAACCCAAACTAATCAATACAGACCAAAAAAACCTAAAAAATAATTGCTGCCACTACAATTAAAAATTCCCCTGCTGCCTGCTTTTATTAGTGAATATGTGATCAAGGAAGAAATGCCACTGTAATAGCATCTTTGCATGTATGTTGCATGTGTGGCCTGTAGAGCTCGCCTTGTCTGAATGAAGATGGGCAAAGGGTGCCAGGGTGTAATTCTAATCATTCCATGTATTAGTAAAGTACAGGTCAAAAAAGAGTCTGTGACCTCCAATAGAGGCAGCTTGTGGTATAAGCAAATATATCAGAATCCAGATCTCCCAGTGCAATGCATTGAACTCAAAACCATCTTTGAAATCGGTATCTTTGTACCTGACCTGCAGGTTCTTTTTCCCAGTGTTTACAGAGCCAGGGGTAAGGCATACCAAACCGGGCATGTTGGACCTCTAGCTCCCATCTGTTGTTTGAGAGGAGGGCCAGGGGGAGCACCCCAGGCTTTGCTTGGTGAATGTTCCAAGTCTGCTGTGGTCCTTATTGTGCTGGAAAGCTTTTCTTATCCCCTGAATTCCATGAGCTTGCCAAGCAGCCCAGGCTATTCAGCTTCAGTAGTGGATACACAGTGCAGTTTGATCCCTGCTCCAAGGGCTTTTAGTGAGGACTTCCCTTGTCACAGGATCACAGAATTGTCAGGGATGGAAGGCACCTCAAGGATCATCCAGTTCCAACTGCCCTGCCATGGGCAGGGATGCTTTCCACTACGTAGGCTGCCCAGAGCCACATCCAGCCTGGCCTTAAAAACATCCGTGGATGAGGCTTCCACCACATCCCTGGGCAACCTGTTCCAGTGTCTCACCACCCTCATGTGTGAAGAACTTCTTCCTAGTATCCAATCTGAATCTACCCATTTCTAGTTTTGTTCCATTCCCCCTAGTCCTAGATATAATACTTGACACCCTGAAAGGTCCCTCACCAGCTTTCTTGTAGGCCCCCTTCAGATACTGGAAGGCCACAATAAGGTCTCCTTGGAGCCTTCTTCAAACTGAACAGCCCCAACTCTCTCAGCTTGTCCTCATAGGAGAGGAGCTCCAGCCCTCTGATCATCCTCATGGCTGTTTTCCGGACATGCTCCAGCACATCCATATCTTTCTTATAATAGGAGCTCCAGAATTGGACACAGTGCTCCAGATGGAGGTCTCACAAAAACAGTGTAAAGGGGGAAAATCACCTCCCTTAACCTGCTGGCTATGCTTCTCTTAATGCTGCCCAGTGAAGAACAGGGGGAAGAAATATGTGCTTCTTCCATCTTATGTGGTCAGCCATATCCCAGCCATATTACTAGCAAAATAAACACTGACTTGCACAGCAATGCCTTCATCTACTAAGCCCAGGTTTAGTTGCCATAGTAACTCATCCTGGAGATGAATGTGATACCCTGGACAGCAGGGAAAGAGACTTTGATTCCACAGATACCAGTCATGAGGCTCAGAGCTGGCTGCAGATGTGACTGCACTTCTTTGTTCATTTCCCTGGTGTGGCCTGAGTAATTGGTGGCATGTTGTTCAGCCATGTTACAGAAATGTGGTAGTGTATCATCATTGCAACCCTGGATTTAGTGATGTTCAAATGAAGAATACACTGAAATCATCATGGGCAGAATGAATCCTGTGAGGGCAGCAAATCTCCATCCTAAAGATGCCTGAACTGACAGTGGGCAATTTTCCTGTGCTAGCAGTATTGCTATAAACTGGTTTGTAATAGCTTCCTAGCTGCCAGCTGAAGCCCTGTCTGAAAGATCAGCAAGTTCAGATGTAAACTAAGAGGAGAGTACAGACAATTTATTACAGAGTTTTTGGTTTAAGTGTTACTTGAACCAGAGTAGACAGTACTCTAAGTGTATAGGTAAACATACAAAGTGACCGCTGGTTCAATAGCGAAAGTTATTTGCCTGATTAGCCAAACAAACGAAAGAATCAGATACAGATAGCCAGAGTGTCCCATTAGTGATAGGGGGGAATGAAAAATATAAACACAAAAAGACCAACCAAACCAAAGAGTATACTTAGCCCTGAAATGAAATACTGTGAGTAAAGTCAACTGCCAATAATAAGTCCGTACTTAGAACGCAGCAGCCAAGTGGTTCACTTGAGGACCTAAACTAGAGCAGGGAATTCACAGGAGAGTCAAGATCACAGGATGTTAGAGGTTGGAAGGGACCTCTGGAGTTCATGGAGTCCAACCCCCCTGCCAGGACCATAGAATCTAGCACAGGTCACACAGGAACACATCCAGACAGGGCTTGGAAGTCTCCAGAGGAGACTCCACAACCTTGCTGGGGAGCCTGTTCCAGTGCTCTGTAACCCTTACAGTAAAGAAGTTCTTCCTCATGATGAGATGGAACTTCCTGTGCTGTAATTTCCATCCACTGCCGCTTGCCCTATCACTAGGTGCAAATGAGAAGAGGTTGTCCCTTCCTTCCTGATACCCAGGACTCAGATATTTATAGACATTTGTTAGATCCCCTCTCAGTCTTGTCCTCTCCAGACTAAACAGCCCCAGATCTCTCAGCTTTTCCTTACAAGGCAGTGCTCCAGTCCCTTAACCATCCTTGTAGCCCTCTGTTGGAGACTTCCATGCAGATCCCTGTCCCTCTTGATCTGGGGAGCCCAAAACTGGATGCAGTATTCATAGTATCATAGTATCAGTCAGGGTTGGAAGGGACCACAAGGATCATCTAGTTCCAACCCCTGCCATGGGCAGGGACTCCCCACACTAGATCAGGCTGGCCAGAGGCTCATCCAGCCTGCTCTTAAACACCTCCAGGGACGGGGCCTCAACCACCTCCCTGGACAACCCATTCCAGGGCTTCACCACTCTCATGGTGAAGAACTTCTTCCTCACACCAGCCTGAATCTCCCCACCTCCAGCTTCATTCCATTCCCCCTAGTCCTATCACTACCTGAGATCCTGAAGTGAGGTCTCAGTAGGGCAGAAGAGAGGGGAAGGAGAACCTCCCTCAATCTGCTGGACACACTCTTCTTACTGCTCCCCTAGGAAAGGAGCTGCAGCCTGCCAAGAGGCACTGTGAACTAGAAGCATGCAGCTCCTGGGGTCGACAATGATAAGGCAGTGTGTCTTCTCCAAGCTCTCTCTCCTGTGGACAACCTGCAAGCTTAGTATCATGTTTAACGTAAACTGTAGAGCGAGCAGTGATGCAGAAACAACTGAAGAAATTTAGGTATGGTGTTGGTGATGGCAACCTTTTGCACACTTTTGTAGGGAAGTTTTTAAACCCTGTCTTTGTGCAATACTTCACCAAGTCAAGTTCTCACACCTTTTATTGGCTTGAGGGAGCTGAAGCTCCCCTTGTTATGAGCAAGTGCATCCAAGCAGCCTTCTTTAACTACAGCATACACCATGAGACTACATTGTTGCAGGAAGAGCAACAAGTGGGGAGTGTGTTCTGTCTTAACATTGGCTTTATTCAGCTGAAAGTAGAATCACAGAATTGTCAGGGTTGAAAGGGACTTCAAGCATCATCCAGTTCCAACTGCCCTGCCATGGGCAGGGACACTATCCACTAGATCAGGTTGCCCAGAGCCACATCCAGCCTGGCCTTAAAAACATCCAGGGATGAGGCTTCCACCACCTTCCTGGGCGACCTGTTCCAGTGTTTCACCACCCTTGTGGTGAGGATCTTCTTCCTAACATCCAACCTGAATCTACCCATTTCTAGTTTTGTTCCATCCCCCTAGTCCTATCACTACCCTATCACATCCTAAAAGAATCACCCAGTGTCTCTGTTCTCTCACAATATTTCTGTGGACAGCCTGATGTTTGCACTGAAAAAATGTGAAGAAACCAAGTGGCAGGAACGTTGGAGTGGCAGGAGATGGAATATAAGGGCAGAGCAATTTTCATTGCCTCTGCTCCCTCTCTGGTTTGTTGCTTGTTTTCTTCTTGATGGTGATAATGAGTAGGAGTTGGGGCATTTTTTTGAAACATCTTTTAGGTATTACAGGTGGGAGGCAGATTAGGTGTTTTGGTTTTTTTCCCACTGGTGTTGCTGAGGGTTGCTGCTTTCACTTCTGAGTTTTATGGTGATGGATATGTCATCACTTGGACCCGTTTTAATGCCAGCTAAACGTTATATAATAGGTTGTTTCACTCTCCCCACCTTGCCTTAGTTCATAAAATTAAGGAAATAATTTTAAGGCTTTGCACTATAGTTCCATGCTTATTGCCAGTGCATTGAGGTGTTTGTTCACCTGGTTTCTGAAGAAACATTGAAAAATGAGTCCATATGGGACTAAGGGAGAGCAGTTTAGTTTGTAAAAAGTGAAACCAAGGTGCCAGGGCTGAATGTATTAAGTCATCAGCAATTGTAATGGCCATAAATTCCAGTACTCCATTTTTATAATTGCTTTCACTTAGCAATTAAGCAAAGATAAATAAAGTTAGTTTGAAGCTTATCAGACATTAGCATTGCTCTTCCTTGGCTTCTTTAAGTGTATGCATTTAATTACTATAGTAAACAAGTATCACAGTATCACCAAGGTTGGAAAAGACTTCAAAGATCATCGAGTCCAACCTGCCACCAGGTTTGTCAGGCAGGATTTGCCCTTGGTGTGAAGTTGTGCTGATTGTGCCCAGTCACCTCTTCGTTATTCTTCTGCCTCAGCAGTGCCTCCAGGAGGATCTGCTCCATGATCTTACCAGGCACAGCGGTGAGACTGACCGGCCTGTAGTTCCCTGGGTCATCCCTCTTTCCCTTCTTGAAAATGGGACCAGTGGTGACCTCCCCAGTCTGCCATGACTTTTGGAATATAATAGAGAGTGGTTTAGCAACCTCATCCGCCAGTTGCCTCAGCACCCGTGGGTGTATCCCATCAGGTCCCATGGACTTGAACACTTCTGCATTCTTCAGATGGTCACGAACCTGATCTTCGCTCACAATGGGTAGTTCCTTCTTCCAGTCCCTGCCATTATCTTCCATTATTCTGGGAGTGTGGCTGGAGCCCTTGCCAGTGAAGACTGAGGTAATGAAGTCATTGAGAACCTCAGCCTTCTCCATGTCACTTGTCACCAGCTCACCTGTTTCCTTTCCGAGGGGGCCCACACCTTCCCTAGTCTTCTTTTTACCATTAATATACCTATGACATTTTTACTGTTCCACTCTCTCTTTCTTTTCCATTGGCACATTTCTAATACCTCTTCACACAGGCCAGACACTTCTGCTTAATCTGTACCAAATCCACAATGCTTAACACCTTTTGACAAAATGGATACATCCTCCCTGTGGCTTGGAATTGATATGTGCTGTCAAAAAGGGTTTTCCAAGTGGGGTCTCTTTGTCACCTTTACTGGATTTTTATCTTCTGTTGTAGAAATGTGCAGTTTAATGTTGCATTTCAAATCATTTTTGGCTTAAAAAAGTGTGTAATGGAATCAGGGTGTCCCCTGAATACTCCTAACAGTAGGAGATGCCCCTTCGCTTTGAAGACCAGAATCCCAATAGACCCATGACAGCAGTGAAATTACACTTTTGACCTTGTTCACTAAAGTGTTTCTTTCTCTGTTAGGATTAACTGAGAGTAACCAACAGCAGCTTCCTCTAAAATGTATGAATTTCCCTCTTGATGGTTTCTCACAAAAAACATGGGGAAGATGCTGAGCAATTTTCAGCTGATTGTGTTCTCCACAATATATATGTATATAAAAAAAGGAAATTAAGAAAACAACCCTGCTGGATTCAAGGAGAGGTGGCTGTTTTAACCATATTAAAAATGCAAAAGCAATTGATATGTTGATATTCTCCTTAAGACAGTGTTGTTGCTACCTCCTGAATGCGAGAGCAGCAGTACAATGCACGGTCAGATTTTTACCCTTCTGTTGCTTCGTTCACTGTGTGTTTTGAAGAGAGATATAGACTAAATTGCCAAATACTGTTTTAAAGTATTAAATCTGTATGTAGAAAATAACCATGTACTTAAGGTTCTGTCTGAGTGCTGCAATACTCCAAAGATCATTTAGCTGTTCACTACACAGTTGTGTCTGTCCACGAGGTAAATGTAGAGGTTTCTGTGGATTTATATGCAGCCTTTTAAGCTCCTGGTGTTTCATTTTGCTTGCAACTGATTGCACGGACATAGCCTGCTGCCGAAATTGCTGTGACTGCCAGTCCTGCCTTATGCACCAAAGTGCTGGCACATGCCTTGTTCCACATTTAGTTGGACAGGGTACAGCTTCTCTTGATCAAAAAATATTCAGTGAAACAGCCAGAAGAGATAGGCAAAATCAGATTTCTTTCTTGCATTTGAAGCTACTTCAGCTGTGTTTTGGGTACTTTTCTTCCCTAATATATTTCTGTTTTCTGTGAACACTTACCAGCTCCAGATCAGTGAGCATGCTTTCTTTGTTGGGCAGAGCACGTCTCTGTGAAATGCAAGGACACATCCAATCCTGTAGTTTAGGTGTTGAGTTGGGTGGCTGAGTTCAAAAGAGAGGAGAGGACTCAGGGAAGTCTGTAGTTTGGTTTTAGAAGGGATCTGAATAAGTGACTTAGTGGCCTCCCTGGCCTCAAGACTTAAGAGCAGTTTCTCCTCTTTGCCTGCTCACTGTGGATGCTGCTGCATGGAGAGGGCAGAGCTACTGAGTGTGGAGGGCAGTGCACCGAGAGGGCTGCAATTCCCTAATTTCATATCCTATCCAAAAAACTTTGTCTGTCAGTCGCTGCTTCATTAGTAGCAAATTAATGATCGGTATGGTTCTGAAGCAACCTTGTCACCAGACAGTATTTGGTTAGTGTTGACATACTTGTTCCCTGCAAACATGAATCATCCATCTGCCTTTGGCAGGCTTGCCCTGTGGCTCTGCTATAATGTGTTTCACCAGTGTGACTGAAATTAAAATGTCACTATTAAACACGGCAGAATCAGATGCTCTCTGGGCACTGCCTCTCTTGGAGTTCTTTTTGCTTCCTGTGTAGTTATTTCTGACAGTTTAATAGGACAGCTGTATTCTGGTATAAAATAATACATTCATATTTCCACAATGCATGGGGAGCTAAATACTTTCAGAGCAGTATTTCATTGTGTACATGCATCTTTTTTACGTGTGGCAGAAGCAGTAATGCCCATGTAACACCATGTTGCTGCTTAAGCCCATTAGGAAGCGTAAAGTCAAAATTAATTGTCCTGCAGGACCATATACAGTGAGCCTCTAAAAGCAGTTGCTGGGCTATTTGCAGCTGCCTGCCATGTGAGCCAGGCTCCCTCCCCTCAAGTAGTTATTGACTTCGGGCTATTGAATTCAGGGCTCTGGAGGTTGCTCGGTAGGAAAAGCCTCCAGTCGGTGCTTGGCAGCTCTGTCACCATGAGGTCATGGAAAGGGCAGGTCAGTATCCAAACCCAATTAGAACCTGATTCAGCACCTCTTCAGTCACAGGGAAAATCCTGCTGAGCAGGGTGGCTTCTGGGCCAGGTTTTCACACCCAGCCTCTCCAGTGAGACTACCAATAAATGTGTCTGTTTTTGTCACTTGGGCTGTTCAGAAATACCCTTTACTGTCATGAAACAGCTAAGCAGCTGGTACAGAAAGGTAAAGAGCCTGGTAAGAGGATAATGAGCCCACCACAGCTGACAGACCAGTGACCTGTACATGTATATCTGTGTCCCTCCCATTGCTCATATCTAGAGCTGTCTAATTCCTCGGATCAAATCATTTGACTCTTATGAGCAACTGTAACTTTCGAGTTGAATGAAGTCCAACTGCTGAAAATGTTCATGAAGAACATAAAACTAAAGCTGTTTTATCAGCTATCAAAAGCATTGTTTTAATTTCTTCCTCCCAAAGATTCAGGGGTTGGGATTTTTGGAGTTGATTTTGTGTTTAGCTGGTCTTTTCATCCTAGGTGGCTACAATTTCTAGTACAAGTAAGTTAAGCCATGAAAGGTTGACCCACTCACCTCTAAATCACTTGTTATATGATGCAAGTCCCTTAGGCTCAATTAATAGAATCACAGAATTGTAAGGGTTGGAAGGGACCTCATGGATCCTGTAGTTAACTCCCCTGCCATGAGCAGGGACACCTCACACTAGATCAGGTTGCTCACAGCTACATCCATCCTGGCCTTAAAAACTTCCAGGGATGGGGCTTCCACCACCTCCCTGGGCAACCTGTTCCAGTGTCTCACCACCCTCACTTCTTCCTATCATCCCATCCGAATCTCCCCATTTCTAGTTTTGCTCCATTCCCCCTAGTCCTATCACTACCTGACACCCTAAAAAGTCCCTCCCCAGCTTTCCTGTAGGCCCTCTTCAGATGCTGGAAGGCCACGATAAGCTCTCCTTGGAGCCTTGTCTTCTCCAGACTGAACAGCCCCAACTCCCTCAGTCTGTCTCGACAGGAGAGGTTCTCCCGCCCTCTGATCAGCCTACCCATAGGAGTGAGAATGATAGCTAGCAATGTATATAGGAAGTATGTCAGCATGCACAAAGAAAAAGGTGAACCCCAGATGAGTCTGAGTGGTCTTTAAAATATGGATTTCCTGTGAAATAGTTATTAAAGGGGAAGTAAAGGATAATTGGGAAATCAGCCTAATGTGAGAGCAGTTACCTCAGTGTGTGGGGTTGTTTATGTTATGGGCTCTTTCAGACAAGCACAGGATCAGTAGATCCTTTCTGACTCTCTTTTAAACTAGTGTATAAAATTTGGTTAGTGTCTGATCAGTTGCTTTGATTGGTGTAGTCTATACTGTTGCCTTAGTACTTTGTACTAAATGCACAGTCCCCCTAAAATGGAGGCCTGCTCAAGTGAGTCAAATTACATATGAAAAGGTTATAAAAACTCTCAGCTGTCCTTGAGTCAGTGAGGCTGGTTCAAAGCCCAGCACCTTAGGAATTCCAAAAATAGAAGCAAAGGTGTTACTGCAGGAAAGAGGTGGTAGAGTTCTTACTGCATTTTTAAAAGACTGTCTCAGAAATCCCAAAGAAAAAATTTCAGCAAACACTCATTAATTTTAATTGGGCTGGTATTTTTGTAAGCCTGTAGTGTATTCAGATCCATAAAAGGGGGAAAAAAATCCCATCAAAAATTCTGCACAGATTTCTCTGAAGAAATTATTGAGTTGCAACCACCATGTCTGCCTCATTTCAAATGCACAATACTGTTTTTAATAGCAGTAATACAGAGCCACCAGGAGTGTTCAGTATGTAGGCTGCACTCTTGCCACTGCTAATTTCTACACAGGATTGTTTGCAAAAGGCGGTGTGGGAAGTCCAGGAGCAATAAATTTGTTACCTGTTGAAGCAGAACTGATTTCCCTTCATCACTGCAGCCATTTCTCACCTCTTCCATTGCAGCACCATCTTGTCCCTGTCTGTTGTTTGCCACATGAATCTCAGAAACGTGAACAGGTCCTTTCCTCTTAGATAATGTTCCTGCCTTTTGCGTGCCAGCAGTAGCGGAAGATCATTCAGAGACATTATCAGTCTGATGTTATATCCAGAAGACTTGGAAAGTTAGCCGGTGCCATTAATTTAGAGCCAGCCCAGTTTTCTTAAGATGTCTCTGTGTTCTCAGGATCACAGGGGTTGGAGGTTGGAGGGGACCTCTGGAAATCTTCAAGTCCAAACCCCCTGCCAGAGCAGGACCATAGGTTCTAGCACAGGTCACACAGGAATGCATCCACATTGGCCTTGAAAGCCTCCAAAGGAGATTCCACAACCTCTGTGGGAAGCCTGTTCCAGTGCTCTGTAACCCTTACAGTAAAGTTCTTCCTTATGTTGAGGTGGAACCTCCTGTGCTGTAGTTTACATCCATTGTCCCTTGTCCTGTCACAGGGCACAAGTGAGCAGAGGCTGTCCCTTCCTTCCTGACACCCAGCTCTCAGATATTAATATACATTTATTAGCTCCCCTCTCAGTCTTCTCCTCTCCTGCCTAAACAGCCCCAGGTCTCTCAGTCTTTCCTCATAAGGCAGTGTTCCAATCCCTTCATCATCCTTGTAGCCCTCCATTGGACTCTCTCAAGTAGATCCCTGTCCTTCTTGAACTTGGGAGCCTAGAACTGGATGCAATATTCCATGTGGACCTCACTAGGGCAGAGTAGAAGGGGAGGAGATCCTCCCTTGTTCTGCTGGATACACTCTTCTTGATGTACCCCAGGATCCCATTGGCCTTCTTGGCCACAAGGGCACATTGCTGACCCACGGATAACTTGCTGTCCACCAGGACTCCCAGGTCCTTCTCCATGGGGCTGCTCTCCAGTGCATCACTTCCTGCACCTGGGTTGGTGCATTTCATTATTCCTTCCCAGGTTCAGGACTCTGCACTTATCTTTGAAGCTCATTAGGTTCCTCTCTGCCCAGCTCTCCAGTCTGTCCAGTTCTCACTGAATGGCCACACAGCCTTCAGGTGTATCAGCCAAGCCTCCCTGTGTTGAATTTAGGAGGTTACGTTTTCAGTCTCCATGGGGCTGCCATATCTGGCTGCGTTTCAGTGTACCATCAGAATACCTGGCTTAGAAGGAATGTCAGCAAATTATCAAGAGAAGCAAGGTAGCACACAAATACCACATCAACAGAATGAAAAGACCACAGAAAGGAGACCACTTGAAACAGAGAAAGCGAACGTGAAGAATCGAAGCGGCAGTTGCTTGGTTTATCTACACCAAATTCTGTGCAAATTCAAGGAGAGAGCTGGTTCACTGCCACTATCCAGATGTTGAATTAATCCACTGATGGTTGAGAACTGACTCCAAAACAGGCATGAAAATCCTTGGGATGATAAATAGCTCATCCAGCTCTTCAAAAGCACCAAGCGTTGCTGTACTTACAGAGCTGTGCAAATGATGGAAAGCTAAAAGAATGCACCTCTGTGAGTGAACCCACCACTGCAGAATGCAGTAGGAATGCTGGGTAAATTCTTCCCTCTTGTTACTGTGGTTCAGCCAGTGACATCACACCAGGGAAGAATTGGACCATAATTTGAGTGCAGCATAGCAGATTGTTAAGAGGCAGCAGGCAGGTGTTTGAAAGAATTTCTTCTCTGCTGTTTGCAGAACTGTGACATGAAATCTCCTGGCTGATCTATTCCATTACCTGCCATCTTTCAGCAGGTAACTAGTTAAATTTGTGTTGAACAGGGTTTATTTTGCCATTTCTCTTTGCTGTTGGAGTAGAAATGTTCTGACATGACATATGACCAATCAATAATTGGAAAGTGCTTGTATGAGTCACTTGAAGTCAGTAGTTTAGACAGTGTCAGACACAGCTGGGATTAAAACCTGCAAAGAGTTGCTCTACAGTCGGTGATTCTGCAGCATCTCCTCTGGGTGTCTGCATTTCACTTAATAAGTATACCCTGTAGACATCAACTGAAATAACTCTTGCCTTTGTTGCTTGGATGTTTTTGTGAGCTCTGAAGTGAACTTGGCATATACAAATGTACTTTTCTTTTAATCCAGCCTAAAGGATGCAGGGCAGGGATTATTATCCTGTTGTGCTGACAGCTTCAGCAGAAAAGAAATGGCTTTATTTTACTGTGACTCTGAAGAGAATAGGAGTACTCTGTGGTTTTCTCAGTATTTTTTAATTCTTTGTGTGTGTATGTGTGTTGGAGGATTGCTGTTTTTTTCTGTACTGAGGATGTTTTATTACTGTTTCAGGGCTATAATAATCCGGAATGGTGAAGTCATTCCAATGTCTTCAGAATTCACTCCAGAGACGGAACGCCAGCGACTTCAGTATCTGGTAAGAGATCTGAGGAAAAACCAGGTGCTGCTGCTGAGTAGCATTGCCTGGTAATATCTAAGGTTCCGACACATGCCACCAAGTGACTGTGGCTCTGTGAAGTACTTAGAGACATACAAAATACAGAACTAACCAGGTTGGAAAAGACCTTCCAGATCATCAAGTCCAACCTCTCACCCAATACCATCTAATCAACTAAACCATGGCACCAAGCACCCCATCCAGTCTCTTTTTAAACACCTCCAGTGATGGTGACACCACCAACCCCCTGGGCAGCCCATTCCAATGGGCGATCACTCTTTCTGTGAAGAACTTCTTCCTAACATCCAGCCTAAACCTCCCTGGCACAGCTTGAGACTGTGTCCTCTCGTTCTGTCACAGATTGTCTGGGAGAAGAGACCAACCTCCACCTGGCTACAACCTCCTTCAGATAGTTGTAGACAGCAAAAAGATCTCCCCTGACCCTCCTCTTCTGCAGGCTAAGCAACCCCAGCTCCCTCAGCCTCTCCTTATAGGGCCTGTGCTCCAGACTTCTCCCCAGCTCTGTTGCCCTTCTCTGGACATGTTCCAGGAACTCAATATCTTTCCTAAACTGAGGGGCCCAGAACTGGACACAGGACTCAAGGTGTGGCCTAACCAGTGCTGAGTACAGAAGCAGAATGACCTCCCCGCTCCTGCTGGCCACACTATTCTTGATGCAGGCCAGGATGCCATTGGCCTTCTTGGCCACCTGGGCACACTGCTGTTCAGCCTACTGTCGACCAGTACCCCCAGATCCCTCTCTGCCTGGCCACTCTCCAGCCACTCTGGCCCCAGCCTGTAGCACTGCCTGGGGTTGTTGTGGCCAGTGTGTAGAACCCAACAGTTGGATGTGTTAAATCTCATGCCATTGGAATCTGCAGCTTGACTGCACATTGAAAACTCAATTATTTCATGGTTGCTGGACCGCAGACAGCCTCCAACCACCACATCTCCCACCAGCCCTTCTATGTAAAAAGAAGGTCAAGCAAAGCCTTACCCCTGGTAGGCTCACGCAGCAACTGGGATAAGAAGCTGTCCTCCATAAGAACCTCCTAAGAACCTCCTAGACTGCCTCCTCTCTGCTGTGTCGAGTTCCCAGCAGATATCCGGCAGGTTAAAGTCACCCATGAGAACAAGGTCCGATGATCTTGAGACAGCCTCTAGCTGCCTATAAAATAATTCATCAACCTCTTCATCCTGGTTGGGTGGTCTATAACAGACTCCAACCAGGATGACAGCCTTGTTGGCCTTCCCTCTAATTCTCACCCACAGGCACTCAACTTGATCTTTTTTAATCTCTAGTTCCATGGCGTCTAGAGCCTCCCTGATGTACAGGCCCACCCTTCCACCCCTTCTCCCTCACCTGTCTCTCCTGAAGAGCCTGTAGCCATGAATTACAGTGCTCCAGTTGTCTCTGATGGCAACTACATCATAACTTTCCTGCTGTAACATCAGCAAATGTGGAGAAAAGCCTGGTACTGCAAATCCCAGTGAAAGGAGTCCTGTCTCTCCTGTGAAGGCCACTGATCAGATGGTTGTGCTTGTGTACCTTGTTCAGCTGTAGAGCTTCAGCAGCTCATTGGTGTTGAAAACTGAGAGCTCAGACAGAGAGCTAACAAGCCACAGAGGTATTTCAGTTTATCCCTGTGCATGCTATATGACAGTATAAAATACCACAGACTGCTCTCTGTGCACGTGAATAATATTGCAGTGCTTTATTTATTTGCTCTAAAAATATCATGGAATCACAGAATTGTCAGGGTTGGAAGGGACCTCAAGGATCACGTAGTTCTATCCCCCTGCCATGGGCAGGGACACCTCACACTAGATCAGGTTGCCCAGAGCCACATCTAGCCTGGCCTTAAGAACATCCAGGGATGGGGCTTCCACCACCTCCCTGGGCAACCTGCTCCAGTGTCTCACCACCCTCACTTCTTCCTAACATCCCATCCGAATCTCCCCATTTCTAGTTTTGCTCCATTCCCCCTAGTCCTGTCACTACCTGACACGCTAAAAAGTCCTTCCCCAGCTTTCCTGTAGGCCCTCTTCAGATGCTGGAAGGCCACGATAAGCTCTCCTTGGAGCCTTCTCTTCTCCAGACTGAACAACCCCAACTCTCTCAGCCTGGAGGGGAGCTCCAGCCCTCTGATCATCCTTGTAGCCCTTCTTTGGAGTGAAGTCAGGGAAAAGAGATCCATCTGGGGGATCTTGGTGGGCATTAGTAGCTGCAGGACAGAATGGGTGAATAAAGTCTAGTTTTATTTAGTGTAGCACAACCCATAAAGGTTGGACAAGGTGACTAGTTGAGGACATGGAATGCTTTATGCACCCAGTTGCACTGGCTGATGATGGACTGCCCAAGCAACATAAAGCAATATGCATGGTGTTATTTTTCATGCAAACAATCCTATTACTTTTTAGGTTTTTCGCTGATGGTCAGATTGGTAGGTTGAAGTTGTTAAAACATGGCTTGGAGATTTCTTTTGTGCTTCTAATGTCTTGCTTCTTCCTCTTAGAAATTTAAACTTAAGCCAGGACAGGCTTAAGCCAAGACAGTGAGCCTGTCTTGGTTTAAGTTTAACACTGTCGGCTTTGCTGATGTGAGGTGAACAGGCCAAGGCTAGTGGTGTTCCCTCGTCTTAAGGTGTCTCTTATCCTCAGCCTGGCCCAAGCACTGTAGTTTGAAACTGAGCAAAATGCCAGTTGGTGAAGGCAGGGTGGAAGGTTTTAAAGACAAATTATGAATGTTTCCACAACTGTCACATTTGATTCTTAGCCAAGTTCTCTGGATTGAAGCTAAAAAATTGCAGAGGAAATACACAAGGAACCAAATGGAAAATAAGCCTAATAAATATTTACAGTTCAGTTACATGTAAAATAATTTGTTTGCCTTTAAAATAAAAGGTATCTTCAGTATCTAGGGAGTCTGCTACTTCTGTAGGAAATATGAGATAAAGCATTGCCTACAAGGGATTTTTTAATTCTCTTTTGATGTCCTTTCTGGCTGATCTGAAAAGCATTTCTGCCATTTCCTTTGGAAAATGCCTTTACCTTTGTTTGTTTATTTTAATTCTATGTATAACAAATATGCCAGGGCTGTGAGGATCGTGTTCAAAGAAAGCAACGAGCGAGACTGCAACAGCGTGAAACGAAGTTAGAGATCAGTTCAAACACAACATTCCATAAGTAACATTTTCACTCTAGTGTTAAAAGCAACAACAAAAGACAGCTCTAAATTTCTTACAAGGTTGACATAAACTCCAAATGTGCCCTTGTGGCCAGGAGGGCCAATGGTATCCTGGGGTGCATCAAGAAAAGTGTGTCCAGCAGGTCTAGGGAGGTTCTTTCCCCCTCTACTCTGCCCTGCTGAGACCACACCTGGAATACTGTGTCCAGTTTTTGGGCTCCCCAGTTGAAGAGGGGCCAGCTGGAGAGAGTCCAACAGAGAGCTGTGAGGATGATTAGGGGACTTGAGCATCTCCCCTACAAAGAGAGACAGAGAAACCTGGGGCTGTTCAGCCTGAGGGGCGGGTGTCAAGTGGAGGGGGCCAATCTCTTTTTGGTGGTGACAAAGGAACAATGGATACAAACTTGAACATGGAAGGTTTCACCTCAGCATGAGGAGAAACTTCTTTACAGTGAGGGTGACAGCACAGGAACAGGCTGCCCAGAGAGGTTGTGGAGTCTCCTTCTCTGGAGGCTTTCAAAACCCACCTATATGCATTCCTGTGCAGACTACCCTAGGTGATCCTGCTTTTGGCAGAGGGGTTGGACTTGATCTCTGGAGGTCCCTTCCAACCTCTAACGTGCTGTGATTCTGTGATGTTGCATCTGTCTTGCTGATTAGTTCCCAAATAATTCTCATTACTCACCTTGGATGTTGCCAAGTTCTGCTATCAGTCTATTTTACCATCATTCTCTCTCTTCTACCATTCTTACCTGAAAGTGACTTTGGATTTATTTTCTTCTTTGTAGTTAAAGCTGAGTTTCTGTGTTTCAAAGATGTTGCATTGCTTTTCATGCAAAATAGAAAGAAAATCAATTAATCATTTTCTCATTAATATTTTACTTGGTAAATACAGAGGTGCTGTTCACTGCAGGGATGTTACTGCACAGGCAAATGGAGGGTATGGATTTACAGCCTGCAGGCTACTACTGATTGTTGATACTCTGAGCGGTAGACACACTTAGCACAGTAGGTGAAGGAGTTTTCCTCTTCCTTTAGGGCCTATTGATTGCTTTGTCCACACAGGATGTTTGTTTAGGTCCTCTTTTCTCAAACATAATTTCCACTTGCATAGAAATCTGCAGGAACAATTGTTCCTCTCCTGCAAGCACCTCTATACAAAGTCATAGACAGGTCTGAGGATGATACCAAGCTGGTTGATGCACTGGAGGGAAGGGATGTCATCCAGGGGGATCTGGACAGCCTTGAGAGGTGGGCCCAAGCCAACTTCATAAAGTTCAACAAGGTCATGTGCATGGTCCTACACCTGCATTGGGGCAATCACAAACACACATGTAGGCTGGCCAGGGGTATCTTGAGAGAAGTCTCAAGGAGACGGACTTGGGGTTGTCATCTGACAAAAAAACTCAACATGAGCTGGCAATGCGTGTTTGCTGCCCACAAGGCTAACGGTATCCTGGGCTGCATTAAAAAAAGTGTGACCAGCAGGATGAGGGAAGTCAATCTCCCCCTCTACTCTGCTCTCATGAGAGTACTGCATCCAGTTCTGGTAGCCCTCAGCATAAGAAGGACATCAGTCTGCTCAAGCAGGTTCAGAGAAGGGCCACGAAGATGATCAGAGGGCTGGAGCACCTTCCCTGTGGGGACAGGCTGTGAGAGTTGGGGCTGTTCAGCCTGGAGAAAAGGCGGCACTGGGGAGGGACTTTTTGCAAGGGCTTGTAGTGGTAGGATCTGGGGGGATGGCTTTAAGCTGTTGATTTAGACTGGATATTAGGAAAAAGTTCTTTACAGTGAGTGTGGAGACACACTGGAACAGGTGGCCCAGGGAAATTATGGAAGTGTTCAAGGCCACGTTGAGGCCTTGAGCAGCTTGGTCTAGAGTGAGGTGTCCCTGCCTGTGGCGGGGAGTTGGAGCTGGTTGACCTTTAAGGTCCCTTCCAACCCAAACTACTCTATGAATCTATGAATCCTCCAGCCTAGTCTTAGACAAAACTCTGCTTCATCTAGTACAGGTTGAGAAATACAGACCTAAACAGAACAAGTTAACTACCCAGTTATTCTAACTTACAAGAAGCTCTGGTCATGGTCAACTGTCCATCTCTACTGCACCTTCTTTTTTTACAGTGAGAGGACAGCCTACAGCTGCAGGTTTCAGGCAGACTGTATGGCAGAGGCAGACTTCTGAGTCAGGGTACTTGTGAGAGTATTGCAGAAGGCAATCAATCCTTCAGTTGTAAGGTGTGAAAGCCTTGCAACCAATATTCCCTTGGTCTTTCAGTTTCTGTAGCAGTTCAGTGCACCGTAACATTTCTTTTCCATGGATGGGTGTTCATGAGTGGGATTTGGCTCCTACTTCCCTCTTTCCTCCTACCACCACCTCCTGTAGTGCTAATCTCTGTCTGGTTTGAACATCTCCATAAAACAATGGTTAAGTAATTTGCAAAATCTCTGGATGGTCTTGGTGGTGGGTGGTACTCCCATATAGCAGAGAAAATGGCACAGTATGATAAGAGGATAAAATTGTAGGATATATTTGACAGAGGAGAAAGCAGGAATCCCATGCTCTCTGCAACCTACTTAGCTGACACACTAGTGTGTAAGTCTGGGTGTATCTTAATGTCATGTTTGCTTTGCTGATCACTGGGAAACATGGCAGGAAGTGAGTAGCCTTTTGCAAGAAATGTGACTGGTATTTCCTCAAGTACACTCCATTTTAAACAGCTAATGTTGAATGGAAAGCATCCAGCCACAGAACACACCGTAAAATGGCAGAGTACCAAAAACACATGATGCAGACTATGCCAGATTCATGCAAAAAAAAAAAAAGTGTAATAGCTTCTGAAAGAAAAATGATGGAAAGTATTCCAGTTTCATAACACAGGATAACAATGTTATCTGAACATACCCTGTAAGGGTACAGAAAGTGCTTGGTAGTCACTCTTATTAAATTTCAAGTTCTCTGAATGGTGTTTTTGAGCTGAGATTCTTGCAAATCAAGACTAAGTGGAAAATACAGTGCCTTGTTACAGATTAAATTCTGGTGTTCACCTCCCTTATTTTTGTTTCTTGTTCAGCCACTTGAGAACATTTCATGGTGTCTACTTGTCTATCTGCTTGTAACATCTGTAGATTTTTAAAGCATTGCTTTTTATTTATTTTCTGGTTCTGCTGCCCAGTGCAGTTTGGGGCAGAGAGGGAGGTGAGCCCTGGCCTTGTAGTAAATGGAGAACAGTTCTTAACAAGCCCAACTGGAAGATGCAGCTGAGTTTAGCAGCAGAGCATTCACTAGTAAAGTGTGAAAAATAAATGTTAGAAAGAAAAGGGTAAGAGATATAGGAAATCTTTAAAACAAAACAAACAAACAAAAGGCAAAAAAAGCCCAACAAAAATCCCTGTTTCTTCACATGAGAATTTAGCTCACAGGCACCAGAAGCTTCCAAATTGCTCTTTTCCCTCTGTTCCGCTGATGCCAAAAATATTAGAATCAAGTTAAGATCCCTGGACTGTAAATCAAGCACTGAGGCTTGGCTGTGGAAGAGAAATCTTATTTGAACATTAGCAGTCCACTGGTAACTCTGCCAGCTTTATTAATCTTATTTCACTTGTGACCTCAGACTTTCCATCTGAGTAAATCTTTATGAAATGCAGTCCCTCCCAATTGCTTTACCTTTTCAATAAAGGAAATGTTTGTTTTCAAGGGGGGAAATGCTAAAAGCCTGTAACATTTTTTTTCTTCTGAAACTGTGATCCAACCTGCTAAGTAGTCTCATAATCTACAGGTAAAATAATTTCATTTTTATGTCAGATATGAGGGTGGTTTTGCTTGGCTTTTCTTGCTTTATAGGCAGGCAACAGTAGTTGTTAGCTAGTAGTTTATAACTATTTAATGATAAGCTGTGCATTTGTAAAGTGAAGTGAATTACACTTTGGAAGCAGACTGACTTCATTGTTTACAGTATCATAGACTAGGAAGAATTTAAAGAGTACTGAAAGCCAGACTAGCTCTCTGCTGTCATTGTGCAGTAATACATTAAATAAATCATTGGGGATGTTCCATCTTTTTTGCAACTGGAATGAAAATAAATTAAAAAGTTTATATGCTCTTTTAAACAGAGAATGCAGGATTCTGGAAGTATGAAAAGCCTCATCTGGACTAATACTACTAGATCTCTTAAAAGTCACTAGTGCTTCTTAACCATTTCTGTAATAAGGAAGATTGGTCCAGTTAGAAGGTCCTTGAAAACAATATTTGGGAGGAGGAGGGGACCTTGTCTGACTGTAGACTTGAAGGGAAAAAATGTAATTCCCTTAACTGTACAGGGAGAGAGAGTTTGATGGAGCTCCTGTTCCAGGAAGGGATCACAATGTCAAGATCACACTTGTGTGGTTGAGAGCTGCCTCTTGAAAGCAGAATCCAATCTTGTTGGCTACACATAGCAATTTCCCTCAGCCCCATTTCAGCTGATCTCAAGGTGTTTTCTGGAAGGATTTCTGGTGATGAGAATGGGGAGAAGCTGATGGAAGGTTAGCACTGCGGTGTGCTGAGCCTGATTCAACTCCTATTAAACTGAGTGGGAGCAGGCTCAGCCCTTAAATGCAGGAAGTATTTTATTGTGAACTATCTGCATGATAGCTGCCAGGTAGATCAATAAGGGCTTCCACTGCTTTCCTGACGCTCACCTTTGAGCGCTAGATTTATGACAAACCCACAAACTAAAGCCAGCTCATTTGGTCTGCCCTGATGGCAGCTGCTGCTGGAGATAAGACAGACTTTATTGCCTTAACTGGCTGGATAAGGAAAAAGACTCATCTGCAGAAAGGTTAAGAAATGCAACTTTTCTGTTTTTTTTTCTTCCAGTTCCCTAGCCAATTTGACTGCATCTTCAGAAGGGCTTGCTCATAATGCGGCTTTGAAAGGGAGGGAGGCGAGCTTGTTTATCTAATTATTGAAGAAAAATGAGTGAGGTTTATTACAGAAAGAAGAAATATGGGCTGTTTAGGATTAGCCTATCATGCCAGGTGATCTGTGTATAAATCCAAACAAAAGATTTGCACAGTGGACAAAAAAACTCCCTTGTGATGCTTTCAAGTACAGTGAGCTCTGGAGAACATGAGGCTCTGGCAAAGAGACCTCCCAGCATCTGCAGAACAGCACACCAGCATGGACAGTAAGCAACATTCGAACGTTAACACCCCCAAAACCATTAGTTGCAGCTGTGACACAAAACTGCTGCTGCTTTTCTTAGCCTATTCTGCGTCAAGGAAGTATTTGTTAGACAACACCTGCAGCGTCAGGTGTGCCGGGGTGTGCAGCACACTGGGTAGGTAAATGGGAATGTTCTTCTTGAGACAGTGACAAATTGTGATAGGAATACTAGGTTGTGTGCATTGTTGGCATAGCTGAACCAAGAGGTAAAAGCTTAAGCTTCATTCTACATGCACCCCTCCAATTCTCTTCTTGCTCCATGGCTTTGTTATTTGATGATTCCCTTCTCTCAGGTCACTGACTTGCACAAGGAGGTATGTTCTGTTTTATGAAACCCTGCAGACTCCTTCAGGGTCAATGATGATGTGTCTGTTAGGGATCCCAGATACTGAAGAGGAGGGAGAAATGATGAAGGATTTTGAGGGTAAGAGGGTTTCTCTCTGTATGGCTGCTTCTAAACACCAGGCAATGTCAGAACTGGTGTAACATGCGCATCATTTGCTGAAACAGAGCTCATGACCTTCCTTGTTTAAAAGAGGGGGGGGGGGAAATGTGTGTGGGAAGGGAGCAGGAAGGGATGGCAATGCTATCTCATTAAAAATAGATGATGGCTCGTTTTGTGAAATTCATGTGGTATCTGTGGCTTGGTTTCTGCCCACAGGCTTACATGCAGCCCCACTTGCTGGGAAACGAGTTCACACATTTAGAGTTTCCACGGAGGGTGCAGCGCAAAGAAGTTGGAAAGAGGATGCTCTACCGTGATTTCAACATGACTGGCTGGTAAGAATGTCCTTTTCAGCATGGGGGGCAGCCTTCTCCCCAGCCAATGCATTCTTTCTACACGTCTTTGATTAGTGTGAACTACATCAAACATGGAGGTGTATGC
This sequence comes from Picus viridis, assembly GCA_033816785.1. NCBI lineage: Eukaryota > Metazoa > Chordata > Aves > Piciformes > Picidae > Picus > Picus viridis. Next base: position 46,925,444 of record CM066567.1, on the reverse strand, counting down.
CTGCATACTCAAGGGAAAAGATTTCCTTCTTTCAGATGTATTTTTCTTTTAGAAGTTAATCTTTTAAGTAAGTTGACCTCCCTCCAAAGCCAAGACCTTGTTTCATTTTGACATGTGAACAGTCAAAGTGGAGGAGACACATAAAGGGGAAGATGTTCCAGGGGATCTTCCTTAAAGCTTAACAACTTTCCTATCTTGGAGTTATCTTTTTATAGAATCTAGATCAGTGGGCCATCATGCCTTTGCTTGCTGAGGAACACTTGCACAAAAGAAGAGCTTCCCATACTCCAGTGCAGCTCACCTGCTGGATAGCCCTTGAGCATTTGTTTTAGAGACAGGCCTATCTGGATGAAAGTCATAGCCAGCCTAAAATGAAAAGGCTTGAGTGAGCAGCGTTGACTTAATGAAGTCAAGACAGAAAGGATGATGAGCTTTTTGTCTCTGACAAAGTGTCTTTGTTGGTTTGTGTTGGATAAGGTGCCTCTTCTCCAGTGACTCCTACTCACTTACAGAAGCCCTAATCCTTGCTGTTGTGGGCTCTGTGTGACCAGTAAAGGCAGAGGTCCTAGCACATGCAAATGTTCTTCACTTCCTTGCTGTTTGTGTTTTAACATCCTTAACAAATGCCCTTTCAGGAAAGAATAGAGGGGGTTATAAAGCCTTAATTCTTGTAGGTTAGGATACTTTGAAGCTTCCACACAGCTTCTGATTTATCCCATACTTTATAGACCTTAAGTATAACTATGTTTTTATAGCAGAATAATTACCTAAATTTGGAGTGTTTGTGCAGAAAATGTTAATCTAGGCATGTCTGTCATTATCCATCATCTTGAGCAGCTGCTAGTAGAGCATGCAGTCTTACCCTGAGAATGGTGACTTCACATTTTAAAAGGCTACAAAGTCATGAGCAAAAGAATGGGAACAGAATGAGAACATTGGATCAAATGAGGACTTAGCAGCAAAACATTTGGAAGATTGTGAGACGTTCTCCCAGTTTCTGCAAAGGGAATTTTCTTATTAAACTCCCAGATATCTCTGAATACACTAGTAAGGAATGACTTCAGGTGGACTTTCAAGAGCTCTTTTTCAAGAGGTGAGATCATAGAATCATAAAATGGTCTGAGTTGGAAGGGACCTCCAAATGTCATCTAGTCCAATGCCCTCTGCAGTCAGCAGGGACATCCTCAACTACACCAGGCTGCCCTGAGCCCTCTTGAGCCTCACCTTGAATATCTGCAGGGATGGGGCCCCAACCACCTCCCTGGGCAACCTGTTCCAGTGTTCCACTACCCTCATAGTAAAGAACCTGTTCCTAACACCCAATATAAATCTGCTCTTCTCCAGTTTGAAGCTGTTGCCCTGTAGTGGATGATGCTTATGGCCAGGATTGCGCCCCTGAATATTTCTAGGACATGCTTTTCTGTGTGTTAGCCTTCCTTTGTTCTCCCTCTTTTCTGAAGGCTCCACTGAGTCCAGGTAAACTGCCTGCCTGGGCGTGGTCTCACCCCTGTGGTACACAAGGGTCAGGCTATATGTTTGTTTTCCTGTGTATAGCATAAGCTTACACCATATTTGGTAGAGGCCAGTTCATTGGTTAATCTTTGTGTTAGCAACAGATGCTCATTGGACCAGTATTCATTGGGGCAAATGGTAAATAGGGGTCGTTTGGTAAACGAGCCCTCCCCTCCTCCTCACATTGGTGTTGAGCCTGTATCTGTGTGCACACCAGCGCTGTTGTGGTTCACCTTGCCCGGGACTAAAGCCAGCACTCCAAGAGGCTTCGTAGTACTTTGCCACCTGCACCCAACTGCGTGCAGTGCCGTGGACAGTACCCCGTGTGAACCACCGTTGGCGAACTGCCACAGTGCCTCCCCCCACCCCGAGCGGGGAGCCTCCGTATTCTGGAAGAGGCAGCAGCCACGCGACGCAGCCACGCGGTCGGCGCCATTTCCTGTATCCTCATTACGGCATATCCGTGCCGCGTTCTGTGGACTATAAATATTATCAAGGGAAGACTTCACGAGGCTCTCAGCTTGTGAGTAAGCCAGACCCTTCTTCATAGAGTTTCAGTTGGGGTAGCCTGGAAATCGCTCCAGGTGGAGGACCGCCGGTCACCGACCAACCCCCTCCCCCGCCGCTTTCCGGATCAGTTTAATTCTAAGTTCTGCAAATTATTTTGGTTTAAGTGCCTATGCCTAGACATTTTGTAAAGATAGTTCCACTAACCGAATATTGATACCTGTGAAGGGGGACTGTACATACCCCGTTGCAGAGTTTTATATATATATAGAAATAAACTTAATTTTTTTGTAGTGATACCTCTGCCGCTCATTTCTGAGGGCATATTCATAACATGCCCCTCATCCTGTCAATGCAGGACTTTGTAAACAGTCTCTCTTCATCCTTCTTGTAGCTCCTTTCAGGTACTGAAAGGCTGCTCTTAGGTCTCCCGGAGCCTCCTCTTCTCCAGGCTGAACAACCGCAGCTCCCTCAGGCTTTGTAGCAGAGCTGCTCCAACCCACTGAACATTTTCATGTCCCTCCCCTGGACCCGCTCCATCGGGTCCATGTCCTTCCTATATTGAGGGCTGCAGACCTGGATGCAGTACTGCAGGTACAGGTCTCACCAGAACAGACTGAAGTAGCCGAATCACCTCTCTTAATCTGCTGGCTGCACATCTTTTGATGCAGCCCAGGATGTGATTGGGTGGGGTGAAAAAAAAAAAGTAAAAAGAAACTAAAAAAAAAAAAGGCACATTTAATTTGGAGGAGAGCTGCAGAAATATCACAGGCCAAGGATGGAACTTCCTGAGGGGAGAACAAGAGCAGAATTCTTTCATTGTGTTTGGAAGGCTAAGAGGGTTTCTCCACATTTGTGGGAGTTTTGTATTTCAAATGAGATGAAAATGTTTGATGTTGTGGTGTTGGCAGGTGATACCAGAGCTCTTTTCCTAGCAAACAAGAAAAGCCATGAGGAAATGCAAAGTATTAAATGATTTGCATGAACAGGCCCAACAGTGATCAAATTTGATGTTGGTAAATACCAAGTAAAGCACGAGCAGAGAGAAATAGCTATTTGTGCTCACCAGGGGTTCCCAGTGACCTTGAGAGCCATGTCAGAATGCTCAGTGAAAGTTCTGCTTGCTGTTATTTTTCCAGTCAAAATCACCAGTGAAATGTTGGGATGCATCCTGGCCTGCATCAGGAACAGTGTGGCCAGCAGGAGCAGGGAGGTCATTCTGCCCCTGTACACTGCACTGGTTAGGCCACATCTTGAGTCCTGTGTCCAGTTCTGGGGCCCTCAGTTTATGAAAGATGTTGAGTTGCTGGAATGTGTCCAGAGAAGGGCAACAAAGCTGGGGAGGGGTTTGGAACACAAGCCCTGTGAGGAGAGGCTGAGGGAGCTGGGGTTGCTTAGCCGGGAGAAGAGGAGACTGAGGGGTGACGTTATTGCTCTCTACAACTCACTGAAGGGAGGCTGTAGCCAGGTTGGGGTTGGTCTCTTGTCCCAGGCAACCAGCACCAGAACAAGAGGACACAGTCTCAAGCTGTGCCAGGGGAGGTTTAGGCTGGATGTTAGGAAGAAGTTCTTCATAGAGAGAGTGATTGCCCATTGGAATGGGCTGCCCGGGGAGGTGGTGGAGTCACCATCACTAGAGGTGTTCAGGAGGAGACTTGATAGGGTGCTTGGTTGCATAGTTTAGTTGATTAGATGGTGTTGGATAATGGGTTAGACACGATGTTCTTGAAGCTCTCTTCCAACCTGGTTTATTCTATTCTATTCTATTCTATTCTATTCTATTCTATTCTATTCTATTCTATTCTATTCTATTCTATTTTATTCTATTCTATTCTATTCTATTCTATACAAAATAGGAATGGTTAGAAGTTAAATGAAGAGATCATTCTGTGTGTCCATTTGTCCCTCATTTGTGAATCCATGCATAGTGTGTTACCTTTTTCAAAACCATTATTGCATAGCTAACACACAGTATCAACACAGTATCACCAAGGTTGGAAGAGACCTCAAAGATCATCCAGTCCAACCTGTCACCACAGACCCCATGACTAGACCATAGCACCAAGTCCAGTGCCCTCTTGAGAGGGAGGACAAGAACTCTCCTGCCCACTGCAGGCTTGAACTCATGACCTTCCCAGTAAGAATGCTACCAACTTAGCCACATGGTCCCCCCAAACACTGTTTGGCCTTAGAAGGAAAAATGAGAAGGAATGGCAAATGTTATATTTAGAATAATGAGTAAGGTAGAACTTACTTGGGTAAGTAAAGGGATGGCAGGTTTGATTCAATGGATTGTTTTTCAGTAGTGGTTTTTGCATTCTGTTAGCTGTAGCCTATGTCAGGGGAGAGAAAAGAGCTGACTTTCCTGCTGGTCTTTCTGAGTTTCTTGACGTTTGTTGATCCAGTTGCAGATTCTAATGTGGTTGGTGCAAAACCTGCCACCAATTTAGCACAAATATGCCAAGCTGTAAGCAGTTGTTCCAGAATAAATATTTAAACTGTGACTTGAAAATTCAAGTCTGAATTTACCTCAGTAGTGTCCCAGAAAAAGGTGGCCTGTGCCAAACAAAAGCCTGTGGAGACTGTGATGAGGCTACCTCTCCCTGCTGTTCCTTTTGATGGGCTGCAAGTGGAAAATGGGGGCTATGGTTTTGTTTTTAAATGAATGAACCAGAATCTTTTAGCCGCTCCATATCCTACAACTATTGCATCAGTTACCTCTTTGTTTGCCTCAGGACAATAAAATAGTGAGGGAATTGTTCTATTGCCATACATTTATCTAAATCAGAGCCCTTCTAAATACAGATCCATTTCTTTTTGCAGGGTGTTTGCCCAGGGGAGTCTTGTTTTCCACTGACTTTTGTGCAGTGATCTCCTAACCGAAAGAGAAGCAATCTGTTTTGATTTTATCCAAAAGTCTAGGTCTTTTTAGTGTTTCAATAGTTGAGATTGTGGCAAGACATTAGATTTCCATCTTGGTGGGCCCTCAAAGGTGATGGTTTGAGGTGGCTGGTGTTTCATGCTGTGGTCATTTTCCACTTCAAGGGTTTTGTTTCTTTTTAGTTCCTTTTCTAATTCCTAAATTTAAGTGATACATCAGGACACTGTGGCTAAGGACTTGTCTGTTCTGCATTTGTTTCTAAGGACAATATCTATAATGGAGAATAAATTAGTATATGTATTTCTTTTCTAGAAAACTTTGGATGGAGCTTTGACCAGACAGAGCTTGATACACTAAAACACTGCCCAACTTTTATCACTTACAATGCAGAAGATCAGTTGTCTGAATAATTTTTGGTCAGTGAATTCACTGTGTTGACATTTGCACACACATGCATAGAGGTGCAGGTGAAGAAACAGCCACTCTTACACTCAGTTACTGAATCCTTTATTGAAAGGGTGTAAAACTCTCTGCTCTGATGTTTCTTCAGGAAAATGAGCTGGTTTATTTTAACATTCAGGATGCTTTCTGTGTTTTCTATTAGAAGCTGTATGAATTTTTTTCTCTCCTTTTTTTTTCTTTACTCCTGTGCTGTGGAGCTTTTCAGATCCTCAACAATGACTTGGCTTGCCCAGCTTGTTTGAATTACAAAAGATTATTGTCTTTGGGTCTGTCATAATGCATTTGGTGTTTCTGTTTGTTTGTTTTTCTTGGTTTTGCTGCTTCTTTCTTTCCTTCTTTCTTCCTTTATTTTTTCTTTTTCATGTGAAGTTTCCACACTGGCTTTGTCTCAACATCCCACAGTGGTAGCAGAGCTGCCAAGTTTCCCCACAGCATTAGGACAACCACTGATCCAGCAACATACACTGCATCACTAGTCCAGGCTGCCTGTAACTGCTTTGAGACCAGCCTTTCCCTTCTCCCTCCATCTCTCTCTCCCATTCTCCTTTCTCTGCAGTGACATAGAATGAGAAATCCACTGTACTGAGTGTATCTAAAATAGATCCCATTTAGGTGGGAGCTGACCGTGAGTTCATGTGCCCCTGCATCCTCACCCCACATGCTTTGTGGTTGAGCAACCATTGCAAAACGTGTACTGGAGCTGGCAAAGCATCTTTAAAGCTGTGTGTCTCCTGCTGAACAAGCCTCTGAGCTGTCTCGAGCTGTAATGTGCTGGCAGACATCTGTGTTACTGACAGTCTTTCACAGTTGTGTCTCTGGGCTGGGATTTTCAGGCCTATAGCTTGAAGAGGTTAAACTTGAATTGAGGAGAGAGGGTGGTTCTGGTGGCTTTGACAAGTCCTGGCAACAAAACCATCTAGAAAGGCTTGGTGACCATGTAAGCAAGTGTTGCCAATTCTAAAATGGGGTGCAGGTAGCCTGAGATGGAAATACATGGGGAAAGGAAAAGCAGGCCAGATGATAATTGCTTCTTTAAAGGTCTGCACAGAATTCATATTCTGTCTCTGCTTTTTATTTAACAGTTAAGACATGATTGGTCAGGCTTTTGTTACTCATGGTTACATCCAGCGTGGACAGTTTTTGCGGTACTGTGCTCCAACCACAACCTAGACACCTTCCCCAAACCTTTTTTTTTTTGGCATATTGTGTCCCTCACTGGCACAGTAGCTCCTTCCAGGATTCCCTTCTCAGCCTCCTGTGGGGCTGAAGGAGCCATACAGTGCTGCACTTAACCAAAAGCATCCAGAAGGCACTACCAACTGGCATCAGTTCTAGCAGTTTCAAAGTTAGTATTTGCTCTTTCTTGGAATGCAAACAGCAGCCTTTCTGCTGCTTGCACTGAGCTGGGGTACTTTAAAGGCTTGTTTCCAGATCACAGCTTTAGCTTTTTCACTTGGTTTTATGGTGGCAAAAGACCTCTAGATAAACCACGCCCATTGTTGGACCTGATTTATTGTTGGCTTTCATTGTGCTCCAGGAGCACACAGGGCTAAGCTGCATCCCATCAAAAATGGTCCAAGGTGGTGTAGTACCCAATGCATGCCATGGGCTGGAGCCCCAGACGCCAGTGAGCAGGGGGAATTGGCCACTGCCTTTGAGCGTGCCTTATGTGCAGCAGCAGCAGCAGAGACGTTGCCAGGTCTGCCCATGTGTCTGATGAGAGGGCACCGTGGCACATGGTTTAGCCACCCGAGGGGCAGCCCGTGCTGGGGAATCGCCTGCCCTTGTGATTTATTCCAAAGCAGGGAGGCTGGTGCCCTGGGGCAAGCACTAAGCAAGACCCATTTTATTCTAGAGTCAATATTGTCCACTGCCTGGAAAGCTGCCAGCCTGCTCTGCGCTCACCCTTTTCTTTCCAACAGGGAATGTCTTTCAGCCTCTAAGCATCTGATTTAAAAAGCAGCTTCACTTTTCAAGCCGTTTTATTTTGTTTGGGATGGATGCCTTTCGCTTTCATTGTGCAGCCCGCCTTGCCGTCTGCGGTTCAGACTCCAGCTCACAAAAAAACAGCCTCTCATTAATCACTGATTGGGGATCCAGAATACCCTGGTGAAAGCCAATGTACATGTTTTGCTTGGTAATGCGTGAGCTGATCTGAACAAATATTGCCAGTGCGGCCGCTAGCTTGTTCTTTATTGCTGGGCTCCGTGTCCTTTGACAAGGCGTTCAGGTATCCTGCCCGGGAGTGCCTGAGCAGATTGAGAAATGCCACAGAAATGCTTTATGGAGCAGGCGCCCGCTCTGTGCCCCCCCTTAATATAAATTGATTTATTGAATCAAGTGCAGAAGCCCTGCTACAGAAACCTCAGGCTATATTCTCTGGAGAACCACCTAATAAAACAGCCCCAACTGACACTGCTCATTAGCTTTTCCACCGATCCCAAGGCAGTATTTAAAGTGACAGTGTCCCTCTTTTCGTCCTGAATTTATCTGCCGGCTAATGCCTGTGGGTCTAATTAGCTTAGCATTATTAGTCTTATTCAGATAAGCTGCATTTCCTAACAGCTTGATTCCAACTTGTAAAAGTAATTGGAAGTCTGCAAACCCTGTGCCATAACTTGCTTGATTGCACCTTTTAGCCAAATTCATGTAATTTACCAAAAGTCATCCTTCAGCTCCCCCTCTCCCCGCCTCCTTTTCTTGTTAATTGAGCTTTTTGTCTAGTGAAACCTTCTGTGCTTCTTCTGTTGGACTCCTGGCTGCATTGTTGTGTTCCAGACCTCAGCCGTATCCTCTGCACAATCACCAGGGAGAGATCAAATTTTAATTTCATAATTACTTCACAAGAAAGCAGCCTTTTCCCCAGTCAGGCCTGGTATTAATTTCCTCCCAGCAACTTACATTTTCATAATTTAATGATTATGGGCCACCTTTGCAGCAGTGGGAAGAGAGAGGTAGGATATCGTTTTTGCAGCAGAAACTGTGATCCAGAGTCACTTGGCTTTGTTTTTTGTGTGTCTTCGCTCTTGTCTCTCAGCACAAGGTGGTGGGATGGGATGTGCCTCTCTGGTGCACACAACCAGAGCAGCTTGCTGGGTTGAGGCTGGGTGTCTGGGGCATGGCTCCTCGATGATGAATGGCTGTTTGCAATGTGCATGTTATGCATCTTTTCAAGATTTGCAGCTCTCGCTGCAGGAGCAACGGGAGGTGAGAGCTGACCTGCTGTGTACAGCACGTCTCCTGACAGTGACGAATGGCTCTGTTTTCCCCAAATGCACACATGCCACAGGAGCTGAGCCAGTGTCTTCAGGGCAGGAGAAAGGAGAAACAGGGAGGTAGTAGTGCAGCAACAAAAGAGAAAACTAAAGTCTGGAGTAAGGCTTTTTTTGTAAATGGCCTTCCAGGCCAAGTGAGCACGACAGCAACGAGGATGGTCTGAGTCACATCCTGCAGGAGCATCTCCTTTGGGAAGCAGTGTGTCTAAGGTCTGTCTGTGCATGGCTGTGCATCTCTGCTTGGGCTTTGCCTTGGCACAGGATCAGGTGCCACATGTGCAAGGGCAAACAAAAGGCTCCCAGTCTATTTTATCAGAAAGAAATTAAACTGCAGTGAGGTAATCATCAATCTGAAAACCCAGACAAAAGCAGCTCTTCCTCCTGGTAAGGTGAAGTCTCTTCTCCAGCTCCTGCTTCCTCTTGGCTTCTGTAGCTGCACAAATTTGACATGATCTCAACTAGGTCCCCTCTTTCTGTTGCCACCCCAGAATGACTTATGGCTCTGCTCCTGCCTAAGAGGAGTTCCTTGCTCTTTGGAGGAGTTTCCAGCTCTGCTGCAGGATAGTGATGCTTCTGCTTACTGTGTCCTGATGCCTGCCCCATCCTACATTACAGCAATCTTTCCCAGAAGAGTTTGCTTCATGATTTCTCCTTTTACAGCCACCTTCTAACCTTCCAGATAGAAGGTTCCCAGATAGCAAGTTTGGAGCAGGCACTTCTGAGGTTAATGTGCAGTGCGTCTTCCATCTGCTTCACAACATCCTTTTAACAAGTGCAGCAAAATGTGAGTTTACTAAAGGATTTTCTGTCCATCACAGTGCATTAAGCCCATAGGGTGTTAACAGCCCACTTCCATACCCCCTCCAGAGAAAATTGCTGACAAACCTTCCTGTTTGTCTTTTAAAAGTAGAAGAGATGAAGTAAATTTTCAGAAGTGCTCAAGACAGCAAACTCGCTGGGAAATGGCCTAGTGAAACAGTTGCAGAAGATGGATCTCCTTGATGTTCAGCTGCAGTATCTGCACACAGTTTCTGTCAGTGGAAGCTCAACCAGTCACAAGTAGTGAATGAAAGCACTCACAGTACACACTGAACAAAAAAGCAGTGAGGTAGAGTGCTTATAAACACCCTCTGTTCATTTTGCCCCAGTTTGTCCTTTGTCCAGACAAAGACCCCTCTAGATCCTTGTCCAACCTCTTCCCCAACTTCCTCTACTACATTCTTCTAAAGGTCTGTTAGAGACAAATGGACTTTAAAAACAGCCACACTACAGGAGGTGCCTGAGAGAAGATGCTGGTTCTTGAATCTTTAAAGTGGGCTGGCCAGAATGGATAGAATTTAGATTCCTTAGGAATTACTTCCACAGCAGTACATGATGCTGGGGAACACATCATCTCCAAAGTCCAGACTCCATATTTGGACTGTACATGACAGTGTAGGCTCCCTGGAGGCTCAGAGCTCATGTCCTAGTCTGATTGGACCAAGCCAGAGATCTTATGTGTGAACAAGTCATGCTGAAGATTACTTTCAAGTTTTATTTTTCAGTATGTGGATGGCTAGACAGAACTGTCATGTGCAAAATGAAGCATTATATAGTTTCAGATTCAGAAGAAGAATCACAGATAGTTAGGGATTGGAAGGGACCTTGAAAGATCATTCAGTCCAAACCCCCTGCCAGAGCAAGGATCACCTAGATCAGATCACACAGGAACACATCCAGGCAGGTTTTGAATATCTCCAGAGAGGGAGACTCCACAACCCCTCTGGGCAGCCTGTTCCAGTATTCTGGTACCCTCATAGGGAAAAATTTTCCTCATGTTTGCACGGAACTTCCTGTGCCTCAGCTTCCACCCATTGCCCCTTGTCCTGTCACTGGGCATCACCAAGCAGAGCCTGACTCCATCCTTTTGGCACTCACCCTTTACGTCTTTACAAACATGGATGAGGTCACCCCTCAGTGTCCTATTCTCCAAGATAAAGAGCCCCAACTCCCTCATTCTCTCCTCATAAGGAAGATGTTCCACTCCATCATTTTTGTGGCTCTGCACTGGACTCTTTCAAGCAGTTGCCTGAAGCGCCTAGAACTTGCCCTTGAACTGAGGTGCCCAGAACTGAACACAGTATTCCGGATATGACCTCACCAGGGCAGAGTAGAGGGGGAGGAGAACCTCTCTCGACCTACTAACCACAGCCTTTCTAATATGTCCCAGAATGGCCAAAGAAAGTTGATCTTGAGGGAAAGGAGGTTGGATGGTTAGCTGGGGTAGTTTCATTTGGGGGGTCTTTTGGAGAGATGGAGAATGTGGCCAGCCTGATCTAGTGCAGGGTGTCCCTGCCCATGGCAGGGGGTTGGAACTAGATGATCCTTGTGGTCCCTTCCAACCCTGACTGACACTATGATAATGTTTGGGGATGGTTCTGGGTTTGGAGTTATTTGCAGAATGGTAGCAAAACAATGCTACACCAAATCCACAAACTGTCTCAAAGGGAGAGCCTTCATCCATGTACTCAGTATTACTAAGACATTTTTGAAGCTGAGTGCTTTTTCTTCCTTGCTTGCCACAGGTGGGATTTGCACTATGTTTCAAGCTAAAGCCCTTTGATGATGATTTTTTGGGTTGTTTTACTATTTTCTTTCCTCTTCCTTAGGTTTATTTCTCAGTTTACTAGGCAGTATCAGTAGCTGAGATGTGAAATAAGACGAACAATGGATACAAACTTGAACATAGAAGGTTTCACCTCAGTGTGAGGAGAAACACAGTAAGGGTGACAGAGCACTGGAACAGGCTGCCCAAGGAGGTTGTGGAGTCTCCCTGTCTGGAGGCTTTCAAAACCCTCCTGGATGCATTCTTGTGAGGACTGCCCTAGGTGATCCTTCTTTTGGCAGGGGGTTGGACCCGATGGTCTCTGGAGGTCCCTTCCAACCTCTAACATTCTGTGATTCTGTGAAATATGGGTAAACTTTCTAAAGCCAAGTGCTATGGAAAAGCAGAGCACAAGTCTGGATTGCCCTGTCATTCTCAGAACGGAGTCTTCCAGGTCAGGGTAGTTTGTGTTTTCACTACCATCTGTTGTGCCTGGGGATGCCAACGTGATACTTTTCATGACCAGTAACCTTACGCAGTTTGCTGTAAAGAGAATATAATGTGGAGTTCAGTTCTGGTCGTCAACAACTTCTACTCTTACGTGAATTTGTATGTGCTTTCAGAAGGCCAGTTCTAAGAACAAATTCTATGGCAGGAGAATGCATAACACATGTAAGAAATTATCCAGGATTTTGGCTCTGCAATTTGTATTTGGGAGCTGACCAGTTGCACAAGTTCTGACCCAGCAACATGCAGGTAACTTTGATAGTCTTTTATTCAAAGAGTGCCTAAAGCGCCGCTAATGACCTCAGCAGGTAAAAAAACTTCTTCTGTCAGATTGTCTTGTGCGTTTAGCAGCTTCTGGTGGTGATTTTTGGGTTTTTTTTCACAATGTGTTTAGAGCAGATTCCAGTTAGCATATAAGTAACATCATGTCAGTCCTAGTTCTTTCGTTCTGACATCTCTCTTGGCTCCCGGCGCGATTTGGCCCGGTTTTCCGAAACGTTGATCCTGAGTCCAAATGTAACTTTGTGGGTGGTACATATGTCAAGCCCTAGTTGAGTATTTTTGGACAGCAGTAACATTTCATAATTCTTTTGAAATGAAAAGAAGAAACTAAGTTAACTGACAAAAAAAAAAAAAAAAAGGCAGCTAGATCTAGCTGGGCACAGACTTGCCTGTTCTACTCGGCACCCCCACCCTTTCTGGTTTTCCATTTGGAAAAATAGAGGTTTACGTGGCAGAAGCACTTGACAGGATTTAGTCTCCTCCAGAGCAGCAAGCAATAGCATAACCTGCCTTGTCATACCCTGGTGGCCACTCCTGGGATGCAGAGAGGAAGATGGGGAGAGTAGAGGTTGCAGCTCACAGGATGTTAGGGGTTGGAAAGGAGTTCTGGAGATCTTAGGGTACAAACCCCTTGCGAGAGCAGGACCGTAGAATCTAGCACAGGTCACACAGGAATGCATCCAGAATGGCCTAGAAGTCTCCAGAGAAGGAGCCTCCACAACCTCTCTGGGCAGCCTGTTCCAGGGCTTTGTCACCCTTACAGTAAAGAAGTTTTTCCTCATGTTGAGGTATAACTTCCTATGCTGTAGTTGCCATCTGTTGCCCCTTGTCCTATCCCAGGGCACAAGTGAGCAGAGGCTGTCCCTTCCTTCCTGACACCCAGCCCTCAGATATTTATAGACATTGATTAGATCCCCTCTCAGTCTTCTCCTCTCCAGACTAAAAAGCACTCTGTGTTTGTCAAATCAGTGAGCTAGGCAGAATTACATAGTCGGGTAAATAAGGCCAGGTTGGCGCTAGAAAAACCAAACAACCCCCTCAGGTTCTCTGAGTGTCTGTGTTTGGTGTATCTACTGCCATGTTATGTCTTTACACACAGCAATCTCTAAACAGCACAGGAAGGTATAAATGCAACTTTATTACATAAAATCAAGTGTAGTCCAAAAGGTTATAACCTGAGTGAAATAAACACACGTACTAGGTACAGGAGGTTTCAGAGAGCATACATCAAAATGAGCTTCATACCTTCTTTCCTTCTCCCCAGTGTGGTTGCTGAATTGCTAGCTGAAAAGTTGTCCTTCGTCTTTCTCTTGCAGCAAACCCTGTGCTCATATATTATTAATTCTGTTTTGCTAGTAATGCAGGACATAGCTACTTTTCTCGAGTGTCTCAGGTCGCTTTTGAGTGTCTCTTGTGCCAGCTCCACCGCTGTGGTTGCCGTTCTGAGCATTGTTTTTCAAGCACTGATAATTTTTCAGGCAACAGCCACATGAACAGAAAAAGCGAGTTTGAGATGAGTCTTGACACCCAAGTTCTGAGCCCAAGAGGCAATTTGCTCTGGAAAAACCACAAACAAATCACTGTGCCCCTCTGGGCCTCCCTCACTTACTCACATAGCTTCAGGAGGTCATAGGCTAGTCAGCTGCCCTTCCTAATCTGCTGATGAAATGTTAGCTTCAACCCTTACAAAAAAGCCTCTTCTAGCATTCTTATGCTGTTGTGTCACATGTGAGGGCCCTAGGGATGAAGGTCCTTTTGGTGGCTCCAAAAAGATGCTGGACTCAGCAGCAGGGGCCATTCTTTTGAAGGAAACTGGCCTAAACAATGCTGCTTTTCACCCCTTTTTTATCATCTTGCAGACAGACTGAGAGAGTTGGGGCTGTTCAGTCTGGAAGAGAAGGCTCCAAGGAGACCTTATTGTGGCCTTCCAGTATCTTAAGGGGGTCTGCAAGAAAGCTGATGAGGGACTTTTTAGGATGTCAGGTAGTGATAGGACTAGGGGGAATAGAGGAAAACTAGAAATGGGGAGATTCAGATTGGATATTAGGAAGAAGTGAGGGTGGTGAGACACTGGAACAGGTTGCCAAGGGAGGTGGTTGGAAGCCACATCCCTGGATGTTTTTAAGGCCAGGCTGGATGTGGCTGTGAGCAACCTGATCTAGTGTGAGGTGTCCCTTCCCATGGCAGGGGGGTTGAACGAGACAGTGCTTGAGGTCCTTTCCAACCCTGACAAGTCTGTGATTCTATGATCTTCCTAAAACACAGACATAGCAAGGTGCTATGCAGGAGAATATAAGGAAGGAAGGGAGAAATGGAAGAATATTTGTCCAAACATTTTTGGCTACCTACAGGACAATGTAAACTAAGAGCATCAGTCTTACGTATTTGTAGTTATCTTGCTGATGGTATTGTTTGTGGTAAAGAATGGGCTTGGTTTTTCTTTTCCAAAAGGGGGTTGCAAAGAGTCAATTCATATCAACTTAGTCATTTTTGCTATTTGTAACAAATAAGTGCAAGAGCTCAAAAATCCAGTAGGAATGGTTGTCTCTCAGGACTTGTGGTTTGACTAGTCACTTGACTCTGATGCCCAACGTGAAGTCAGTTGATTCCCTGTTTCTTAGTGTCAGAGCACAGCTGGTTTTATGAAAGGAATGGGATAGAGGTCAGACTCCTCCTCAAGGAGGTTTCACTAGGGCTCCCAGCACTGTCAGTACAGCTGGAATTCCGGGATATGTTCATGAGCAGTCAGCGTTAGTAAAATGTTTCCTCCACATTCAAACGAGGAAATCCAAGCCGGTGACTGGAAATAAAGGAAGGAACAAGAGCAAACTCCATGGCTGACTCATCCTTCCCCAAAAAGTGCTATTCCAGGATTTATGCATCAGGGAAATATTAGCATGCTGGCCACATGTAGTGCCTTTTTGCTTGTTTTAAAGGGTGATCTGTTTGCTTTCCCTAGTGCAAAATGACATTTAAATGCCTTCACTTACACTTGCCCCTTGCAGACATGCCTGGGTATCATGGTTACATACCCAAGATACTCTTGACTATGTGGTCTCCCATGAAGCACCCTGTGTGTTTTGCAAACCTCACCTGGTTCTGTTCTGGGATTTCACATATACTAATGTCCTGTAGTACAGGAACAGAGTTCTCCTCCTGTTTCTTCTGTGCAATTTGGTTGCTTTTTCTTCTCTTTTTTTTTCCTTTTTCCCTTCATCCATAAACCCTAATATGGGCTCTGCCTGTGATTATTTGGAAGAGTAAAGGGGCTTAAATGTCTGTGCTACTCACTTTTTAAATCTGAGGTTTGCCCAGGTGATTCAGTATGTGTAAGCTGTGTAATACAACCCCATTTATTGATGTCAGGTCTATGCCATATTTTGGTGAAGCAGGGGGAGTTGGATTATAATATAGGATTTCACCCTTAATTTTTAATTTCCTTCTGGTTTGTGTCACAGCCCTAACATTGCTTAAACTGATTGAATATGACTCCCTGGAGTTCAAACAGCTAACCCAACTGGACAGCCATGCAGCAGGGGCTGATGGTGGCTGGCAAGAGAGTCACAGAATGTTAGGGGCTCAAAGGGACCTCGAAAGATATCCAGTCCAACCCCCTGCAGAGTACACGCAGCACTTTCCCTCCTCCCACTTCTCCCTTGCTCTTTGGGCAGGGAGCACTGACTTGTGTGCTCAGGGGATGATTTTGGTATCACCCCAAGGGCTTTGGGCAGGAGTGGGCCAGCAGGGAAGGACAACATGCAGAGAAAGGCTGGAGAGGGACAATTTTGTGGTATGAAGGGACTCCACAGCTTACAAGAATGACAACCATCTATTTATTTAAGTTTTTCTTTATTTCTCACTAGCAAAATTGCTCACCTCCTCACCTCATCTATGTCAACAGATGGATGTGTAAAAGGTGGAGTACACAAGCATGCAGTAAACAATTGGAGTATGAGCATTTCCTTCTCTTGTCTCTTGGCCATGGGAAAGCTACTGTGAAATCTCTGACAACCTTGATTGTCGTAGTCAAGGTCAAATGAGCACTAAATAACCTTCTGAGACTCTTCAGCATGTGAAGGTTCTCTTGGTTTAAGCAGCCCTGAAAAGTGAGAACAGGGTTGGAGAGCTGTTTCACACTTTGCCTGTGTACATGTCCTGTCATTGCTCATCATTTCACGCTAACAGTGTGAACCTAGCCATTGGTTAGCTTCTTGGTAGGTTGGGGATTTTATTTCTCTTTGTTTTTTAAGACCCTATATTATGGTATAGATGCTGCCATAGCCAATGATAGCTTACCTGGTTAGCATGTTATTCCTGTCCAGCTCTTTCTCCTTGCAAGCAGCTGAAGCAGCTTGGCATGTTAGATATATCCTCATGTTCGCTTTTCCTTTTGGCATAATGGACAACTCTTCAAGGAAAAATCTTTCCATAGAAAAAGAAATTTACATCTTGGTTCACAAAGTCCTAGGAAGAGTAATGGGGTGGGGTGTTGGTCGGTGTGTGAGTTGTTGTGTTGGTTTTTTTAATCACTGCTGTTTGTTTCAGGGCACCAGGTCACTAATTGAGTGCAAGCTTTATAAATGCTGTTTGTCCTCCTCCCACAGGGCATACAAAACCATTGAGGAAGATGACTTGAAGTTTCCCCTTATCTATGGAGAAGGCAAGAAGGTGAGCATGTTTGCTTTCCTCAGAGCAAAGGAGGAATGAATTCTGTGCTGTTTACCACTTGGTTTAGCCTGTGGCACTCCAGTGTTTTCCACTCAGTATCTCTTTTATTGTATCCTTTTGACAGTTTCAAAGAATGTCTTGGTTCCATCGTAAATCAGTCTCATGTCTAGGTGGTGACAGGGAGAACTCAATATTAAAAAAAAGCATTTTTAGTATATTGTCAAATGTAGTCATCTGCTGTTCAGTTTGCTTTTGTGTTGTGGTTTGGTGCCTTTTTTGTTGTTGTAAGTAGACTACAATGAGAGCGTCTTAAATAATTGATTTTAAATCGTCCACGTTTCATTGTAAACTATAACCAGGCTGGATGGAGATAGGAAAACGCCTCATGTTCGAAAACAAAGCAGGAGGATATTTAATGGTGCTCTGAGATGCAAAACTCTAATTTAGAATGGGGAGGGATCAGGCCAGGATTTGGAAAGTATAACACCCCTTATCTGTATCTTCTTCACCCAGCGTACGTGAACTCACTGTTGAATTTTTCTGATGTGTGAATGCTGATAGCTTCTCTTGACAGGGAGAAACTAACCGTTCTGTTTGGGTGTACTTTGTTTCCAGCTCTGTAATTAAGAACACTGAGATCGTTAGTGCTGATCCCAGCAAGCTTAGCTGCATGCAGCAATAGGATCAATATAAGGACGCGGTGGTGTCAGTTTGCCGATATTGGTATGCTCACTGTGTTTCTAAATAGTGCTCCCCTGCTGCATTAGGTTCTTATCTCAGTGCAAAAATACACACTCTTCAAAATTAGTCCAGGTTTTGAAGGCTCAGACCTGCAGCTTATCTCTGAAGTTGGTTAGGTTTGTAATTATTTGCAAAATGTTTCATGCACATCTTTTTTAATTTACTTTGTTGTTGCCTTCTGGAGCCAGAGGTTACTGAGGCAAAATAATTTTGAGTCAGTTGCTTGCTGTTATTGCTGCTGAGAGCTCTCTTCTTTAGAAGCTGCTGTGGCTAAACTAGACTTGTGGGGAAGCAATACACAGACAGCAGAGAGCAAGGTTTCCCATGAGGCTGCCTGCCTGGTCAGTCTTTAGAGAAGTGTTAATAAACCCCTTGGGGGAGAGCTTTATTTTGCAGAGGAAGGTGCTTGGGGAAGGAAGTGGTCGGCTTGAGGTAACAGCAGACCTGCCCTGCGCTGGCTCTCCACTAGTGGGTCAGTGCCTCTTCAAGAATTTAAGGTGGCCTTTAGCATTTTTCCTTGGTGGAGGGAATATACAGCAGTATGTCCGTATGAAAAGGCTGCAGTCCTCTTAAGTGAGCAGTTAGGCTCCTCATCACTTTTACAAAACCTGTTTACTAACAGTGTAATTTGCTGAAGGAATGCTTTTGTAGACTGGCATGGGACACTGAAGTGACTGTTAGGTTTCTGTAGTCCTCCTACCTTACAGATGGTCACAGTCTAGTCACCCTCTAGGATGTGGATGAATACAAAGCTTTGAATAACAAGGGAAATGGCAACGATCTGAGTGTGACAAGCTTTGAAGCTGATTAGCTGTCTTAAATGTAGAGTTTGTGAGAGAGAAAAGGAATTTGTCCTTAACCGTAGCAGTTAGAGAGTAGGAGCATTGTCACTTTCCCTGTTGGCACAGTGCAGTGCAACAAGATTTGATCTCACTGTTTTTCTTTATTTCCAGGCTCGGGTTATGGCAACAATTGGAGTGACCCGAGGACTGGGAGACCATGACCTGAAAGTGCATGACTCGAATATATACATCAAACCTTTCCTGTCCTCATCTCCTGAGGTAAAACAGTCAAGGTTCAGCTGTCAGAATTGTGGGAGAGAAACAAATATACTTCATGTGCTTATTTGTTCTGCTTGTGGTTCAGTCCAGGTAACATGCTGCCCTCCCCAAAGGCACAGCATGTTAGTTAACATCCACATAATAGGAACTTCCTGAGCTGTGTGCCTTATCTCTGGTAGCTCTGTGTGCCTCACAGAGCATCGATGCCTTTTGTCTCACTACTCTGTGGTTATCCCATAGCCTCACCATTCAGTGTGACAGGCACACCCATGTTTCCCCACCTTCAAGTGCTCCAGCTTCCCTTCAGACCTATATCGTGCTTTCTTCACAGAAGCTGATGTACATTGCATTCTCTACACGCAGACATTTGATGTCTTCCACAATAGCATAGTATTCTGCATTAGAGACTAACAGATCAACTCTTAAGCAGGAGAATGCTGAGGGATTGGAAGGATGCTTTTATGCTTCTGCCTGTCCCTTCACCTCCAGTTCTTAGTTCCTGAAGGGAGGTTGTAGCCAGGCAGAGGTTGGTCTCTTCTCCCAGGCAATCACCAACAGAACAAGAGGACACAGTCTCAAGCTGCACCAGGAGAGGTTTAGGCTGGATGTTAGGAAGAAGTTCTTCACAGAAAGAGTTATTGACCATTGGAATGGGCTGCTGTGGTGGAGTAGGAAGGTTCCCCCCACACACACAGAAGAATTCCACAGCTAACTCAGCCGGAGAAGCAGATGAAAGCTGTATTTTACAAGCAGATATGGAATGCAATGAATATGTACAAAAACATACAATATTTACAATATATACAGAAAACCTTTCCCCAACCCCCTGCGGCCAGGGGGGTTAGGCCTTTCCCTCCCTTCTCCCTCCCTACCTCCCCTTTTTCCCAAAAGGGTTAGAGAGAGAGAGAAAGGAAGGTAATTAAAAGGGGAAAACTTTGTTAAAGCTCAAAGCGAATGCAAAAAGTTAGTTTTCTCTTATCTGGTTAGCAAGAATCGTAGAGAGAAACGAGCCAGCTCACAGCACAGGGGGAAGAAGAAGACGACTGACTGCCCCTCCCGACTGAAAGACTAAACAAGAACCTACAGCCGGGTTCCACCAATGAAATTGGATTAGCATATCTCTTGTTTTCATTTATATACCGAAATATTCAGCCAGAGTGTTCAGAAAGTGTCCCTTTCTTAAAGGCACAGCCTAAACCAGTCACAGCTGCCCAGGGAGGTGGTGGAGTCACCATCACTGGAAGTGTTTAGGAAGAGAGTTTTGAGGTGCTTGGTGCCATGGTTTAGTTGATTAGATAGTGTTGGATGATAGGTTGGACTCTATGATCTCAAAGGTCTCTTCCAACCTGCTTCTGTTCTGCTCTATTCTATTCTATTCTATTCTATTCTATTCTATTTCTATTCTATTCTATTCCTTATGATTGTTTTGTGCAAACACCAAATAATGGCAGGAATGGCAGCGTGCATTCCCAAATGATGGCGTAGCGAGGGGATTATGCAGTATTTGTGTTAGGGGTAGCTTGCAATGCTTCTGCCATGATAACTTGCCACAAACAATTCCAGTTTTTGACCACCAGAGACCCTGCAGTGAAGGATATCAAACCTTCCAAAGGGATTTGAATGTATTTGTTAACAAGAAACATACAAACCTTGCTGCATTTTCCTCTGTAACTGCATTCCTGTTCCTACATCAAGGAACAGGTGAGACATATTTTTCATAAAATATTAAGCAAGGGCAAACCACCTGATGATGGAAAAAGAGAAGGCTTTACTTCCATGGTCCAAATGCTGAAAGCCATCCATTGTCAACTGGCTTGCTGGAGTTTTAACCATACCCACTATTTGACCTGGGAGTTACTGCTTGTTATACAAATACAATTATAATAGGAAGGAAGCAATTTATTAAATTAACCTTGCTTAGGACATCTTCAAGGCTTAAGTGCTGAGAAATTGTGGCCCTGAATTAAAGAGGGAAATGTACAGACAGACTCTTCTTTGTCTTTCTTCCCTGTCAATCAAGTACCTTCCCTCTCCCTACTTTGAATGTGTGATATTCCTCACTTGGGCACTTGGGGCCTGCTCCCGTTCTTCTCAGTTGGGCAGGCAGCAGCTCTGCCCTCATAACTGTGATGAATTTTCTTGGTGCCAGCAAAATCACAGAATTCTGCCTATTTATTTCTCTCTCTGGCATGCTGAGGCTCAGTATTTCTGGGATATGTAATGGCTGCAGCACAGTATCTCAGCAGTATCATCTCTGCCAATTGCTGCTGCAGTATTTGCCTGCATGTATAAACCAAAGCTTCTCATGGGCTTTGCTGTTCTGTGTGGAGTGTGTCTGTACTTGTTCAAGTTCTAGAATATGACATCCAGTTTATATGCTATCCATGTTTCAGGATCTCTTAACTGCTTTGCAAAAGGGAAGCAAAATTGGCTTTGTTTCCATGTTCCCTTCACAGCTAAATTCAGCAGAAGTATATGAGGGCAGGAGGAGGAAAGATAGAGTATCAGCCACCTCAAGAGATACTGGCAAAAAAAAAAAAAAAGCCCTGAAATTTTATTAGGTAGAAGCATGCTCCAACCAGCTTTCCACTGCACCTCCTTCTCTTACTCTTCCTTTTGTTCTCAGAGAGTGCCCCAATGCTTTATCTCCTCCTGCTTTTCCTTGACTTGTTCTGTCCATGCATGGACAGTGCACCCCAGAGAAACCAGCGTTAAGAAATGTCCTTATGCTGCCATCTGGGAAGCTTGGCACTTGGAAGCAGAGGCAGTAGCGTCAAGCAGCAGTCATATTTGGCCCTTGTGAAGCGTTGGATTTCAAACTGTTTATCTAGAGGTAGGGAAGCACAATGTCTGGTTTCCAGACCTGGAAAAATGGAGGCACAGGAAATTAAGGCGCACAGTGAGTTGTGACAGAAGGAGGATCCAAGTCCTCTGACTTCTGTTTCTGTACTGTAATTAAAGCATCCTTTCCCAAACTGGGGGCAATGTTGAGAGTTTTCAGAATATTTTACTTCCAGTATGACAAAGCTGTGATCTGCCCTGCCCACCAAAAATTAGCTGAAGGAAAGAGACTAGATCCAGAAAAAGGCATATAACAGTAATTTCACGGGGTGTTGTAAAATGATACTTTGATAGAGTGCCAGGCTATGGGAGGAGAAGTCATGGAGCCAAGACTGACAAATGTAATCAGGATTCAGTGGCTCAGCTGTTACGAGACCAGATTTGGAGGACTTCTGCAGGTTGGTGAGCTCTGGAGAATTGAGCCTTTTATAATGAACTGGAGTAGTACAAAGCCGGCAAGCCATTGCTGAGGCTGTCTGGCATGGAATTAAATATTTATTTTTCATAACGGAACAGTTCATTTGAAAGCTTTCAGCAGGAAATTCTGCTTTCTGAAGCTCAGCTAGAGCCACCTTCTTGCAGCTGAAAAGCAGAATTTCATCCTGACATTTTTCAAACAAATGTAATCAGCCATTTGCTGGGAGAGTTGTGGCTCTGATGGCAGCGTTTGGCCCTTGCCAGCGATGAACCTGAAGCCCAGTCATCACAGCAAATGCTGAGGTAATGAGGAGAATTTTTCCTCTTTCATTGTGTTAGTAAAATATTCCTGACAACTCCACAAATACATCAAGGGAGACCATTTCAGATTCACATCTGCCTTCTGGAGAAATCTTAGGAATTAACAGTGTTGAAAGGAACAAGCAAGGCAAATACTCCGAGAAGTACAGTGTGATCAAAGGGAGCCAAGGTGGCTTCAGAAAGCAAGCATCACGCTTCGGTGGCTTGAAGTCCTTCAGGGTTATGTCTACCAGAGAATTAAAGGAAAAAAAAAATTAAAAATAATAAAAGCAGTAGAATGTCTTCTATGAGCACTTGGATCCCTCCCTCAGAAAACGTTTGAGGGACTGCTCTGCCTTACAGGTTATTAATATAAAAGATATGAAGCTACGGACTAAGTGGAAAGTTGGCACAGTCTACTGGAAATTGGCTAAAGGGCAGAAAACAAAGGGTGGCAGTAAAAAGCTAAAAGGAGATTAATTGGTGAGTGCTGCAGGGAGCAGTGTTGAGACCCGCTTTTTATTATTTACATATAAATTACTTGGAGGGTGGTAGTGAAAGATCCCGGTGTTCGCCAGCGAAGCTGCGCCGGGTAACATTCTGCATAAAAAGGGACGATACAATTAAGAAAGGGCTTAATTTATTGAAGTAGCTGAATTGATCAATAGTACAGGCGAGTGAATGCTGTCTGTTGTTTGGTTCTAATTCCCCTGGGGCCGGCTGCTGAGGAGCACCTCAGGTGGCTGCAGGCTCGTGTGTCATTCTGTTGTGAACGGTTTTCGAGCCGCAGGGACTCGCCGTGGCTGCCTCTTAAAAACGAGCCTGGCAAAGAAGCTGCAGTGCCTTCGCAGAGCTGCCGTGGTGCTTACAAGCCACAGAGCCTTCGCAGAGCTGCCGTGGTGCTTTTTGGCAGCCAAACACAAGTTTTGCCCAATGGGTAGATCCGTTTGAAATGGAAATAGATGCCCAGCCCCGCAGTTTGTTCGCGGCTTGCCTGGAGCGTTTTTCTCAGTGCTCTTTCCCGCGTGTAGGTGAGCAGGATGAGAAAGATGCGGGTTGAAGAAAGGCACATGTTAGGTGACAAGCTGCACAGCGCTTGTTCAGACAGATGTCGTGTCTGGCTATTGGCTCCAGTGGTGTGTGTCTTCTGTTACCTATCAGCAGTGATCTGTAAGTACCAGTCAGGATAAAATGCAGTGTAACCCATCGCTTATTGTCATGGATGTCTGTGCTACTGAGCTTCTGCTGCTCCTTCCTGAAAGCTGTTTTTTAACATTTTCTGGTTACTGAAGTCAATTATAGCTCATTGACAGGTCAGCTGCTCTACATCAAGTAAGACATCAGTGGATGATGGAAATATGGTGACCAAATAGGTCACTTTTGAGGGCTGCCCTGATGCTCTGGAGAAATGGTAAGAGTGAGAAAGTGTTCCCTGCAACACAGAAAGGGCTGGGGTGGGGAGAGAAATTGCTGACAAGGCTCTCAAAACAGCACAGGAGGCAGAGGATAGAGCACAGGTAACCCAAGGCATTTGGGACAGAGGCCATGAGTTCTGTAGATCCCTATCACAGTTGAAGCCTGGCTGCAGAAGCAACAAGTCATGAGGGAAAAGAGGAAAGATTCAGGTTGGAATTACTAGGAAATTTGTCAAGGGTTGAAGCATTAGTAAAGCATTTGATGCTATCTGCCACAGCATCCTCCTGGAGAAAGTGGCTGCTCATGGCTTGGATGGGTGGACACTTCACCAAGTGAAAATGAAGTGTATGGATGGCCAGGCCCAAAGAGTGGTGGCAAAAGGAGGTAAATCCAGTTGACACACAATCAAAAGCACTGTTCCTCAGGGCTCAGTTTTAGGACCATTCTTGTTTAATATCTTTATCAGTTACTTGGATGAGTGGATTGAGTGCTCTCTCAGTAAGCTTGCAGATCGCACCAAATTGGGTGAGTGTGTTGGTGTGCTGGAAGGTAGGAAGGCTCTGCAGTGGGATCCGGACAGGCTGGATCGATGGGCTGAGGTCAGTTGCATGAGGTTTAACAAGGCTAAGTGCCAGGTCTTCCACTTGGGTCACAACAACCCCAAACAATACTACAGGCTTAGGGCCTGTCTTTTTGACAGGACCTGGGGGTGCTGGTTGACAGCTGGCTGAACATGAGCCAGCAGTGTGCTCAGGCGGCCAGGAAAGCCAACAGCATCCTGGCCTGTATGAGGAATAGTGTGGCCAGCAGGAGTTGGGACATGATTGTGCCCCTGTACTCAGCACTGGTGAGGCTGCACTTGGAATATTGTGTTCAGTTTGGGGCCCCTCACTACAAGAAGGACATTGAGTTGCTGGAGTGTGTCAGAACAGCAGAAACTGGTCTACAGCACAAGTCTTATGAGGAGCAGTGGGATTGGTTAGTCTGGAGAAGGCTGAGGGGAGACCCCATTGCTCTCTACAACTACCTGAAAGAAGGTTGTAGTGGTGTGGGTGTCAGTCTCTTCTCCTTAGTAAGAAGTGAAAGAACTAGAGGAAATGGCCTCAAATTGCACCAGGGGAGGTTTAGATTGGATATTAGGGAAAATTACTGAAAGAGGTGAAGCATTGAAATAGGCTGTCCAGGGATGTTGTGGAGCCACTACCCCTGGAGATGTTAAAATATGTGTAGACGTGGCACTGGGGTACATAGTTTAATGGCCATGATGGTGTTAGGTCTATGGCTGGACTCAATGATTTTAAAGGTCTTTTCCAGCTGGAACAATTATGTGGTTCTATGATTAATTAATGAAACCTGTGCAGTGCCAGCCAGCATCTAGCCAGCTGTCACCCTTACTAGCAGGGTTCTGCAATATCATTTTCATAGAATCATAGAATCAATAAGGTTGGAAGAGACCTCAATGATCATCAAGTCCAACCTGTCACCCAAGACCTCATGACTACTAAACCATGGCACCAAGTGCCACATCCAGTCCCCTCTTGAACACCTCCAGGGATGGTGACTCCACCACCTCCCTGGGCAGCACATTCCAATGGCCAACAACTCTCTCTGTGAAAAACTTTCTCCCCACCTCGAGCCTAAATTTCCCCTGGCACAGCTTGAGACTGTGTCCTCTTGTTCTGGTGCTGGTTGCCTGGGAGAAGAGACCAACCCCCTTCTGGCTACAACCACCCTTCAGGTAGTTGTAAAGAGCAGTAAGGTCTCCCCTGAGCCTCCTCTGCAGTGTGCAGCTTTGCACAAGCTTACATTGTAGAGCATCACTGAATTATCCCTGTAGTCGAGATTTCAGAAATATAGCTGTGAGGAGGAGGCAGTCACTGGGGAGGTTGGGACTGGAATTAAAAAAAGTAGTAGTAATAATTTCCATTGGAGTCAATATGCTCCTTTTAGTCACAGATTTACAGTGGGGCTGCTTGCTGGATCTCTCCACATCTTTCTGAATCTCTCACGTAGCACATTTCGTCATCTTTCCTGTACAGCATGTGCGGAGTATACTGTGGGGTGCTGCACGACATGGGGGCACATGGAGTGGATGTTCAGTGAGCCCTCCTGGCCTGAGCATCTGCTGCAGATGCCTTGGTGCCTTTGGGAGCTCTGCTTTCACTCTGTTCTGTACCCAGCTGAAGGCACCTGTGAGGAAAGGCTGAGGAAGCTGGGGTTGCTTAGCCTGGAGAAGAGGAGACTGAGGGGTGACCTTATTGCTCTCTACAACTACCTGAAGGGAGGTTGTAGCCAGGCAGAGGTTGGCCTCTTCTCCCAGGCAGCCAGTACCAGAACAAGAGGACACAGTCTCAAGCTGCACCAGGGGAGGTTTAGGCTGGATGTTAGGAAGAAGTTCTATACAGAGAGAGTGATTGCCCATTGGAATGGGCTGCCTGGGGAGGTGGTGGAGTCACCTTCATTGGAGGTGTTCAGGAGGAGACTTGATGGGGTGCTTGGTGCCATGGTTTAGTTGTTTAGGTGGGTTGGATTGGTTGATGGGTTGGACACGATGATCTTGAAGGTCTCTTTCAACCTGGTGTATTGTATTGTATACTGTAAGGAACCCTCATTGACCAAAGTAAGAACTAGAACAAAGCTGCTGGCAGAAAAGTGACAGATTAGGAGCTGAGTTTCTGCACATGGTGATCTTTGAGCCTAGCCTAAACCTGCGATAAACTAGGCAGTTCTAAACTAACTTGGGTTTTGTCAGCAGCATACTGGGGGCACTACCTACAGAGCTGTTCTAGAAGTCCAAGGAAAGACATAAAGGAAGAAAAAGCAAAAATTAAGTATGACGTGGACATGGCTGCCCTGTGTCCCTTCTGGAAGACAGACCAAGCTGTGTTTCCATGAACGCTGTGTTGCATGTCCAGCTGGTCTTGTAATCTTGGCACTCTCTTTTCCATTCCCTCGGTACCAGCCTAACATTCTATATTGCTTCCCCACTGCCCTTCTCTCTACTTCTTCTGACATTTAGTTCCTCCTGAGTGGCATCCCTTTATGGAGATTCAATTCACAATGCTTTTGCTTTCAGGAAGTAACAGCCTTGTTCCCAGATTACTCAGAAGGTCAGTGATTTGGGGGTTGGTTGGTTTGTTTTTCTTTTCCCCTAAACTGAAAGATGTTCTTTGTAAAATGATCTGTTCTTGGTGTTGCTCTTGCTTTGTGATACACCAAGGATTTGGACCTTTTGACCTGTGGACTTGCTGCAGGTAGTTTTGACAGGTTTCTTACCCACTTCAGTGCCACTCCCCAGTCATGCAAGCTTGTTCATTTCAGGAGGATTCAAATCAGTGATGCATGGTCTTGGTTTCCTGCATTTTTCCCTACCAGTGCTTTTGCAAAAGGCTCTTGTGGTGTAATGTGTACTTTGCATGGGTGGGAAAGTTGTGGTAGATGTTTTTTCTAGCACTGACACTCAGTGCTTGCTTATTCCTGCAAGGGACTTACTGCTGACTTTGTCCCTGAGCCTTAACCCTGGTGCTCTCCCAAGTATTTGCCTGTACACAAGAGACCTGACCAAAACATGTGGTGCTTGTTGATGGCTGTGTTGTCCAACTGACTCCCCACAGCTCAGTCATTTCCGAGCTGAAACTGGGCTGTTAAAGGCTGAACTAATTTTTGGGGAAGAGGACTATGACAGTTGCTGGTCTCTGGGCAGTGGGCTTGAGATGAGAGCTGTGCTGCATATAGAGATATTTCTGTACCAGTATTCACTTAGACTGAATAAGGAGATATACTTTAATGAAGAGTGTATCTTGCCTTGACTTTAATCCTCTCAAAAGTCCTTATTCAGCTGCTACCTTAGATAATGAAGTGAAGGTTACAGTTTACAAATGACCTTCTTGTGCTGCTTAGTGAAAGGCGAACAAGTAAGGATTAGCAGTCAGGTCTAGGTGATTTTATAGGTTTTTTTTCTTCCAGCAGTGGTTGCAGTCCCATAAAATCATAATTACATTAAAAGGTCCAGGCATTTTATGTGCATTGCCTGCTCCATGGCTCCTAGGGGGAGAGTGGATCAGGAGGGAGAATAAAACAGCTCATATTTTCTAGTTATGCCACATGCATGTTCGGATAAACTTCCTGGCTGCCACTGCTGTTAGTGGAGCCCAAGGCTGGAGCAGGGTGCATTTCAAGGTGTGTTGTTTCCAGACTTCAGTACAGATGACAATTTCCCCTTGGCTGTCTTGCCAAGCTTGTCCCACTTCTTTCAAACTGTGGTTCTTGCTGTGGGAATTAAAGTGCTCCATGAGTGCTTTGTAACAGTTCCCCATCATGACCTGGAAATTGCAGGCAGTTTGTCAAATGGAATGTGCTGTGTGCTGGAAGGAGAGTTACACCCAACTAAAGGCTCAGTGTAAAACACTTGTCATGACTTTTCCTGGTATTCTGGCTCAGCTCAGTAGTCAGTACCATTGTCATCTAGTACTCCACCCCCATACCTGGCCCTTACACTCCTGGCTTTCCCCAGTCTCATAAGAAAGAGGATGGTGGAGGCTGTTTTAGAGGCAGGATTTACAGAGGTGCCAGCAGCAGTGGTCAGCCTGGCTGTGGCTGCAGAGTGATGAGCTGAAGCCAGTGGGTATTGTAATAGCAGGAATAAGCTTGGGGGTTCACTTTTGTGCAGATCTTGAGTCAGTCTTTACCTACCAAACTCCTTACTGAGCAGGTAAAGAGTTTTTCTCCACTTTGTGGAATTAATCACTTGCTCAGGCGTGATTCTTGGGTGCAGCATCTGCCTCAGGTCTGGTAAATGCCACCCAGGCATTTCCAAATGTGCAATTTATCTGGCAGAGTTAAATGGATCTGCACAAATAGTGAAAACAATTATTTGTGAATATTTTATTAGAAAATATCAAAAATTTATCAAATAAATTATTCAGCTTCCATATGATTAGTTCTGCCAGTGATAGGGAAGAGCCTCACACACTGAAACAAGGATGCCTGGCGGGAGAGGCTTCAGGTGCTGCCAGCAGTGGGTGGCACAAGGCTTTACATCCTGGCTGAGGTCAACACTTGAGCCGTGCTGAGCTGGGGCAAGAAGGCTGAGTGTTGAGGGCTAAAATTGGAGACAGATCCCATCAGTGCTCTGGGAGAGAGATTTCAGTGCCATGGCCAAACTTGCTAACTCACCAAACTCAGCAATGTTTCTTAAGCAGGTCTTCTCTTTCATGGATATCTGTTATGATTTGTTGTTGTTTGGTTTGTTTCAGGTGAGAGTCTATGACCTCCTGCAGTATGAGCATGGGCCAGATGATGTTCTGATCCTAGCTACTGATGGACTCTGGGATGTGCTGTTAAATGAAGAAGTTGCAGAAGCTGTCACTAACTTTCTACCAAACTGTGACCCTGATGACCCCCACAGGTTTGTGCTCCTCCCTGATTTTCTGCCTTCTCCACAGAAGAGCATGTTCTGACAATGTATTTTTGTAGAGAATATGAAATGAGTAACATTCAGTAAATATACAATGCTTACAAGAAACCTCTACAGCAGATTTAGGATGGGGAGATGGTGGGGGGAGGGGTTTATTCTAAGTCATATTTGTCTACCTTCAAAGGAACAGTTGTGGGATCACAGCATCTTTACATGGGATCCATTTTGTTTGCTGTACAAGGTCCTTTGGAAACTGCAGCAGGCTGAGGTCTTATTAAAACATGGCAGCAGGTCTCTATCTCCAACAGTCACAGGTTTCCTCTTAACTCTCCTCTGCATATTCCCTTAGCATTAAATATTCTTTTTAACGAGGACATCATAGAATCATAGAATGGTCTGGGTTGGAAGGGACCTCCAAAGGTCATCTAGTCCACCCCCTCTGCAGTAAGCAGAGGCATCCTCAACTAGATCACCTCTCACTCTATCTATTTAACTATGCATAAATACTGCATAGTGAGACTCCTGGTCATGCTGTGACCTTTAAACCCACTTTCAGAAGGAGCTGCTCAGTGCTACCAGCTACAGGGTAGGTAAAAAACATAGTGGAAATTCAGTTTCATCTCAGTTTTAACCTACCTCATCTTTCTAAATTTTTCTGTCTGTCACCTCTTACTTGATCAGTTTCCATCTTTAAAACACAACCATCAAGCAAACAAACAAGCTCCTGAACAGCTATCTGGAGTGCTGTCTGCCTTGAGTGAGTCCAGCAGTCTGTCTGCTGCTGAGTTCAGTGTTGCTGTGAAACAAAAGATCAGAAGTCTCTCACTTGTAAAAGGGAAGACTGAAAGTGAAAAGAGCTTTATCGCTCCTTAGGGACTGTTCGGGAAGGAAAGTGTGTGTTACTCCTCAATTCAGGCCTGACTATTGCTGTATTCTGCTCCCACCCTGGGGTAAGAGTGGGAAAAGAGCTTTTAGGGATCCCCAGTTGGCCTGTGGAAAGCAGAGCTTCAGAAATAAGCTCTGGGATATCTTAGCAGCCACATGAAAACACACAAGGGGGTGTGAGAGCTCACATTACAGTTGCTCAGATGTGACAACTCTTGAGGACGTGGGGAAAGCCAGCTCCAAGTGCTTGTTGTTTCTCATATTTCTAAGTGGTCATCTTCACAGGGTCAGCCCTGTTCTCTGTCAGCAAATGAGGAAGATAACTGAACATGGACACCCTGGCAGCCACTTGAGTTTTGAAGTGAGAGCAGCTCCAAAGTAACTGGCGAGCATTGCTTTCTTGCCTTGACACTTACAAACATGCAATGCAAACAGAGGCTTTGCAGCAAGCACTGAGTTGTGAGGAGAATGGATGATGAGCACAAAACTGCAGTTGCAGTATTTTGACCTTCCCTGCTTCCTTGTGCCAAAGAAATGTGGTATGGGTGACAGCCAGGGCTATGTCTACTCCAACAAGATGTGAAAGTATCTCTGCCATCTCTAGTACCATTCAGAGGTACCAGGGATCTCGTGCTCTTATTTCTGCACCCCTGAGTCTTCTCTTGCAGAGGCACCTGGTGAAGTGTAATACATCTGCCCTGCTCTGTCTCCATTCTCATCTAGTAACTGGGAAAGGTTGGCTCTTCCTACTGTTCTCACTGGTCCTATCTGTTGGGAATGCAGACTGGTTGTGTTGTCTTGTTCCTTTTGGTCTGTCCAAAGCTGGGGATGGATGCCACGTTTGGTGCAGCTTCTTCAGTCTTTTGGTTTTGGCTTGTTAGGCGAGTTGTGTGTCATCCATTATAGGACACTTGTAGAAATCGAAGATGCTAAAGGGAAAAAGATTTTTCTTTGTTTTATTTAGATTTATCTCTGCTGGTCTAGCCTCAGTAATTGTGGGGAATTAGGAAGGGACCTCTGAAGGTCATCTAGTCTAACCCCCTCTCCAGTCAGCAGGGGCATCCTCAACTAGATCAGGTTGCCCAGAACTCTGTCAAACCTCACCTTGAATATCTTCAGGGATCCTCAACCACCTCTCTGGGCAACCTGTTCCAGTGCTCATCCACCCTCATGGTAAAGAACTTTTTCCTAACATCCAATCTAAATCTGCTCTTTAATTCCAAACCACTGCCCCTTGTCCTGTCTATCCCTGCAGGCCTTCATAAACTGTCCCTTTCTGGCCTTCCTGCAGGCCCCCTTGAGGTACTGGAAGGCTGCTATTAGGTCTCTCCAGAGCCTCCTCTTCTCCAGGCTGAATAACCTTAGCTCCTTCAGCCTGTCTTTGTAGCAGAGCTGCTCCAACCCCATGATCATTCTTGTGGCTCTCCTCCATCAGGTCCATGTCCTTCCTGTATCGAGGGCTCCAGAGCTGGACGCAGTACTCCAAGTGAGGTCTTACCAGAGCAGAGTGGCAGAATCACTTCTCTGGATCTGTTGGTTATAGTCAGTATTATGAGTTAGAACAAACACATTTATTGGTGTTTGACCTACTGGACTATGAACGGACGTCTGAATTGAAAATTAATTTGTTCTTTTAAATAACTTTGTGCCAGGTCATTTAGAGGCTTACAGATTGTGGTGGTGAGGCATTTCTCATACAAGTTTGCTAAAGGTAATTAGAGCAGCCAGTCCCTCATACAGTTTACAATAATATTTATGAAAATTACCTTTGTGGAATTGCTCTTCCTGCTTGGTTGTAAAGAATATTTAAAGGGTTTGGAGTCCTGTGCGAGAAGTTTTCCGTAATTACTTCACACTGGTCCAAATGAGGTATAACTAATGAATTTACAACAGCATAGCAGCTCAGGCCTGTGGAGCTGTGCTCATTTCTCTCTAGTCAGTGACAGGAAATCTTGTTTGCCCTATTATCAGTTATGTTTAAAGGACATTTTATCCCAGGGAATGTCAGGTTCTGCGGTGGCTTCGTCCACAGTGAGGTGATCAACTGGAAATGTAAAATCCCTAGGGATGTAGAAAACTTGTCAGCATGGAGGAGACTTGCCCCCTGGGTTTGGTTATTCTGTGGTCTTCTGGAGACTCTACCTGTG
This sequence comes from Picus viridis, assembly GCA_033816785.1. NCBI lineage: Eukaryota > Metazoa > Chordata > Aves > Piciformes > Picidae > Picus > Picus viridis. Next base: position 46,893,542 of record CM066567.1, on the reverse strand, counting down.
GAGCAGACCCTGGGTCTGCCTGACCCAGCAGCCTAGAGAGGAAGATTGTAGAGCTGTGGACTACTTATCTGTTGTGTAATTAGCTTTGTGTGGGAGCAATAAACCTCCCATTTGAATTTGAAGTAATTTTATAGTTTGGGCAAGAGCTTACAGCCCTCAGTGAGGCTCTTGGGACTCTCTCCTTCTGATATTACTGTCACAACTGTGAGTGTTTGTTACCCACAGAAAAACATCTCCAAATCCTGTCAAACACAGCATGTGGCTGGGCACCTCCAAGTGCAGTGAGAGAAATGTCCTCGGGTCTGCCTTCACCCAGACATGCAGAGACAGACTTGCTTAGAGAACAGTTCCAGCATGAGAGCTGGGATGAGACTGGATTTCTTAGCAGTTTGTTTCATATGGGTTTTGTGGCAGGTGAGAGCATGAAGGAGGACCCCGAGTGAAGGACAGGTGGTAGCGACACGCTGCTGCTTTCCATACATGACCTCTCTGAAGATGTATGAAGATAGAGAAGCATGACTCTTGCCTATTTCCTTCAGCTACACTTGTGCAGGTTTACCCACTGACCTTGGGGATTTTTTATTTCTTATCCTCACTCCCGTCCTTTCTCACTCCTCCTCACTCTGGCTCCCGCTAGCTAGAGATTTATGAGGATGCTGGGGCGTTGCTGCACCTCTGCTGGATGGAAGAAGATAAGAAGCTGCTCAGACAGCAGCACATTTCCCACACTGTCACTGCTTCTCCTGCAGTACTTTGACTGATCAGTATTGAAAGCCTCAGCAGAAAAAAGAAAAAAACCCCAACATATATACTTACTCTTAAAACAGAAAAGTTGTATTCCAGCAGGGCTGTTCATTAGGAGGAAGTGGATACTTTAAAACTACTTCAGCAGTTCTCTAATGCTGTCTCCGACAGCTGAATCCCAAGTTCACAGCGCTGGAGAATAAAGCATACGGTAATGGACTGCTGGTGCTATTCATCTCCAGGTACAAGAGATTCACTGTATCTCCTGTAGTGCCATCATCACTTCAGTTCAGGTCTGCACTAGGAGAGGAATATGTTCCCTTGCTGCTGCCTTCACCTGCTCCTTTTCCTTCAATGTGCTGCATTTCTTGTGTATTTCACAGTCTACCTACGAGAGAGTTTTGGTTCATTAAAATTCCTTTTTTTTCCCTTCCAGTCTTGCCCTCTTCAAGCATTAAGCAGTAGAAGTTTTACACAAGCAGGAGGAATATTCATTCCTTTGTACACTTTAGATGTGGGGAGCCCTTGTTAGCTAGCAAAAGAAGCAAGGCAAAGTTTGCTCACAGAACGATGAGTATTTTCTTCTCCTGAATTCTGACAACAGCTGAGAAATACTTGGAGAAAATGTTCTAACCAAAATTCACTCAGCAGCACACATGCTGTGCATAAATATTCTGCTTTCTTGCTTGCCATGTGGAGTCCTTTTGTTTCTTAGCCCTGTATCTGATTTGGGGATTTTGGGAAAGGGGCAGTGCCAGTTTGTATGACTGGGGGCTTTCCCTTAGAAAATAATATTTCATGTTGCATCAGGACAGTCCAGGCAGAGCTTCTTCTTGCATCCTGCTGTTACAGCACCAGGACCTTGGTACAAACTTGCCTTGGAACATGGGGACAGTGTGCACGTGTGTGTAAGCATGTGTGGTAGGGTTCAAGCCTTGGGCCCTTCTCTTATTCCAAAATCACAGAATCACAGAATGTTAGGGATTGGAAGGGGCCTCAACAGATCATCCAGGCCAAACCCTCCTGCCAGAGCAGGATCACCTAGAGCAGATCACACAGAAACACATCCAGGCAGGTACTGAATATCTCCAGAGAGGGAGACTCCACAAAACCCCTGGGCAGCCTGTTCCAGTGTTCTGGCACCCTCACAGGGAAAAAAACTTCTTCCTCATGTTTGCATGGAACTTCCTATGCCTCAGCTTCCACCCATTGCCCCTTGTCTTGTCCTTGGGCATCACCGAGCAGAACCTGACTCCATCCTCTTGGCACTCACCCTTTACATCTTTAGAAACATGAATGAGGTCACCCCTTAGTCTCCTCCAAGCCAAAGAGCCCCAGCTCCCTCAGTCTCCCCTCACAAGGAAGATGTTCCATTCCAACATTTTTGTGCCTACTCTTTAGTCAAAAACTAGTGAGGGCTGGAAATCTCAGTACCATTAGGAGCAGAGGGGACCTTTCTTTTGTACAACATTACCTGGGTTGAACATCAACTGTTGATTCATTTACTTTGAAGAAATCTTTTAGTAAAGCAAATAAATCTATTTCCGGTTCAGAGGAGTCATAGAAACAAAACTTAATGTACGTTTTACCCTTCTTTTGTCCTCAGATAGTGAAAGAAGTCTTTTCTGATAGAAACTAACATTTAATGATACATTCCCTGGTGAAAATTTCTGTGGTTAGAAAGGTCCTGGATACTTAATAGACTTCCCTTCCACCTTGCTTCTGATTGATGGAGATACTTTTCTTTCTTGTTCCTCATTTGGGGTCTGGGTTGGATCCTCCCTAGAAAAGAGGACCTTGAAAAGCAGACCCTTCCTTTCCTTCTTGCTTTCTGGAAACTGCAGGCATGTGCTTTGCTTCTGGTCTCCTGTTTAGCTTTACAGAGCTTCACATAATGTTAACTTTCAAATAAAACACAGATTATTTTCCCCCCTGTCTTTTAACTGTTTGATTCATTTTTAATTATCAAATTATAGGAAAGCTTGCCTTCACACAACCAATTCAAAACATCTTGGCCGGGTGTTGGACTAATGAAAAAACACATGACAGTATCTGTTCATCCATGAGATTTCTTTCAGAGGAAACTTCTGAGTACACAGATGTGTGGATGTAGTGACAGCAGGTAAAACAATAAGGGAGAATGTCAGAGCACATCACAAAAGCACAGTCATGCACCACCTTTTGGACTCTGGCACCCTTGGCTCTTGTGGCCAAGAAGGCCAATGCCATTCTGGAGTGTATTAGAAGGGCTGTAGTTAGTAGGTTAAGAGAGGTTCTCCTCCCCCTCTACCCTGGTGAGACTGCATCTGGGATATTGTGTCCAGTTCTGGGCGCCTCAGTTCAAGAAGGACCTCAGGGAATTGCTTGGAAGAGCCACAAAAATGATGAAGGGAGTGGAACATCTTCCTTATGAGGAGAGACTGAGGGACCTGGGGCTCTTTAGCTTGGCGAAGAGGAGACCGAGGGGTGACCTCATTCATGTTTCTAAAGATGTAAAGGGTGAGTGCCAAGAGGATGGAGTCAGGCTCTGCTCAGTGATGCCCAATGACAGGACAAGGGGCAATGGGTGGAAGCTGAGGCATAGGAAATTCCATGCAAACATGAGGAAAATTTTTTTCCCTGTGAGGGTGCCAGAACACTGGAACAGGCTACTCAGGGGTTTTGTGGAGTCTCCCTCTCTGGAGATATTCAAGACCTGCCTGGATGTGCTCCTGTGTGATCTGCTCTGGGAGGGGGTTTGGCCTGGATGATCACTCGAGGTCCCTTCCAACCCCTAACATTCTGTAATTCTGTCCCCAAGCAGCATCTTTTATTTTTTTTTCAGGACAGAAAATAACTCCCATAAATCCACTGCCACTCAGCCCAGCAGAGGCTGGGAATTTTGAAGCAAAATGAAACTTGGTATTTCCCTAAATTAAGCATTTACCAAGTCACGTTCACACCATTTTCATTGACCTCAGAACTGTGGGAGAACCGTGGGACTCTGTTAATCTGGCAGTATTAACTGTGCATTTCCTTTCCCAGTTTTGGAATAAAAGAGATTTTTAAATCATTCCTATGGTCAAGGAAGACAGACAAGTTGATTTAAAGTGTAATTTGGATTTTTAGTGCTCTATTACATGCTTTCAAATTACTTTCTTCCGTCTAGTTGGTGTCTGAAATAGTTGAACCACATTTACTTTGGGTTGTGTCAGTGCACCAAGGGTGTAATTTTCAACAGCACGCGGTGTTACCTGAGGTCCTCAGTTTTAATCTGTACTCCTAAGACAGGCAGTTTGTTTAAAAACCAACCAACCAAACAAAAATGTTCATATTTTGTCTGAAATCTGCTGAAGCCAGACACCCAAATTCCCAGTGACCTTTGATCCATTGGTGCCTGTCAAATACCTTTACGATTCTGATAGGGAAGTTGTCACTAAACCAGAAGGGATTGCTTTGTGGGTATGCTGTGGTTTGTGTTCCTCCTGCTTGCTTCTGGAAGGCTGGGAAGCTTGTCCAAGCAGCTCCCTAGAATAAACCTGGCTTGCTGTGAACACTCCCCTTTGACAAACACTCTCTGGCCATGTTCTGCCTTTTCCACAGGTACACGCTGGCGGCACAGGACCTCGTGATGCGAGCCAGGGGGTGCTGAAGGACCGAGGCTGGCGAATATCCAATGACAGGCTGGGCTCTGGAGACGACATCTCTGTCTATGTCATCCCTTTAATACATGGGAACAAACAGTCGTGAAAGCAGCGTCCAAAGTGGTTACAGGATGGGGATTTTTGTGGGAAGGGCCTGTAAGAGACAATATGGTTTTGGTGATCTGACCAGGACAGTTCCAATTGATGTAATCTATTCCAAACTAATGCTGGAGGGGTATTTTTCTGCCCAAAAGGTAGGGCTCTGCACATATACTGTATATGATTAAAGATAACCCTTAAGATTATAATTTCCCTATAGAAATGGGTTTGGTGCTTAATGGGAATGGGATTTAAATGCTGCTAGGAAATTATGGATTCTGTCATCCCTCCAAGTGGGGAATTATTTTCTTTTGTTTTTTGTTTCTCAATTTACCATGTAGCTTGGAAGAGCCATTTCAGTTGTGAAAGTAGAAGTGGGTGTCAGAAGCCAAGGAGGCTTCTGAAATCTGTCCCCAAATATTCAGAAGGTGGCTTAGGTCACATGTCATTTACAAGTACCTGTATAGGCATATATGAGACTCAAGAGTTTCCTTCTTTCAAAAACTTGCATTCATGACTTACTTCAAACTTGCATAATCACTCAAACCCTCGTGTTCCTCTCCTGTCTCTTCTTCAGTAGACTATACTCCTGTATTTTAGTAGGAAAACTGAAGTTGTTTTCAGCGTTGACTATGCCTGTTTACTGCAGCTAAAACAGCCACTTGCAAAATGGTCCAAGAGAAACAGGTCACAGTCCTAGATGGCAAGATCTGTTCTGGTGCGAGGCGTGACTTGTCAAGGTTCCCTGTTGTGTGTACACCGTGGTTATGCGGAGCATGCCAGCTCAGCTTTACATGATGGTTACTTTGGGATCAGAGATTTTTCATTCCTTGAATGGTTCTGCCTACTTTATCCTGTTGAAAGGATTCCTGAACACAGCTTTTGCATCAGTTGGGATCCAGTGAATTAATTTGGGCTCCTGAGTGTATTTTCAGTTGGATTCCTACTTGAGGTGGTGGTATTGTTCTTGTTATCAATTTGGATACCCAGGTATGGATCTATTTAAAAGTTGTTTTGCACCTTCCTGCCTCACTTACTGAGTTATACCTTTGCCTGCTTTACTTGGAGATCAGAAGGTGGCAGCTGGTAACTTTCTATCTTCTTGATATTGAGAACTGTAGTTAAGGATCAAAACATCACTGTGATAGATGCAAGCCCTTGGCTAGTAGCTTCAGCAGCTTTTGTCTTAGCAGTGATGAATCAGTTTAAATACAGAAAAATCTGAGTAAAGCATTATCAGAGTGAAAGCCATAGTCTTAAGAGGCAACAAGTGTGCATATCTGCAACTCACTTGTCTGCCTGTTCTTCAAGCAGGCATCTTACCTCATTGCCAGAATCTGACAAAAACAAAACAAACCAGAAGGGTCTAGCATATAGGCAGGCATATTGGCTGGGGAGGCAAGTTCAACCTAATTTGCCCCCAGACCACGTTCTGTTGTATCTGCTCATCCGGTTTGTACTTCTTGGATAGCCAAAACACAGAGTTGACATAGTTGTAGGGCATTGACTAGGCAGCTCACAAATGTTGTGTCCTTTCCAAAGGAGAAAGAGGATGCCGTGTCCTTTGCAGACTTTCTTGTGAACAGGTGTGGCCTAGAACTTGCTAGTTTTGTGGTTTACACTGTGCTGTGCAGAGTGTGCAGCAGAGCTGCCCAGATGCTTTACTTGAGTGCATCCAGAAGTGCACATGCAACAGTGGATTTAAACTACCCTTGCTCTGAATCTCTAGACCCAGTAGGTGTCTCAGGTTAAGAGCAGACAATGCAGAGTGTATAACAGCTCAAACATGCAGCAAACTGCATGATTATAGCCTGAAAATGGTTATTAAAAAAGAAAATCGATTTAAAAGTGCCTGCATGTAACAAAGCTGTGCAGAACATGGATACACAGATGTTTTATGTTCTAGAGCTTCAGCATAAATCAATGGCATATCTGATTGTGTCGTCATGCTTTATCTACCCTTTCTTTATTTTTGTCCCCCCTTTACCTCTTTTCCTCTGTGCAGCTGGGTGAAAAGAGCAGTTTGGAGTGTAGAATATTTTTCACACGGCCCCTTTCAAAGTTTAAGCAAGGGATCTTCTCTTGCACTTGTTTTTTTGGCCTAATAAACTTGTAAACATGCTTTTCATGCTCTGTGTAACTGCTGTTGTCTCATTGCAAATGCAGTGGTGTAGTCCTCTAGCAATTCAGGTCCTCTTTTACAAAGAAACTAATGCTGGCAGTTCCGGCAGAGTCATCTGGAGAGGAAAGCAGCTGGTTCTTGCTGCTATCAGCTACAAGCCTGAGTCAAATATTTCAGTGCTCACACATTGTTAGACTTTGTTATTTGGTAACATGTTGTCAAGACACATACCAGTCATTATAAAAACACTGAATACAGTGTGGTGGAAATGAATTTCCAGTGCAGCATTTGTCAGCATTTCAAAGTGAAAATTCAAGGCAATGGAAAATGCACCTTCTCCTTCAGGGGTGTTTTTAAACATACCCCTGAAGAGAGGGGATAGCAGCGTGCATGACTTGGTTAGTGACTGGTTAGTGACTTCTCAGAGCAGCTCTTGTAGGCACTGCTATGGCTCTGTGAAATCAGTCAGCCTTCCACTATGTTTGTCATTCATCTGAGGTACTGCCATCAGTCACCCTGCTTCCCTGCAGTGTCTGGGCCCAGACAGAGCTGTGTTAGCTGCTAGCCCCTCCCCTGGAAAAGGCAGAGGTACAGCTTCAACAGTTAATATCAGCTAGCATCAATTAATAAACTTGAAAAACTTTAAAGAATAATTATTTTTTTTAACGTCCTACTCGGCTGTGATTGAAAGTATGCTGTGATGCTTTTTGGTTTGCCCTCTTACAAAATGCCTGTTAAACCCTTACATGCTTGCCTCTCCCTCTTGTGTCTCTGGTACATCGCCGATATGCTGTGTTAGTACTCAGTCTTTCACTTCCATTTACTTTCAGTAGGAGCTTCTTGCATGCCTACTGTGGCCTCCTTCAAGGTATGGTACAATTACATATACACACCGAAGCCTCGTATAAATAGTAGGCAGGAGTAATTTGTTTTGGGAGGTATTGTGTGAGAAGGAAGAATAATTAAAAACCTTTCCAATTCCCATTATAGGTTGAATTCTTTTGGGAGCCCGAGTATTGGAAGCCGCCGATGGCAAGGAGGATCTATGGTGTACAATACCATAGGATGGATATTGCCATGTGCAGACTTGCAGCTGCTCTAGGGCTCAGTGATGCTCCTGAGTTAGGAGCAGACAGCTTGTCTTCTCAAACTGGAGCAAGTTAGGTACCAAGTCTGAATTTTAGATCCTTGGCACGTTCCCATAGTTACTGCCTGATGCCAGCAGTGCTATGGGTTTTGCCAGTGGAGTTCCCTTAGTATCCAAAGCTGGCTTTGCCTTAGCAGCAAGAAGCTGTATTCATACTGCTACTGCACTGTGCTGTGTGCTTGCCTGTACATAGGCACTGCTTAGAAAGTCAGGCAAGTTCTTGCCCTCCCCTGGACAAGGGCAGGGAAAGGAGGTAGTGTGCCACACAGTTCAGGTTAGCTGACAGTGCAGCTTAACACTGCCTTCTGGTGCCTAGTCCAACCTAATTTCTAGAAACTCCAACCCAAGAAGCTACTACCAGTCTCCTGTTTCAGAAGGTAATAGAGCCATTTTGGATGTCTTTCTCTTGCACTACAACCTAAAATCTCTGTTTAATGTGATGAAGAAGGTAGGTAGAAGTTTCAGTTACATCTCAAGTGAGACACAGAATTGTGCTTTGGTACATTAAGGCAACAGTGCTTCCTTCCTGAGCATGAAAGTAGATTGCCTGAGAGGGCTGATGTTCAGTGGCCTCATGCTAGAGAGAGAGATTTATCCTTTTTTAATAAACAACAGGGCTAAAAAGGTAAAGGACAGCTGCTCAGAGTCTGCTGTTAGTGGATGTCCATGCTGAAATGTGACAAGTAAGGTCTGTGAGGTATGGCTGACTCTGTGCCTTCGGGATAGTGTTGAAGAGCTGCATTTGATGTTGTGAGCAGGTTTTGGCTTTGAACTTCAGCTGAGTTCTTAAAGAACACTACACAGGCCGAGCAAATCTGCTGCGGTTCTTCCTGCCTCCGTGTTTTGCTTTTATTTTACCTTTTGTGTACAAATACTTTCAACATTTTCTTTTCTTTGTATCCAACACAAATTGCAGGCTCTGTGGAATTGTTCTTCTTCCCTGACATTTTTGGTGTGTAGTTTTTTTCCTCCCTGTGTCTTAGATGAAGATATAGCAATGTGGCTACTGTAGAGAGAGTGACCAAATGATGCTGTAACTTGTGCTGCTGTATTTCTACACCTGTGATGTACTTGAAGGAGGGTGCCCTTGTCCACCTCCACTCTCATTCTTTTTATCTCTTTGTTTGGTTTTGAACCGTTGCTGGCAGTGTTCTTATTTGGGTTTGGAATGTTTGGAATAGCTGCCACCTTGTTCTTTCCTTCATTGTCATCAAGTCGTCTTGGTTTGAGTTCTAAGTTTTGTATGTCCTGAAGAATGGAGGACCTGCTGGAGGAAGATGTTTTGGACCAATGTACTTCTGCTTTGTGACTGTGAAATGTTACTCTCTTTTGTAACCCAAGAACTCAGATCTGTTTGGTAAAGGGATCTATTTTGTGTTTTTTGAAACTTTTCAGTGCAATGAACAAGAGGAGGATGCTGGAGAGCTGTATGCGCAGAGTTTTGAAATAAAATTTTAAATTCTATATTATCTATATAGCCTCTGGAGCTCTCACTCTGCTTTTTCTGCCTCTGTCCTGAGAAGTGCACAGGTCTCTGTGTATTGCCAGCTGTGCAAGTAGCACCTTCTTCTGTACAAGGGAATCATAGAATGGTCTGGGTTGGAAGGGACCTCCAAAGGTCATCTCGTGCAACCCCCTCTGCAGTCAGCAGAGACATCCTCAACTAGATCAGGTTACCCAGAGCCCTGCCGAGCCTCACCTTGAATATCACAGTATCGCAGTATCAATAAGGTTGGAAGAGACCTCGAAGAACATCGAGTCCAACCTGTCACCACAGACCTCATGACTAGACCATGGCACCAAGTGCCACATCCAGTCCCCTCTTAAACACCTCCAGGGATGGTGACTCCACCACCTCCCTGGGCAGCCCATTCCAATGGGAGACGACTCTCTTGGTGAAGAACTTTCTCCTCACCTCGAGCCTAAACTTCCCCTGGCGCAGCTTGAGACTGTGTCCCCTTGTTCTGGTGCTGGTTGCTAGAGAGAAGAGACCAACCCCTTCCTGGCTACAACCTCCCTTCAGGTAGTTGTAGAGAGCAATGAGGTCTCCCCTGAGCCTCCTCTTCTCCAGGCTAAACAATCCCAGCTCCCTCAGCCTCTCCTCATAGGGCTTGTGCTCGAGGCCTCTCACCAGCCTTGTTGCCCTTCTCTGGACACGTTCAAGTGTCTCGATGTCCTTCCTGAGGGACATCGGGAACTGAGTGGCCCAGAACTGGACATAGGACTCAAGGTGTGGCCTAACCAATGCAGAGTAGAGGGGCACAATGACTTCCCTGCTCCTGCTGGCCACACTATTCCTAATGCAGGCCAGGATGCTGTTGGCCCTCTTGGCCATCTGGGCACACTGCTGGCTCATGTTTAGGCAGCTGTCAACCAGCACCCCCGGTCCCTCTCTGTCCGGCCGCTCTCCAGCCACTCCAACCCCAGCCTATAGCTCTGCATGGGGTTGTTGTGGCCAAAGTGCAGCACCTGGCACTTGGACTTGTTGAATGCCATCCCATTGGACTCCGCCCATCTGTCCAGTCGGTTGAGGGAATCTCTCCAGGGATGGGGCCCCAATCACCTTCTTGGGCAATCTGTTCCAGTGCTCATCCACCCTCAGAGTAAAGAACCTGTTCCTAATATTTTATCTGAATCTGCTGTTCTCTAGTTTGAAGCCATTGCCCCTTGTCTTGTCACTGCAGGCTTTTGCCAACAGTCTCTCCATCCTTCTTGTAGCCCCCTTCAGGTACTAGAAGGCTGCTATTAGGTCTCCCTGGAGCATCCTCTTCTCCAGGCTGAACAGTCCCAGCTCCCTCAGCTGTCTTTGTAGCAGAGGTGCTCCCCCCCCCCCCCCGATCATTTCCTCTGGTCCCACTCCATCATGTCCATGTCCCTCCTATATTGAGGGCTCCAGACTTCTCTGACAAAAGGTCTCGGTCTAGATTTAATGAAGTAAATCTCGTATGAAGTGCATTAGTCTATGAGCTGATCTGGAAGAGTTCAGCTGTAGGATAACTGGCAGAGCTCTGTGCTGCCATCGCATTATGATTCATTGCTCAGGCTGCCGGTTGCCACGTTCTGACTCAATGAAGAGCTATGCAAAGTAATCAGCTATCAGCTCTCTGTGGCATGAGACTCTGCATGTGATTTTTGAAATGACAACATAGTTGGAATACGTTCACCCTCTTTAGGAATCGCTGTCTCAGATTCTGCTCTGATCACAGAATCACAGAAAAAATGCAGTTGGTAGAGACCTCAAAGTCCATCTGGTTCAACCTTTGACCCAGTCTGGGGTCAATCCTAAATCAGAGCCCTAAGCACCAGGTCCACGCACTGCTTAAACACCTCCAGAGATGGTGACTCTACAACTGCCCTGGGAAGACCATTCCAATGTTTAATAACCCTCTCTAAGAAGAAATATTTCCTAACATCTGGCCTGAACCTCCCCTGGTGCAGCTTGAAACCATTTCCTCTAGTCCTGTTGCTTGACACCAAGGAGAAGAGGCTGCCCCCTGCTCACTCCAACCTTCCTTCAGGTAGCTGTGGAGAGAGATAAGGTCTCCCTTCAGCCTTCTCCAGCCTGAACACCCCCAGCTCCCTCAGACGCTCCTTGCAGGCCATGTGCTCCAGGCCCTTCACCAGCCTCGATGCCCTTCTCTGGACCCACTCCAGAACCAAAATGTCCTTCTTGCAGTGTGGGGCCCAGAACTGAACACAGGACTTGAGGTGTGGCCTCACCAGTGCTGAGCACAGGGGGATGATCACCTCCCTGTTCCTGCTGGCCAATGTGTTCCTAATACAAGCCAGAGCAAAGTCAAGAGTAAAACTGAGGATGAATTCACAGTGTCTATTAAAGCAAGCTGTCATGGTCATTGGGTAACCAAAGATGGTTTTTGAAGGTACTGAGGATGCAGGAACTAACACCAGCCTCTTGTCATTGCACCAACACAGAGCCACAGGCAGGGCCCATCGGGATTGCCAGCAATAGAATGAGAGCTGGGCACGCAGCTACTGTCTGTGTCTTTGAAATACTGTATTGTATCACAAGTGGTTCTCCCTGTTTCTATCTCACCTCACGCTTAATGAAAGAGCAGTGGAAACGTGTGCTCTAGTGTTAGCCTCCTTTTTAAACTGCCTCATATGCCTCTTGTGCTCACTGAGCGTAACAGAGTGCAAAGAGAAGCGATTTGTTACTTTCACTCTGATTCTTCTCACTCTCCCATTAAGTCCTACAGTTTATTACTGCCGGCTGACCACTGTGTCAAGTTTAAAATTGCTGTGCATATAAAACTTCAGCACAGCTTTGCCTGGCTGAATAGATGTTAGTGGCAATGCAGTGACAGGGAACTGTTGCACATCAGATGAACCTAAAGGAGATTGCTCCACATCATCCTGTTGCTGTTGCATCTCTTACGCCCTAAATTCTGTAAGCTTATAGGTCAAGTAAAGCTTATTTAGATATATATTATTCTTTAGTTTTTTAGGTAATAGATACAGCTCTGCAAATTTGAACATCAGTTGCTGTAATTCCTGCAGTGCTTTGCCAAATAATACATTCATGGTATTCTACTGAATCTACTCAGTTAACTAAAGTGACTTAAGGGAACCATCTCAGTGATTTATTGCGCTTTGTACAGTTTCTGTAAAACTGAGGCCTGAAGTTTCATCTTCTTAATGCATCCTCATAGAGCAATGTACCTTCACCAAAAAAAAAGTTTACTACTGCATTCTATTGCCCTACAGTTTTTATTGATTCCAGAGTTTCTCTTGTGCTTTCCAGGAAGGCTTATATAAACCCAAGTTACTGCACATCCTGTTCTTGTTAGAAAGACGGACAAAGGCTTTTTCTAAAAAATCCCCTGCTTTGCAAAGCAAGAAAGTGCCAAAACTTTTTAGGGACATCGTAAAATTATTTCGAGGAAATTGTGTTCTGATGGGAAGGTTAACAAAAAGCAGTGTGATCAAGGTAGACAGAATTTGTCTACAGGTAGGCAAAGAACATGCGATTTAGAGACTCTTAAGAACAATTCGTCGAACATTTGGAGCTGCAGAAAGAGTCTCCAGCACTCTTGCCACAAAACACTAAAGGGACAGCAATGTGTCCTCGTGGCAGGTGCAGGTACAGAATCATTCAGGTTGGAAAAGACCCTCAGGATCACCCAGTCCAACCGATAACCCTCCTCTACAGGGTTCACCCCTAAACCATATCCCCAAGCACCACATCCAAATGACCTTTACACACATCCAGGGGTGGCAACTCAACCACCTCCCTGGGCAGCACATTCCAGTGCCTTACCACTCTTTCCATGCAGTACCACCAGCAAGGCAGGAGTCACTGGCAGCCAAAGGGAAGCCCCATTGAGAGGGGAAAATATTTCTTCATTAACCTAACATTGCTCATGACCCCAAGACAAAAACTTATGTGTATGTAACATATTAATTCTCCTATTTGAAAAGCAGTGGCTTAAAGCTGATTTTGGAGGGTTCTCCTTTTTGTGCTGCTGTTACCCCAGTTCTTTGGCCCAGTTATTCTCCAAGGAAACTAATTCTCAGCACTTCTTAGTACTGGTTAGGCTGCACCTTGAGTACTGTGTCCAGTTCTGGGCCACTCAAGAAGGACATTGAGACTCTTGAAGGTGTCCAGAGAAGGGCAACAAGGCTGGGGAGAGGCCTCAAGCACAAGCCCTAAGAGGAGAGGCTGAAGGGAGCTGGGGTTGCTTAGCCTGGAGAAGAGGAGGCTCAGGGGAGACCTTATTGCTCTCTACAACTACCTGAAGGGTGGTTGTAGCCAGGAGGGAGTTGGTCGCTTCTCTCTAGCAACCAGCACCAGAACAAGGGGACACAGTCTCAAGCTGTGCCAGAAGAAGTTTATGCTCAAGATGAGGAGAAAGTTCTTCACAGAGAGAGTTGTTAGCTGTTGGAATGTGCTGCCCAGGGAGGTGGTGGAGTCACCATCCCTGGAGGTGTTCAAGAGGGGATTGGATGTGGCACTTGGTGCCATGGTTTAGTAGTCATGAGGTCTTGGGTGACAGGTTGGACTTGATGATCATTGAGGTCTTTTCCAACCTTATTGATTCTATGATTCTAAGTGAGGAGCTGGCTAGAAGATCCAAACATTATCACACAAGTTGAGCTGCAGCATTTAGCTTCTGCTGTGATAGTCATTGCTTGTTTCTGAAATTATTTCTATAGTTTTTTGGGGACCAAACAAAGAAACCTGAAATTTTGCTGGCTTTGCTTTAGGGAGGTAAGACTTAAGGATATGGAAATTCTGCAAGATATCCATGAGTACACTTACATGGAAAGACACTACTTTTCCTATGAGAGTTGATTGTTGAGGAGAAATTACTAGGCAGTCACCTCATCAGGTGGCACAAATTGTTCCTAAACAGAGAGCATTTCTCTGCCCAGTATAAGATTCAGTAAAGCTCAGGGCTGTAAAAGCAACTGTCACACCTGCAGTCATTTCCATCTCTTCAAAAATGCAGAGTGACTCTGCCCATACAGATCTCTTAAATGTGTATTAGTTTAATTTTTAACCCTGCAGCCCACTGCAGCTGGAACAGCTCAGCGGATGTGGGCTGAGGCAGCTGTTTCACGGTACAGTGCAGTATCACAGCACGTACTGGGTTGGGGAAGAGGAGACAAGATGAAGCCAAATTCAGTTGCAGTTCTCCAGGATCTAGAAGTAGACAAACCAATTACTCAAATAGGGAACTGCCAAAGAATGTACAAAGAATTGCTACATCCTCAAGCAGTTTAGACCTCGATTCTGAAAGAGCCTCTTGCCTCCACAGTGCGCCGGTTTACTTTTGCTCCTGGGTCGGTACCACAGCTAATTGCACCAAATGTCTCACTTCTTGCCATCCTCCAGCTTTCCCTAGGGCTTTGTCAGACAAATGTCAACTGCATCTCATCTAGATGAGATCAAGGAACTCCATGAACAAGCTCTTAATTCAAACTTCTAATGCTGCATCTTCTGAGGACTGCATTCACTTTGCTCCCAGTTTAAATAAATGAATAACTACATAAAAAGAGTACATTTACTTTGCTGCTCTTTGCACCCCCTCTTAGTGCTTGTTTTTCACCAGGACTCATGTGACTGGAAATGTATATCTAGGAATTCAGACTATGTCAGAAGAGCTGGAACATCTTTCTTACCCCTTCTCTGCTTGAGCACCAGCATAGAAACCATTTAAGTGAGCCAGACAAGAATCAAAACACACCCTTCAAAACTAAGTCTCATGTCCAGACATGCAAGTATTTTATGAATGGGAAAAATATTAAACACAATGCTCAGACAGTAAATCTTGCTGTGGTTACATTTTTCTAAGAATGGTGTTTTAGGGAAGGCTTGGTTAGTGCCAAAGGGAAGAAAAAAAGACAAGGAGAAGCAAAGGGGGAAAAAATTACAGTTAAGGAAAATTTCCCTGTAGTGCTTCTCTACTACTGCTGCTGCAAGTTCTCCCTGGTGCTGGCTTCACTAGGAAAGCAGGGAGCATGGGACCCAGGTACTTGGTCAATCAGGAAATGAGAAAGACAACACTCAACTAATCTGGAGTCCTGAAGCTGTTAGCTATAGGACACACTGAATTCTGAACTTAGAATCTGCATTTAGAATGGTTTTGGTTGGAAAAGGCCTTTAAGATCATCAAGTCCAGACATTATCTAACTCTTCCAAGCCTGATACTAAACCATGTTCCTCAGTACCACATCTCTGCATCTTTTAAACACTTTCAGGAATAGGGATTCAATAACCTCCCTGGGGAGCCTATTCCAGTGTTTGAGAACACTCTCAGTGAGGAATATTCTTCTAACAGCTAAACTAAACCTCTCCCAGTGTGACTTGAGGCCATTTAATCTCCTTCTATCACTTGATACCAGGGAGAAGAGACCAACACCCACCTCACTCCAAGCTCCTTCCAGGGAGGTGTAGAGTGAGAAATTCTCCCATCAGCCCCCTTTTCTCCAGGCTAACCAGCCTCAGTTTCCTCAGCTGCTCCTCACAAGACCTATTCTCTGGACCCCTGATCAGCCTCATTGCCCTTTTCTGGACCCACAACACCACCTTAATGTTCTGTAGTGAGGGGCCCAAAGCCAAACACAGTATTCAAGGTGTGGAGCACAGAAGGAATAATCACCTCCCTGGTCCTGCTGGTCACACTGTTCCTGATACAGGCCAGGATGCTGTTGGCCCTCTTGGCCACCCAGGCCCCCACTGGTTCATCTTCAGCCAGCTGTCAATCAATGCCCGCAGGGCCTTGCCTTCTGGGCAGCTTTCCAGCCACTCTTCCCCAAGCCTGGAATTCTGATAAATAAGTGATTGTAGAACACTGCATTTATAAATCTGAGAATCTGAGCAGCAACTTAAGATGTCATAAAACATGCTCTGTTGTTCCAGGAGCTGAAAGCAAGCAGTAAATGCACCTATTTGGCTGTCAGCTACCCAGCACTCAGCTGTATCTATGTTTGTTCTTTTCTTAACAAAGCCTTCACCTTTTAGGATTAGTGGAGGAAGCACCAGCAAGGCATCCTTCCCACAGCTGCATCGTTCTCAGTGGGCACAGAATGGAGTTTAAAAATGGAACTGTTTGAAAGAGTCCGGTGCAGATCAATGCAGATGATAAAGGGAGTGGAACTTCTCCCTTAAGAGGAAAGGCTGAGGGAGCTGAGTCTCTCGAGCTTGGAGGAGACCGAGGAGTGACCTCATTCACGTTTATAAATGTGTGAAGGGCCAGTGTTGGGAGGGTGGAGCCAGGCTCTTATGTCCAATGATAGGACAAAGGGCAGTGGGTGCAAGCTGGAGCACAGGAGCTTCCACATGATAAGGAAAAACTTTTTCACTGTAAGGTTGAGAGAACACTGGAACATGCTGCCTAGAGAGGTTGCAGAACCTCCTTCTCTAGAGACATTCAAAACCTACCTGGATGCATTCCTGTGTGACCTACTCTGAGTGGTCCTGCTCTGGCAGGGGGGTTGGATTGGAGGATCTTTCGAGGTCCCTTCCAACCCCTAACATGCTGTGACTCTGTGAACTGGGAATAACTCCTTTTTGGAGGAGTCAATAACTAACTCTGTATCCAAAAGCTTCCACAGGTTATATCTATCCACAGGTTCTGCACCACCAGACAGCTTAGTCCATTGAAGCTGTCTGCCCTTAGCCAGCAGCAGGAACCTGAGCCTCCTGGTGATTAGTGGAGATGATTCTTGGGAACCTGCAAGATTAAGCAGTAGCTGAGCATCTAATTAGAGGGTTAAACCCTTCAGGATATGTATTTTCTTCTCTTTCTTTCTTCTTCTTCTTTTTTTTTTTCCCCTGTTGTGGATTTTGTGGTGTTTTTTGGTTTTGGGGGAGGAGTGCTGGATTTCTTTGTTTGCCTGTTTGGGGTTGTTTTTAATGCCAGATGGTGTTTGCACACTACCCAAAACAAGGCTCAGGAGCAAGCACAACAGTTCTAGCAAAGCACTCAGTAGAGTCACTGCTTCACCACTCAGGAAAATGGAAGATGGACTTGTCTCTCCATCTGCCCTGGAAGCAGGCAATGAGAAAGAAAAGCATGGCTTTGCTAGCAGTCAAGAACTGCAGTGCTGCTGCAGTTAAGGTGATGGTCTGCCTGACAAATGGAGCTGGGTAGTGAGACTTGAGGTTTTGGAGTCTCAGCCTCGTTGTTTGGGTTACAGCTGGCACTCGACAGTGTCGGAGGTTGTCGCCCAACAGCCGAGGTGCGCTTTTTGTTCTTTTTCCACCAATCCTGTGTTGCTCCTAAAAACCCTTTCTGGAGAAAGAGTTATCATCCTTATTTTTTTAAATGCATCTAGGGCCACAGCACAATGACTGCATGCCAGCCTTCCCCCGCAGCTGCTCAACACTCCCTTGCCCTCCCCGGTAACATAACACACAGCGAGCCACTTGCTCCCAGAAAGGTGATTCATTTCTGAGAGGCATATTTGTTGGGGGAGGGAAGGAGGGGGAATTGCTTTGAGGGTGTTGCTGTGGTTCTATGTGACCCGCATTGGGGATGAAGTAGAAACTTCAACATTGCAGACATATTCCAGGGTCGCATTCACAAGGCACAGGGAAGGAGTGGGGAAGGGACACAAGCAGAGCATGAGCAGCTCTGTTGCTTCACGTGAAAATAAACTTTAATAGCAATTAAGGGAAAGGAGTAGGAAATTAATGAGGCAGTAAAGATTTCCTCAAATTGGTCACAAACCATTGGTTTAATCCTTTGAAAAGCTCAGCTGACAAGGATTCTCTCATCCTTTTGTCCCCCCCTATCTCTTTCAATAATCATCCTTCTTCATGCAAATATAGATGGAAAGGGAGAACAGTGAAAGGTTAAAATGGAAGCAGGCTATCTTTCATCGACATGGTAATTTTGCTGCTTGGCTCGATGCCAAACGCTCACTGCAGCCACTAGCTGCCATTCCAACATGAGTGAAAGGATCTTTAATAAGAGCGTAAATAAAAGCCAGGCTGAGAAATGAGTTTTCCATCCCAGCAATCGCTGGCCTAACCTCTGCTGTAAATAGTCTCTCAGAGCAGCACAGATGGAGTACCAGCACCTGGGGATCAAGGCAATCTCTGCACAGTGCAATTTAAACAGCTGGGTACAACTGAAACACGAATT
The DNA here is from genome assembly GCA_033816785.1 of Picus viridis. Classification (NCBI taxonomy): domain Eukaryota; kingdom Metazoa; phylum Chordata; class Aves; order Piciformes; family Picidae; genus Picus; species Picus viridis. The sequence goes on along the minus strand of CM066567.1, from coordinate 46,875,194 downwards.
AGCAGAGATAAGACGGAGGGATTCCATTTTGTGCACTAGGTAAAAACAAATAATTCGGGACTTTTTCCCCTGTAAAAAAGAGGAAGAAAGAAAAAAAGTGGGGTGTGGGGTGAGAACTTTTGCCATGATCTAGTGGGAGGTGCTCTTCACTGCAGCTGTTAGATTAATTTAACCATGAGAATTTCCCACAAGGTGCTGTAAAAACAGAGCCCTAATTTATGCTCATCGATTTAACAGCTTGAAAGTGATTTATCTGACCTCCGTAAAGATAGCGAGGACACCAGCAGAACGAGCGGTCACTCTGGGCTTTGGGTGGCTGGGGTTGGCCTGATTAATTTAGAGCAGAAGGTCTGTTTCAATGCCTTACTGAGACAGTCAAAGGCAGTTGGCAACTGAACCATTTTAAACGCATTGGCGGGTGGTTGGTTGGTTGTTTTTTGGGGTATTTTTGGGGCGTTTTCTCTTTCTTTTGGAAGCATTACCAATGCTGCTAAGCACTGAGAATTTATTCCACATGGAAAAAGGTCCTCATTAGTTTAAGAAATGGTAAGGCTTCATTTAGAACTGCACACAAACAGACGCCTGGGCTCGGATCTGCAAGTTGTTGGGTTGGTTTTTTTCCTCTTAAGTAATTTTTTTTTTTCCCCCTTTTCTGTTGGTTGGAATCTAAAGCACATTGTGAAAATGGAATTGTTAAGAGTTACAGCAAAAGCAAAACAGCTTTGGAAGAGATAAAAGAGGTTGGCACAGAGATTGTTGCCTTTTGCCTTTTCTTTTTTTCTTTTTTTTTTTAAGGGTAGATTTCAGAAACACCTAAATGCTTCACATATTTTACTACACTTATCATTCAGTCTTCTTTATGGAAGTTATAGAGCATAGCTGTCAACAAGTAAATGTATTTAGGTTTTATCTCAGAAGAATATGCTTTTGGTTAAAATGAGCATAGGAGCATCCAGTACTGAAATGTCATGACTGAGTGATGCAATTTCTCTGCACAAATAAGAGAAATGATGAAAGGCAAAGGGAAAGGTGAGTGCTCTCTCTCTCTCTCTCTCCCTCTCTCTCTCCAGACAGAACAACTGCTTTTAAGAGGAGTGTGAAATGAAATACAGATGCTCTAAAAGTTTACCTGCACCAGCAAATCTGAATGAAGAACCAGAGTATGTCTGCACACGGACATAGAAATCACACGGGAGGTGCCAAAACTGTTTCTTGTATTTTTGAGTGCTGATTTGGAAAATAGACAAGAAAAAGTTGAGTACCAATTTATCTTGCCACCTGGGCTGAGGTGTGCTTGGGTTAAACGTCACTCATTTGGATGGTTCTGCGTTTCATTCACCACTGGATTATGCCCAGCTTTAAAGCTCATCTAAGAGGATCTCTGTAATTGTCTTGCTGCTTTTCAAGGTGGGAGACAGAAATGCTGCAGGCTAGGATTTCATCCACAGGGGATGAATGCTTGCAGTCATTTCACTGTCCTGATGAAATGCTATCTGACCTGAAACTAAGGTAGTCCACTTCATCTCCATACAACAGGAGGGGGGAAAAAGCAGGAAATGATATTTCAGCCCTCAAAATTGTGAAATAATAATAGTTCTTTTAAAAAGTGAAAAGACAACAGAAGACAATCAAATAAATTTTGAACTGTGTAGAAAATCCCCAACAAAATCTCCTACATGTCATCAAGAAATTGAAGAATAAATGTGCGAACTGCTATCTACCTCAATAAAAGGTTTGGGGGATGTTCAGTGGTAAATATTCATAGAATCATAGAAACATAGAACATTAGAGGTTGGAAGGGACCTCCAGAGATCATTGACTCCAATCCCCCTGCCAAAAGCAGGATCACCTAGGGTAGTCTGCACAGGAATGCATCCAGATGGGTTTGGAAAGTCTCCAGAGAAGGAGACTCCACAACTTCTCTGGGCAGCCTGTTCCAGAGCTCTGTCACCCTCACTGTAAAGAAGTTTCTCCTCATGTTGAGATGAAACCTTCTGTGTTCAAGTTTGTATTAATTGTTCCTTGTCTTATTATTGCACACAACCACTTGACACCCACCCCTCAGGTATTTATAGTCAATATAAATATTTATAGTCACTCTTCTCTTCTCCAGACTAAACAGCCCTAGGCATCTCAGTCTCTCTTCATAGGGGAGATGCTCCAGTCTCCTGATCATCTTCATGGCTCTCCATGGACTCTCTCCAGCAGATACCTGTCTCTCTCGAACTGGGGAAGAGCAAGCACAGCCCCTACTCCACCCCCAATAAAATGTAACTGAAGCCTGCATTATGGGCCTGAAGCATACGGAAAGCTTTACGCCAGTCAGCCTGCAGCTCTTGCCATCATCTTGTGATGCCATCAGTCTGGTCTGGCTCTGCATAGCACACTGCAGAGATATTAGGAGACTCAGACACATTATGTGCAGTATTGCCTTTCTCAAATTCACATTTATGGGGAGAAAGTTAATCAATAAGGTGAGCAGCACAGGAAAATATTTCTACACACAGTTTTTCCCCGTGACAAGAATCCCCCTAAATAAATAAAATAAAGCTGCTGCTTCTGAGTCCTGACCTGCATACCAACCAACAAATCTTTGTTCCTCCCAAAATAACACTAGATATTCCTTCCTACTTAAAAGCCCATTCTAGATGGGTTCAGATCTAATTCTGGAATATTACAAATATGCATCCTTAACAGCACAGACGTCACCAACACTTCTGAAGGAATGACTGCTCTTTAGCAAATGGATCACCCTTCTTTTTTTTTTTTATCCCTTAATTTGTCACTGACTTCATTCTAACACTTGACACCATGGCATACATAGATGTGAATGAGTCTTACATGTTAGGTTAAAAGTACAACTGGTTTTCATTTCTACCACAGAAAGAGCAGGCTAAAAGACATTCTTTTTAGGGTTACATTCCCCAGGACATCCTGCAGTAGTGTTCGTCTCAAGAGCTCTCATTTAACATTCCTCTGGGGAGGAATAACAGCAGGTGCCAGTACAGGTTAGGGATGTCTTGCTGGGAAGCAGCTCCACAGGGAAAGACTTTGGAGTCCTGGTGGACAGCAAGTTCTCCATGGGACAGCAATGTGCCCTTGTGGCCAGGAGGGCCAATGGTATCCTGGGGTGCATCAAGAAAAGTGTGTCCAGCAGGTCTAGGGAGGTCCTTCTTTCCAATAGAATAGAATAAACCAGGTTGGAAGAGACCTTCAAGATCATTGCATCCAACCCATCAACCAATCCAACCCACCTAAACAACTAATACAATGGCACCAAGCACCCCATCAAGTCTCCTCCTGAACACCTCCAATGAAGGTGAGCCTAAACCTCCCCTGACGCAGCCTGAGACTGTCCCCTCTTGTTCTGGTACTGGCTGCCTGGGAGAAGAGACCCCTCTACTCTGCCCTGGTGAGACCACACCTGGAATACTGTGTCCAGTTTTGGGCTCCCCAGTTCAAGAGAGACAGAGATCTGCTGGAGAGAGTCCAACAAAGAGCCATGAAGATGATTAGGGGACTTGAGCATCTTCCCTACGAAGTGAAACTGAGATGCCAGGGGCTGTTTAGTCTGGAGAAGACTGAGAGAGGATCTGATCAATGTCTATAAATATCTGAGGGGTGGGTGTCAAGTGGAAGGAGCCAATCTCTTTTTGATGGTGCACAGTAATAAGACAAGGCACAATGGATACAAACTGGAACATAGAAGGTTTCATCTCAACATGAGGAGAAACTTCTTTGCAGTGAGGGTGACAGAGCACTGGTACAGGCTGCCCAGAGAGGTTGTGGAGTCTCCTTCTATGGAGACTTTCAAAACCCACCTGGATGCATTCCTGTGCAGACTACCCTAGGCAGCCCTGCTTTGGCAGGGGGCTTGGAGTCAATGATCTCTGGAGGTCCCTTCCAATCTCTAACATTCTGTGATTCTGTGATTACTGAGGATTGTTTGATTGGCATCTCAGGGTCCAGATTATGTGAGTTGTTTGCTGCTGAAGCTTTAGCAGTTGAACGCTAGGATAGACCAGAATAGAGTGGGGTTTGTTTGTGTCTTGTGTTTGTTTTGTTGTTGTTTGGTGGTGTTTTGTTTGTTCATTTGTTTAAAGAAAAGTTTCAGTTGTCCTGCTCACAGAAACATTCCTGTTTTGGCAAGGGTCAGGGAGACCATGTGGTGGCACCAAAACTTTGAAAAAAGTTGGTAGCAACTGACAAGCCAGATGAGAGGATTTTTACATGTCCTCCTCCTTTTTTGCTTTGAGCAGCTAAGAAACATTTGCATGCAAAGGTGTCTTTAATTTCTGCAAGAGTGATCTGCAGACAGATATGCTGAAGTGCCAATGTGTTTACCATTAAAAGAGACAGCCCCTTCCTTCGATGCTGTGTTGCCCTTTCTAACTCAGGATCAACCCACAACCCTCCCACTCCTGCTTATGGTGTGCCTGCTCCCAACACCAAAGACCAGAAGCAGACTTCTCTTGAAAAAGACTAGAAGGAAATCATTGACTCTCCAAGGCTGTGATTAAAGCTACTTTTAGATATTGACATGCAAAACACACACAAAATGGTGTTGAAAGTCTCTTCAATGTGCCCATAGCTTAACAAATGGCATTGCCTGGGGGTGGTGTGTGGGGTTGCTGGACTCAAATTGCATGGCATGGCCAGGAAAAGCCTAGTTCTGTCCCAAGGAGTGGACAGCATAAACAAAACAGGCTTCATGAGTACTTCTCCACAATCCTGTAGTCAAAATGCTACAGATCTTACAGCAAGGTGTAATGTCCACAGAGTTAAAATCCTGAGCTAAAAACACTGCATTCACCCAGGCAGGTCGGACCGCAGCCTTTGGAGTGAGGTTGGTGGCTGTGAAAGTGATGTGTGCACTCTGAGACACCCACTGCTATGGGAACATGGGCCATGGCACCCACCCAGCACTGTGGCACCACAGGCAGAGAGAGACACAGGCAAATGCCACCATCAGAGACCAGCTACTACTGCAGGGAACAAAGCACCATCAGGAGAAGAACCACACAAACTCAAAACAAACCTGCCTGTTACTGTAGGTCATAGAGATCATAGAATGGTCTGGGTTGGAAGAGACCTCCAAAGGTCATCTAGTCTAACCCCTTCTGCAGTAAGCAGGGGCATCCTCAATTAGATCAGGCTGCCCAGAGCCCTGTCGAGCCTTGCTTTGTATAGATGCACTGCTCTGTGTGGGAAGCTCTAGAGCTAACCCCAGCACCTGAAGTGAGCTGTGCTTATACTCATTTCAATGCTAGGAAAATCACTAGAATGAAGCTGTAGGAACTGAATTAAGATAGGGGAGTTTGTTTCTTTACCTTTGCAGAAGATTTAAGACTACTTGGCATCTGGAGAAAGGATCAGTTCCAGTAATGTAGCCAGCCTGATTTGGTCTTCATAAAAAATAGTTGTTTATTAGTCAGGGGTACAGCATATTGCTTATAAATGCAGAGGTGAGGGAAAGCCTCCAGGTAGAGTCTTGAAGCTGCAGGATTGCAACAAGGGAACTCATCTATCTGCCAACCTCAATTTTGCTTCCATAGAATGCATCATAAAGTCACTGGCAATTTTGTTCAACCTTGAGTGATGCCATCTACAGATATATGAGAGGAAGAGTCAGAGGGAGTTTTGCTGGAGAGAGCCTGTAAGTCATCATTTACTGGTGTGCCATTGCACGATGCTTGTAACACATGGAAAGCAGTACACAAGTGCCTGAGGAGTAGCAAACAAACTGAGGGTTTATGAGATCAAAGATGGGTGAACAGGTTTGTTTATCTTTAGGGTGAAGGCACTGACTCCACCTCTTATGCTAAGAGCTATCCACAGGATTACAGCTATTACATGCAGGTATAAAAAGAATATATGTGTCAGTTATGCATAAAAGCAGTCTTCTAGATAGGGAGAGGAGGTTGTAGACATGGAATGCATTCATGTAACTGAATAATGCTCGGTATTGTATTTCCTGCTTTCAGTCTCCTCCCTATGGAAAGGAATTAATTGCTTGTCATCAGTGGTCAGTATAGCCAGAAGTATTTAACTTAAACTTCAGTCTTTCATAGAAATATTGTTCATCTGTAATGTTATTATTCCCACCATCACTGAAGTAAGTCATTTCTTGTGACTAGTATTAGGACACCTTCCATCACCTGCATTGACTTCTCCAATCAGAGAATCACAGAATGCTAGAGGTTGCAAGGGACCTTGAAAGATCATCTAGTCCAACCCCTGCAGAGCAGGATCACCTAGAGCAGATCACACAGGGAACACATCCAGGTGGGTTTTGAATACCTCCAGAGAAGGAGACTCCACAACCTCTCTGGGCAGCCTGTTCCAGCGCTCTGTCACCCTCACAATGAAAATGTTTTTCCTTATGTTCTCATGGAACCTCCTCTGCTCCAGGTTGTACCCCCTGCCCCTTGCCCTATCACTGGACATCACTGAGAATAGCCTGGCTCCATTCTCCAGTCACCCTTCATGCATTTATAAACATTCATGAGGTCACCCCTCAGCCTCCTCCAAGCCCACAAGCCCCAGCTCTCTGAGCTTTTCCTGGTAGAGGAAGATCATAGAATCATAGAATCAGTCAGGGTTGGAAGGGACCACAAGGATCATCTAGTTCCAACCCCCTGCCATGGGCAGGGACACCCTACACTAGATCACGCTGGCCAGAGCCTCGTCCAGCCTGGTCTTAAACACCTCCAGGGACTGGGCCTCAACCACCTCCCTGGACAACCCATTCCAGGGCTTCACCACTCTCATGGTAAAGAACTTCTTCCTCACATCCAGCCTGAATCTCCCCATTTCCAGCTTCATTCCATTCCCCCTAGTCCTATCACTACCTGAGATCCTGAGAAGTCCCTCCCCAGCCTTCCTGTAGGCCCCCTTCAGATACTGGAAAGCCACAATGAGGTCACCTCGGAGCCTTCTCTTCTCCAGACTGAACAGCCCCAACTCCTTCAGTCTGTCCTCATAGGAGAGGTGCTCCAGCCCTCTGATCATCCTCGTGGCCCTTCTCTGGACACGCTCCAGCACGTCCATATCTCTCCTGTAATATGGGCTCCAGAACTGGACGCAGTACTCCAGGTGGGGTCTCACCAGAGCTGAGTAGAGGGGGAGAAGCACCTCCCTTGACCTGCTGGTCACACTTCTCCTGATGCAGCCCAGGATCTGATTGGCTTTCCGGGCTGCAAGCACACATTGAGAGCTCATGTCGAGCTTCTCGTCCACCAGCACCCCCAAGTCTCTCTCCTCAGGGCTGCTCTCCAGCCAGTCACTGCCCAGCCTGTATTTGTGCCTGGGATTGCCTCGACCCAGATGCATGACCCTGCACTTGGTCTTGTTGAAGCTCATGAGGTTGGCTTGTGCCCACCTCTCCAGCCTGTCCAGGTCCCTCTGGATGGCATCCCTTCCCTCCAGCGTGTCCACTGCACCACACAGCTTGGTGTCATCAGCAAACTTGCTGAGGGTGCACTCGATGCCACTGTCCATGTCACCCACAAAGATGTTGAACAAGACAGGTCCCAGGACTGATCCCTGAGGGACTCTGCTTGTCCCTGGCCTCCACTGGGACATGGACCCGTTGACAGCCACTCTTTGGGTGCGGCCATCAAGCCAATTCTTTATCCATCTAGTGGTCCATCCATCAAACCCATGTGTCGCCAGCTTGGAGACCAGGAGGTGGTGCGGGACAGTGTCGAAGGCTTTGCTCAAGTCCAGGTAAACGACATCAGTTGCTCACCCCTCATCTATTAATGCTGTCACCTGCTCATAGAAGGCCACCAGGTTTGTCAGGCAGGATTTGCCCTTGGCAAAGCCATGCTGACTATTCCAAATCACCTCTTCACTATTCTTCTGAGTCATTAGTGCCTCCAGGAGGATCTGCTCCATGATCTTTCCGGGCACAGAGGTGAGACTGACTGGCCTGTAGTTCCCCGGTTCCTCCTTCTTGCCCTTTTTGAAAATGGGAGTAATGTTTCCCCTTTTCCAGTCTGTGGGGACTTCCCCACTCTGCCATGACTTCTGGAATATAATAGAGAGGGGCTTGGCAACCTCATCTGCCAGTTCTCTCAGCACCCGTGGGTGTATCCCGTCGGGTCCCATGGACTTGAACACTTTCAGGTTCTTCAGGTGATCACGAACCTGAGCTTCACTTATGATGGGCAGTTCTTCCTCCCCGTCCCTGGCATCGTCTGCCATGACACCAGGAGTGTGGCTGGAGGCCCTTGCAGTGAAGACTGAGGTAAAGAAGTGATTGAGTACCTCAGCCTTTTCCACATCACTAGTGACTAATTCACCACTTTCCTTTCTGAGGGGGCCCACACCTTCCCTAGTCTTCTTCTTGCCATTAATATACCTATAGAAATTCTTAGTGTTCCCTTTAACCCCCTGGCTAGATTCAGTTCAAACTCTGCTTTGGCTTTCCTAACCAGGCCTCTTGCTGCTCGGGCAGCTTCCTTATATACCCCCTGTTCTATCTGTCCTTCCTTCCACTTCCTGTAGAGTTTCTTTTTAAGTGATAGTGTGCCCAGCAGCTCCTTGTTCATCCAGGCAGGCCTCCTAGCATTCCTTCCTGCTTTTCTCCTTATAGGTATACATAGCTCCTGGACACAGAGGAGGTGGTCCTTGAATACTGACCAGCTGTCCTGGGTCCCTCTTTCCTCCAGGGCTTCATCCCACGACACTTGGGCTAGCAGATCCCTGCAGCGATCGAAGTCTGCACGCCTAAAGTCTAGGGTCGTAAGCTTAGAATATGTCCTCCTGAATGCCCTGAGGATATTAAATTCAACTGCTTCATGGTCACTGCAGCCAAGGCCGTCTCTGAGCCTCACATTTGTTACCAGCCCTTCCCTGTTGGTGAGAACAAGGTCCAGCGTAGCACCTTTTCTTGTTGGTTCCTCTACCATTTGGAGGAGGAAGTTGTCTTCTATGCAGTCCAGGAACATCCTGGATTGCTGATGCCTTGCTGTGTTGTCCCTCCAACAGATGTCAGGGTGGTTGAAATCCCCCATGAGGACCAGGGCTTGTGACCTGGAAGCCGCTTCTATCTGCCTGTGCAGAGCCTCATCTGCTTGGTTCTGCTGGTCAGGTGGCCTGTAGGAGACCCCCACAGTAATATCTCCTTCCCCTGTCTTGCCTTTAATTCTAACCCATAAACTTTCAACCGACTCATCATGCCTCCCCAGGTGGAGTTCTGCTGATTCCAGCTGGTTGTTGACATAGAGGGCAACACCTCCTCCTCTCCTTCCCTGCCTATCCTTCCTAAAGAGCTTATACCCGTCTATCCCTACGTTCCAGTCGTGGGAGTCGTCCCACCAAGATGTTCCACTTCATCATCTTTGTGGCACTGCACTGGACTCTTCCAAGCAGTTCCCTGTCCTTGAACACAGTTTGTCAAGAAATTATTCAGAAGAATAAAATTCCTGAAGTCAAAACTGTAACACAATTACCCTATGTTCTTAAAAACTCTGCTGGATGGAAGAACCACCATTACATATCCTTGTCCTCACCACGTTCTCTTTTCTGTTAATTGCAAAGTTTTTACTTTTGAACACAGACAGATTCTCTGTGTTGCTCGCTCGCTCACTAAGAAGTGATGTCGTCTGGAAAGAAGACTGAGAGGGGATCTAATTAATGTCTATATCTGAGGGCTGGGTGTCAGGAAGGAAGGGACAGCCTCTGCTCACTTGTGCCCTGTGACAGGACAAGGGGCAATGGATGTGAACCACAGCACAGGAACTTCTACTTCAATATAAGGAAGAACTTCTTTACTGTAAGGGTGACAGAACTGCCCAGAGAGGCTGTGGAATCTCCTTCTCTGGAGACTTTGAAGCCCTGTCAGGATGTGTTCCTGTGTGACCTGCACTAGATTCTATAGTCCTCACCAGCTTTCTTGTAGGCCCCCTTCAGATACGGCAAGGCCACAGTAAGGTCTTCTTGGAGCCTTTTCTTCTCCAAACCGAACAGCCCCAACTCTTTCAGCCTGTCATCATAAAGAGGTGCTCAAGCACTCTGATCATCCTCATTGCCCTTCTCTGGACACCTTCAGTAAAGGAGGAAGGAGTTAAGTTATAGAAACACTAAGTCAGGAGACATATTTTACACTCATGACATAGTAAGGTAATAGTGTTCCAACAAAAACAAAAAACCCATGTATTTTATGCAAGACTAATGAGGTCATTAGTTTATGTTTGAAACTGGTCTGATTTTAGTCACAGACCTAAGATTCTCTCTAGAGTGCATTTTTGGAAGAGGCAATGAAAATGGTCACATGGGAATTGTCAAACTAGTATTTTTTTTTAAAAGGAAAATAAGATCCATCAGGCAAAGTTGTAGGAAAGTGCCTGAATAGATGCATTCATTTTAAGAACATTATTTTCCATGTGTATGTAAAGATCTGTCTTTTGTTGAAACTGCATAATCACTTGAACGAAGAACGGAAGTTACTTTGCAAGCACAAGAAAAAACAACCATCCAAAATCCCCAGAAACTCAGGAAAGTGGAATTATTGCTGGAGAAAATAGAATAGTATAAACCAGGTTGGAAGAGACCTTCAAGATCATCATGTCCAACCTATCATCCGACACCACCTAATCAACTAAACCATGGCACCAAGCATCCCATCAAGTCTCCTCCTGAACACCTCCAATGAAGGTGACTCCACCACCTCCCCAGGCAGCCCATTCCAATGGGCAATCACTCTCTCTGTATAGAACATCTTCCTAACATCCAGCCTAAACCTCCCCTGGTGCAGCTTGAGACTGTGTCCTCTTGTTCTGGTGCTGGTTGCCTGGGAGAAGAGACCAACCCCCACCTGTCTACAACCTCCCTTCAGGTAGTTGTAGAGAGCAATAAGGTCTCCCCTGAGCCTCCTCTTCTCCAGGCCGAGCAACCCCAGCTCCCTCAGTCCTTCTTCATAGGGCTTGTGTTCCAAACCCCTCCCCAGCTTTGTTGCCCTTCTCTGGACATGTTCCAGCAACTCAACATCCTTCCTAAACTGAGGGGCCCAGAAATGGACACAGGACTCAAGGTGTGGCCTAACCAGTGCAGTGTACAGGGGCACAATGACCTCCCTGCTCCTGCTGGCCACACTGTTCCTGATGCAGGCCAGGATGCAATTGGTCCTCTTGGCTGCCTGGGCACACTGCAGGCTCATGTTTAGCCTACCATCAACCAGTACCCCCAGGTGTGCAATGACTGAAGACCAAGTCATTTATATATACATTTTATATAAAGTAGCATGTTCTTACATGAGGCAGTATTCATTCACTATCAAGGCCATCACTTGCAAGTACCAACATAAATGCAATGATTTACAACCTACCCTGCAGACTGTCAAATTCAGGCAAGGTTCTGGCCTAGTGAGGGTTTGGTAAGCCCAGGATGGAGAACTGGGCTGAGGCTGAATATGAATTTGAGTGCTTTGTATGTTTTTGTACTGTTGTATGTAGTCATGAACTGTAATTCCATTCATGTTTCCAATTCTCTCTAATCTGTATGAAGCGTTTTTCTTTTACCCCTTTGGGGAGCAGTTGAAGAGCTTCTGTCTGCTCTAAACCTAAGTCACCATAACACTAAATTATTGTAACTCTCTCGCTAGAACAGCCCCATTGTCAAGCCAGTTAAGTTTTATTGTAGCATAGAAACTCTCCCTTTATAAGGAGAAAGTCTTTTAAAAATTATAACACCAACAAGTATTTACACTAGGTATTTACCACTGACATAGAATAGAATAGAATAGAATAGAATAGAATAGAATAGAATAGAATAGAATAGAATAGAATAGAATAGACCAGACCAGGTTGGAAAAGACCTTTTGAGATCATCGAGTCCAACCTATCATCCAACACCATCTAATCAACTAAACCATGGCACCAAGCACCCCATCAAGTCTCTTCCTAAACACCTCCAGTGATGGTGACTCCACCACCCCCTGGACAGCCCATTCCAATGGCAAATCACTCTATGAAGAACTTCTTCCTAACATCCAGCCTAAACCTCCCTGCTTATAAGCAGTCCCCTGACTTCTTCTAAAACAAACAAAACCCCAAACAAAACAAATAAAACCAAACAAAAATCCCACAAACAACAAAACACATCAAACCCCCAACACAAAAACAAAACACCAACAAACTTCCTCCCTACAGCAGAGTCATGTGACTTGCAGATTTTTTTCTGAGCATCTCTTTTTCTTTAAGGTGGCAGCATAGCACCTCCTGAATGTGCCTACACTCCAGCATACAAAACCAGGCAAAAAGAGCTGCAGGGCTATGTAGAAATGCACAGGATGGCTGCGTTTCAGCATCAGCCACTGCTCCTTGCCCTTCCCAGGCCACTGCAACACTGGCTTTCTAACCTCCTGGGTATACGTGCAGCAGCTGGCCAAGCATGGAGGGTAGTAGATTTCACCCACTACCAGCCCGATAGTGTGAGCAAAGCCTGGCTTTTGGTTACAGAACAGGAAAATGAGTTCAGTAGCTGCTCAAGGAAGGAAGAAAGTATCTATCTCTGTACAAGTTAAGATGGGCAGATGTTGCCACAGCTAGAAGGAAAAGAGACCAAAGGATCCCATGCTTCTACAGGGTCTTCTTGCTAGTGGGAGGGCAGAACGCTGCCCCGGGTACAGAGAATGAAAACAGGACCCATAAATGTATTTAGTGGTTCCACAGCTCTGGGCATGTTTCACAACCAACATACCTCTCACAGGTTTAGGTGACCATCAGAAGAGCTATATTCAGCAGAAAGGATGACTCACTTTCATCACAGAAAAAAAGACTCCTTCCAAAGGCCAAAAGAATGTCCCTAAGCTAGAGGTGGGCATGTGAAGACAGCAGGATATGAAGCCAAGGAAGCACTAATGACAGGTACACAGTAACTGTATTTCATTGAGAAAACAGTGGCACACAATACTGCATCAGTGCATTGTTGTGTTTTGGGTTTTTTTCTTGACCAGAGGAGAAGAGGAGGAAGGAAATGGTTGACTTTGAATTTCCAATTAATAGCCACAGGCATTCTGCAGGTGTTTGCAATACAGAAAAAGGAGAAGCACCATTATCATAGTTGTTGTCATTTTGGACTTAATGGAGCTGAGGAATTTAAGTGCAGTAAGGATAGCAAGATTACTGGCTCCTAGAAAGAGAGGTCCAGGGCCCACAGCACCAAGCAGAAAGGGATGACTGTTTTGATGACCACACTTTGAAAATACTGCAGAAGCTGAACCATTAAGTAGCCATGGGGTTTCATGCTGAAAACAGCCATTCCTAGGTACTATTTTGTCCTACCAGCACCACTATCATCACTTGCTCTATACAATAGCCATGTAAGTTTTTCAAATACCAGACATAGGTCAGTGTGTGTTGCTTAAAGAGACAGTTTTAAGACCTACAATATGTTTCAATTCTATCACTTTTCCCAGTTGCTCATATGTTTAATCACACCCATACTGTAGAAGTTAATGGCATGAGATACAACTGCATCTTCTGTGCCTCTACAATATTGTTAAAAACTCCCCAAATCAGTTTCCTTTAGTGTACAGAAGTACACTATGTTACCTTCCATCATTGTCTTTGATCTGCTGAATACATCTATGGCTTGCATCTTGAGACTTTTCCCCCAAACACTTTGTTCTTTGAATTCATTCCAACAGCCCATTTTCTTTCTGAACTAAGAGGACAAATCCATCAATATACAATAATCCAGTGCTACATGATGGAAAATTACTTGTTTGGCTTCCTACCTTGCTCTCTGATTACTAAAGCTCTGTAGCAGAAGTCCACTTGAAGTGGATTAGAATGACACCAGCCCCTTTTCTAAATCTTTGGCTAATGAAATGCAGTCTACGTTGACTACCTTAGCCCAAGTATACTGCCAAAATCAGTAGAAAGTGGTTAACATACTTCTGTCTTGTACTGTATGAAATGTCAGTGTTATGAGCCCTGCAATCTCATCCTGTTTAATTCTATTACAGGAAAACCACGCTAGAAACATGCAAGCCCTTTATAAAGAATGTGGAGAAGACAGTAACAAATCCTACCCAGTTAAATCGTTTGAAGGGTAACGTAAATCTTCAGCTGGATGCCTGTCCCATTACTTCAGGTATACAAAATAGAGAATAGAAAGAATACTGGTGTTAATAGTTCAATAGCTCAAGATTCACGTTGTGATGCTGAAAGTACAAATAGAATAGAATAGAATTAGCAGGTTGGAAAAGACCTTTCAGATCATCAAATCCAACCTACCACCCAACACTATCTAAACACTATCTAAACCATGGCACCAAGCACCCCATCCAGCCTCTTCCTGAGCACCTCCAGTGATGGTGACTCCACCACCTCCCTGGGCAGCCCATTCCAATGGGCAATCACTCTTTCTATGAAGAACTTCTTCCTGACATCCAGCCTAAACCTCCCCTGGTGCGGCTTGAGACTCTGTCCTCTTGTTCTGGTGCTGGCCACCCAGGAGAAGAGACCAACCCCCACCTCCCTCCAGGTAGTTCTAGGGAGCAATAAGGTCTCCTCTGCACCTCCTCTTCTCCAGGCTAAGCAACCCCAGCTCCCTCAGCCTCTCCTCATAGGGCTTGTGCTCCAAACCCCTCACCAGCTTTGGTGCCCTTCTCTGGAGATGTTCCAGCAAGTCAACCTCAACTAGTGCTGAGTACAGGGGCAGAATGACCTCCCTTCTCCTGCTGGCCACACTGTTCCTGATACAGACCAGGAGAGAAATGGAGGAAAACAACAATCTAAATACTAGACGAATAAGAAAATACCTTTTGGTCTGCCAAGGTTCTTTTAGACTTCCCTATGAATGAAAAGATAAATGTCATCTTTTGTCATCGCTCAGTCACTTCAAGTGCTGCCAAAACTATTATCACATCAAAGATGTTGCTTTTTATCTGGACACAAGGTTGCAGAAGACAAGCATTTGACTAATTAAACAAAGGCAAAAATCAGGACTAGTTTAAAAAAAAAAAAGGCAGGAATCTGAAGCACAAAGGGGCAATCAAAAGTAGTCAAGTCTTGGTATTTCAGGTAATGGTTGGGACTAGAACAGAGTCAGTAAAGAGAGTAAAATCACCTCAGTCCTTGCTGCCCTGGCTTGGTCTGAGAACATGGGATTTCAGCACATCATGACTGCAGTCTGTACACATGGTGACCCACACTGGTGCTGTCTTTGCAGGTAAAAGCTGTACATCTTTTAACTCAATGGATTCCAAAGGAGATGAAAGAGAGAGAGTCCTCTTCTTCTACCATTTAGCCTTACTTTTCAAAACACTGGGTCCACTTCAATGATTTTTCTGTCAAACACTCTTATTATTCATCAGATATAATCTCAGTGTGTCCATTAAACCAGCAGGAATTTTTTACTGAATTAATTCTTTCCCCCTCCCCCCCCGACGTTTACAAATAATTTTATGTAACAGACTGAGAGTTGCCATCTGTTACCTCAAACTACTTTTAGGTCTCTATACAACACATCCTGAGGATGTAGCCTACTTTTTTGCTAGTAGATATGGTACACTTCATGACTGACAGCATCAAATATGTTGGACTGTATTCTGGATTGCTTGGAAACAGTAAATATTCCACATGTGCCATCCTATCAATCACTGTGTCGTCTGTAGCTATCATTATGGATGGCATTTTGCCTTCTTGAGCATTGATACCTGGATTGAACAACACTGGCATTCAAATTTTTGGCCTTGGGATGCACACACCAGAGTAGATGGGCTCTGGAAAACAGCTCAGTTCTGGTGGTTCACTCTCTGCCTCTTCTGATTCTTCTGAAGGTGGATCCTGCTGCTCCACAGCTGCCTGCAACCCCTCTTGCCACACATGTCAACAGCAGGCTGTGGAGGGTACCACAAAGCCCTCAGAATTACCATAAGGGATTTTCTGGGCAGATGCCAAGTTCAGCCTTGGCATGAGCTGACCACAGCCATCTGGCCAGGCTTACATATGATCATTGTGACCAGCTGAGCCACCTGCACTAGGGCTTTCTGAAGCAGAAGATGCTAATGGCACCTGAACTTTTCGTGTGCTGCCTCCAGACTCAACTTCAGCTAGCTGTAGCTCATGTGCTGGCTGCTGGGGGCTGTCAGCAGCCATGTGATATCCTAAGCACTCTTCAGTCACATTGGCATAACTGTAGGGCCAATGGTAGTACAAGGCTAGAGAAAGGAGGGAGAACACACTGTATAAATACTTAAAGACCTCTGCTCCCACTAGAGCTTGCAGTGATCATTATATTCAGGATTTGATTAGCATTATTACCATTTATCTACTTTCTTGAAGTCCTGCACTTTGATGCTACCTTAGACCATTTTTACTTTTCAACCATTAAAGAAGCATTGGTAAATTTAAGCACTTGCTTCCTCTGTCACCCTTCCCTAGTTCCATTTCTACTTTAGCCTATAACCATGTACTAAAGTAGCAAAGAGAGCAGTTGGGTACAGGATGCTTGACAGACCATGTATGGCACCAGGGACTAACATGATTAGAAAGCAATCTTTCAGGTGGTGGAAAGAAGACAGACATTCATGAGGCTGGGGAGCAGAGGAAAA
Source organism: Picus viridis (assembly GCA_033816785.1). Classification (NCBI taxonomy): domain Eukaryota; kingdom Metazoa; phylum Chordata; class Aves; order Piciformes; family Picidae; genus Picus; species Picus viridis. The sequence continues at coordinate 46,858,627 of CM066567.1, read as the reverse complement.
GCTAGGTCACAAGAGAGAAAGAAACCTGAGGGAGGTGGAAAATAAGGGCATCAGAGCTGGCAGACTGGCATGCTTATAAACATATAATGCTTGGTCTCACATTGTACTGTTACAGACCCACCTTACACTAGGCATTCTAGCCAAACCTACACAAGGCACTACAAAAGTAATTTACTGCATCCTTGATGACAAAAGCATTTCATAGAATCATAGGATTGTTAGGGTTGGAAAGGACCCCAAAGATAATCTAGTTCCGACCCCCTGCCATGTGCAGGGACACCTCACACTAGATCAGCTTGCTCAGAGCCACATGCAGCCTGGCCTTAAAAACCTCCAGGGATAGGGCTTCTACCACCTCCCTGGGCAACTTGTTCCAGTGTCTTACCACCTTCATGGAGAAGAAGTTCTTCCCAACATCCAATCTGAATCTACCCACTTCTAGTTTTGCTCTGTTTCCCCTAGTCCTGTCACTACCGGATGCCCTAAAAAGTCCCTCACCAGCTTTCCTGTAGGCCCCTTTCATATACTGGAAGGCCACAATAAGGTCTCCTCAGAGCCTTCTCTTCTCCAGACTGAATAACCCCAAATCTCTCAGCCTGTCCTCACAGGAGAGGTGCTCCAGACTTCTCTGATCATCCTTGTGGCTCTTCGCTGGACACGTTCAGAAAAGGAGGAAGGGGTTAAGTTATAGGAACACTAAGTCAGGAGATATATTTCTCAGGTTCATATTCAGGTTTTGCAGCACAAAAGGCCACCACGATCCTGAGGGCGTCAGCAATAAGCCTAGCTCGAAGGATTACTATTACACTGCCACACTAGATCCTTAGGCTGCTAAATCTCAGCATCCAGCTAAAATTGCTGTGTAAATCAGATCGGGTTACATAATGCAGAGCAGCACAAAATAGATCTGGACAGTGGCAATGCATGTGTGCATCCTGATAATGCTTACAATTACTGCCTTGAGAAAGAACAGCTCAAGAAGCACAGACATCACATATTCAGCACAGCTCCTTGCACATGTAGCTATCAGTCCCTATCAATGTGAAGAAGGTAAGTGGAGGTAAGGAAGCGATTTATTTTCTGGTTAGCCTGAGAACTCTAGAGAAGACATCATACAGCAAGCTTTTGCATCACCTTGATACAAACCACCCAGTAACATGGATTCAGACATCATATTCACCTATTGTAAAGTAATTGTACACCAGCTGACCAGAAATGGAAGGGGTAAGGCTCCATAGATGGTTATTGCTCTCTTGACAAGAGGTGTACTGATGCATTTAGGAACCTGATGGCTCTTCACCCACAATCCTGAAAACAGCCCTACTCATGCAGTTGTCCAGGATCTCCTGGCAATTTCCCCCTCATTCACCTAAGCCAAAATCTCTCCTCAATGAAGGGTAAGGTGTATTTTGATCTAGACCTGTAAACAGGTGTAGACTGCTTCCCAGACAGAAAAATCTAAGATCTAGACTTCAACCAGATCACTACTGATGTCCTGGAACACAGACAGCCTTGAAGCAGTCTTAGCTAGATGCAAGCAGCAAGAGCTAGATGCAGTACAGCAGTTAATTAACTTTGCAAGACATGCTGATGGGCTGCAGTTGTGGTAAGATCCTTAAATAAAATATGCATGCTGGTGTAGCCCTTAGGTATGCAACAGATGGATCCTCATGACAGCAGCCTGCTTCACCAAGAATTTAGGAACAAGTTTCATGCTGTAAAGCATAGCTGCTGATTTGTGGTACAGAGATGACCTGTTGATCCGGAAGTGTGCTGGTTTTGACTGGGAGTTAAACTTCTTCATAGCAGCTAGTATGGGGCTATGTTTTGGATTTGTGCTGACAGCAGTGCTGGTAACACAGGGATGTGCTCATTATTGCTAAGCAGTGCCTACACAGTCAAGGCCTTTAATGCTTCTCACACTCAGTAGGCTGGAAGTGCACAAGAAGTTGGGAGGGGACACAGCTGAGACAGCTGACCAAAGGGATTTTCCACACCATATGATATAACACTCAGCTGGAGGAACAAGAAGGATGTGGGGAATGTTATGTTTTCCCAAGCAGTGGCTGCATATGATGGAGCCTTCCAGGAGGTGGCTGAACACCTGCCCACCAAAGGGAAGTAGTGAATGAATTCCTTAGTTTGGTTTGCTTGCATAAACTGCTTTTACTTCACTGATGACTGTCGTTATCTCAACCCATGAGTTTTCCCACTTTTACCCTCCCCCTTCCAACCATGGCAGGAGCGAGTGAACAGCTGGGCAAGACTTAGTTGCTGGCTGGGGTTACACCACAACAGTCCTCTTTGGCACCCAACGTGGGGCTCGAAGGGCTGGAGATTACAACAGATTTGATTGGAATGTGCTATCAAATGTATAGCTGTTATTGCTGTTTAGCTTTTAATTGTGAGGATCTTCTGCTTGTCATGGGTCTTGCTTGCCTTACTGGCTATTAGAGTCTAGTGCCTGTTAGTGGCTTTTTTGCTTTGTTTCCTGTGCTGCTGATCATCTTACTCTGATGTGCAGATGAGAACCAGAGGAGGAATGAGCAAGTGGCTGTTGGTGCTCAGTTGCTGCCTGGGTTAAACCACAATAGGAGAAAGCCCAGGGCTTCATAAACAAGTCAGACTGCACCATTTAGCCTCTGCAGGTATTGCATGGACAAAGCATTTCCAGAGGACTGTATTTTGACCTTACATCTCCTTCAGCTTCTAATACATGCCTTCAGTTCAGGCATAAACAGAACAAAAAGAACACAGACACTGTTAAAACACCTACCTCCTTGGCCTCATCTTCCTCCTGGCATAACTCAGGCTTCAGCTACTACCTATCTAAAAATCACCTGAGGAAACAAGCAGTACTGAGATCTGTCCTGTTAATACATGAAAAATAGGGAAGTGGATCCATGTGGTGGCTTTCTTAAGAGGAATTAATAAGTATCACACAGGTCATTAACACAGAAATACATTTTTCAGAAGGTTCTGAAGGTCCCATACTCCAGTAACAGAAGGGGAAACACTGAAGAGGCTCTCAAACAAATGTCTCATATTTTGAGTTCACTTTTGACCCCTCTGCGTTATTTAAGTATACCACACACAGCAGGGGCATGTGCCAGAACAGGAGACAAACAATTGTCTGCAACAGCTACACAGGTTGCTACCTGGCAAATCACAGAACATTAGGAGCTAGAAGGGACCTTGAAAGATCATCCAGTCCAACTTCCCTGCCAGAGCAGGATCACGTGGAGCAGATCACACCGGAACACACCCAGGCAGGTCTTGAATATCTCCAGAGAGGTAGACTCCACAAGCCCCCTGGTCAGCCTCTTCCCATTTGCCACAATTTGTCTCAAGTATCATTGTATTGGACAAGAGTGATGTAGCTTTCATTTAAACCTAAGATAAAAGGCTGTACTTCATACTTCAAATACTATCATAAGCAAAGCTTTTAATTATGATTAAAAATAACTACTTTTTACATTTAATCTTCCAGAAGCTTCCTTCTGGAAGCTCCTCAACTGGACCAATTTCCCCTTTAAGTGAATGGTGTAGAATTCTGGGAGTGAATGAGATCCATTTCAAGTTAACTTAGCTTCAGCTTAAAACAGAAGGCCTCAGCAAGGCCCACTGCTTTTTACCCAGTAAACCAGAAATCAGATTTTAAACACAGCTGGAAGTCTGTCACCTTATTTTTTCTTTGCTTCCACACCTACTAGTTTTCTTTGCAAGTGGCATACAAAGACTGTTCCTGCATTTCTGGTTAAAAATCTAGGCATCAAAGTAACATATCCTCCCAGGAACAGATACCAGACACAGGTAATACTAGATCACAAGGCCACATCTTATACAGCCCTCCTAATCTTATACAAGCAACAGCAGAACTATCCCCTCTTCTATTCCAACACACACAAACCTCCACACAGAAGATAGGATAAGAGTGACCTTACCTCATTTGATGACAGCTCCTCATATTAGTTCCTTCATCACATTTTTGTGAGACGAAGCTTAAGACACCTGCAGTGCAAACTCCTCACTTCCTGCAAAGGGTAAAATGGAGGCCAGAAAAAGCACCCTGCAGAACGGGCTGAGGCACACGCTGCACTCTCTTCTGGTGAGAGGAACTGAGGAATACCACATGGCTTCAGCAATGAGATGCTTAAATCTATTTTCATGGAAGCCAAAAGAACACAATTTTCTTCTAAAACTTCAACCTTCTTCCAAGTAGTCAAAGGCAGCAATTAGCTTCAAAGGTTTCTGTGGAAAGAGAATATCCCGGTTTTGCTGAGACAGAATCCCAGGCCAGCTGGGGGCTGCAGGCCATTAGCTCAGCTGACTCCAATTGGCTCACAGGTGTATCCCATAAGCATCACACTCAGTATAAATGAAGAGGTTTGCTCCTACTGCAGGCTCCTCTCCCTTCACCTGTTCTTGAGAACAGTCTGCCTTAGTCCTGGCTCACTGGAGAGGTCACAGATGACTGGAAGCTGGCCAACGTGGTGCCCATCCACAAGAAGGGCCGGTTGGATGAGCCAGGGAATTACAGACCTGACAGCCTGACCCCAGTGCCAGGCAAGATTATGGAACAGGTCATCTTGAGTGCTATCACACAGCACTTATAGGATGGCCAAGGGATCAGGCCCAGCCAGCACGGATTTAGGAAGGGCAGAATTTAATATATGAAACAATACTGACTGTATATAACACCACCTCTCTGAATTTTGCTGTTAATGCTACTGGTGATTCCATTAGCTCCAGTGCAAATCACACACTATGAAGAAACTGAGACCACAATCCTGTGGGTTTCACAAGCGCCTTTAAATTTCAGAGAGACATAGGCAAGAGGATTCAAACTGGATTTAGGAAGGGCAGGTCCTGCCTGATCAACCTGATCTCCTTCTATGATCAGGTGACCCACCTGGTGGATGTGGGGAAGGCTGTGGACGTGATCTACCTGGACTTCAGCAAGGCCTTTGATACTATCCCCCACAGCAAACTCCTAGCCAAGCTGACAGCAGCACTCTGTGCTGGGTTAGGAACTGGCTGGAGGGCCGAGTCCAGAGCGTGGTGGTGAATGGTGCAACTAAGCTGGGGAGGGGTTTGGAGTACAAGCCCTATGAGGAGAGGCTGAGGGAGCTGGGATTACTTAGCCTGGAGAAGAGGAGGCTCAGGGGAGACCTTATTGCTCTCTACAACCACCTGAAGGGAGATTGTAGCCAGGTGGGGGCTGGTCTCTTCTCCCAGGCAACCTGTGACAAAACTAGAGGACACAGTCTCAAGCTGTGCCAGGGGAGGTTTAGGCTGGATGTTGGGAAGTTCTTCACAGAAAGAGTGATTGCCCATTGGAATGGGCTGTCGAGGGAGGTGGTGGAGTCACCATCACTGGAGGTGTTTAGGAAGAGACTGGATGGGGCGCTTGGTGCCATGGTTTAGTTGATTAGTGTTGGATGATCTCAAAGATCTCTTCGAACCTGCTTTATTCTATTCTATTCTATTCTATTCTATTCTATTCTATTCTATTCTATTCTATTCTATTCTTATTTTGACTGCTGCACTTTTGCTGGGGTAAGTATAACCTTATTTACCTTGTATTGACACTGATATTCATTTAGGTATTTAATTAAATGTGTTTTAATTTCATCCTGCGGATCTTCTCTCCTTTTCCTGATCTCTGTTGTGTGCGAGGGAGGTGTCACTGGGTGATAGAGGGTGATAGAGGGTGATAAACTGTTACAGTTTAGCCCCAGACAGGGGCTAAGCATAGACAGTAAGAAGGAATAAGGTGATCAGGGACCAGGAAGGGATCTGATAACAAGACATTACAAATGCTATTTCCTCAGCTGACCTAGGACAAGACACTTCCAGTATTTGTGAAGAAGATGCAAGACTGATTTTTCTTTTTCCCCCACTTGTATACTGACTCATCAGGCTGTTCTGGATGCAACAAGATAGCTCTTTGTGGCAGCCATTGCAACCTTCACCAGATGCCTAAAACAGGCAGGCAAACTTCAAACTGAAGACGCAGGCGGTTTTGCCCAGGTTGCAGAAGCAAGCAGGGCACACAGACCGAAAAAGCAAGAAGGAGAGCTTTTAAGTACAAAGAAAACGGAAACACATCAGAAATAAGCAAACTTGCAAAGGTGAAATGGAAGGCTAAGAGAGTCCTTTCTGCAGTTAAAGCCTTGGCCAGGGGAAGGAACAGAAGCTCACTTCCAGACTTCACTTTTCAGACCAAACACAGCAACCTTTACTGCAATACAGCACTTTGTGACCAAGGGCACACTCCAGTTCCTTCCCATTAAATATGAGGTTTTCACTTTGGTGATTCCTCTAAATTCCCAGGTAAAGGTAACTTCTGTTATATTTCTTCAACCTTTCCTCACCTCTAATAGCTTCAGTGGTAGGACATGTTCTTTTTGAGATAAATTCTCAACACCTGTACATTAATGCAGATGAGAGAGCTAAAAAAGACTCTCAGCTAGGAACTGGACAGCTCAGCTAAAGAGATTGAGTACTTTCTTAAAAAGTATAAATTCGTGTAAATTAGTATCCAAATATGTATTAGAAGAGTGAGTAACGTTCAAGGCATCCTAGGCAACTAGAATCTGAATATTTAACTCATGTAAACATGAGGGGAAAAAAATGTTTGTGAGGGTGACAGAACACTGGAACAGGCTGCCCAGGGGGGTTGTGGAGTCTCCCTCTCTGGCAGTATTCAAAACCTGCCTGGATGTGTTCCTATGTGATCTGCTCTAGGTGACGCTGCTCTGGCAGGGGGGTTGGACTGGATGATCTTTTGAGGTCCCTTCCAGCCCCTCACATTCTGTGATTCTGTGAAGATAGTTTCCCAAAAATTCACGCTTTTGAACACTTCCATTTCTGCTACAGAAAGAATCTCTCTAGTGAGATATACCTTAAGTGTGTGTATATACATATATATAAAATATATAAAAAACCTTCTAGAAGCAATGTTCTAGAACCAATTTCTATTATTTCATTGAGCAAAACTTAAGCATAGGACAGTGGAAGATGCAAATAAAGGATACAGTCTGCTTTCATTACTAGTGTGTGCATTTCCTTGTTAACTTTGTACTCATTCATACAAAGCAAGCATCCCATGAAAAGCCACACATACCACTTGTGAAATGCATTGCTGTATATCAGTAGGTGCTAATGTATTTATAGATCTAATTGTCTAGAAACTGGCATTTCCTCTTACTGTCTTAAGCTGCTTCCTAGCATCAGTGGGAGGTCTCACTCATTACATGCATGGCCCAAGATCTGTTAAAGTAGAAGAACCAAGCAAGCTCACAGTGAAGACAAGTTCTCAAATATCAATTTTGCTAGCATGGGAACACAGCACTCTCCTTGGTGACAGAGAGGGCAACTGCACCCTGCAGGGAAGCAACTATCTTGAATCTGAGATTTTAGGTTGATGCGCGCCAGTATCTTAGAAGCAGCATTGACAGACAGTAGCTGGAGGGGCAAGCAGCTGGTGACTGCTCTTCACAAAATAGGTAAGACAATAGTGCAAAAAGACAACAGACCAGGGAATAAGAGCATCTAAAGCTTAATCGACTATGCCATGAATCTCAATGCATTTTTATTATTCCACGAGTCAAAAGAAGTGCTCAGAAAAGCTACAGAGGAACATTTCTTGCAGTACTTTCTCACCCAGCACAGCAAACAATACACAATAGGGACACTATAAACTAAACAACTTTGCACAGAAATTCCATCAGCTCAGCCATGTGCCTATTTTAATGTTTCTGTAACAAATTCACACAAAAAGTTTTGACTGAGTGAAACCTCTGAAGAATAAAGGGGGAGGGGGGAAGAGAGAATTCAGCAAGAGACAATGCCATAGACAATAACGTGCCAGCAGTAAAGCTTTTTAATTGGCAAGATGCAACTTTTCTTTCCAAACTAATTCACCCAATCATAATAAAGGATCACCAAATTTGCCAGATATGAGCTACTTTTCCCAGTTTTAAGTTTTCAGAATATTTTCAGCAATACCAGCTTTGACTTTTACAGCATCACTAAGGTAAGGCTTGCCATTCTGATGAAGAATTCATTTTTTAACTCAGCCCTCTTCATAAAAGTAAGCTCTCTTGACAGTTAAGCAGTGAGGACTGATTAGGACAATGCTAACAATGGAAGTTGTACGGCCTAACTTCTATACTTGGAACGTAAGACTGAGAAATGTTCTGAACTAAAATGTATGGATATTGTTCCTAAAGCTAAGCATCTTGAATGCAGCTCCTCATAAAAATAATTCACATGTATGCACCTAAAACCTACCAAGCAATACATAACTGAGACCTCTGTGGACACAAGGACAAACCACCTCATGCATTATACATCATCTCAATAGTAGTCCTCCTACCTGCATTTCAGTAGCTTTATTTTAGTAGAGGTCCTCAACATTCTCCTGAACTCACCACCCAGAGCACAGAGACCTGATGGCCCAGGTGGCAAATGAAGTTTAAGGGAGGTATTTTACATGGGAGATAAACAACCAAGTGTTAAAGAGCAGTATACTTGAACACATTTTTCTCCCATTCTCCTCAACCCCAAAAAGCTACAAAGGAAGCCCAGCTCTAGTTCTACAAATGTTGTGAGAGCATAAATGAAAGGAACAGAGAGGACAATTTCACACCACCCACCTACAGGCACTCAAGCTCCTTCACATCCTTTAGAACCAACTTACAGAGGCAAGCTCCTTGAAAGGAGACAAGCTCAGCTCAAATAATGCCAAGGCACTTGAATGCACGATTTGCATCAGGGATCTGTTTTCTACACTGAAGAGATGGGCAAGTGAACCAGCCAGCTAAATTAGATGCTGAAAGGTAGGCAGGGAAAACATCACCCTAAGTTCAAGATCAAACCTCAAGGGGCTCTGTCGGAGATGTGCTGTTTGTGAGGATGTGAAAAGCAGGCAGCTATAGTATCCTTTTTGCCCCTTCCAATTAAAGTGGGGGGAGGGGGAACCCAAGGCATGTTTTCTTTGTGGACAGATGGCTGTGATCACTATTTTACTGCAAAGACACTCAACTAACTAAGAACACCTACGGTGTTAGTTTATTAGCGAGTAGAAGAATACCTAGCTTTTATAAAGTTTAGTTTATGACAGAGCTCAAATTACCAGAATAACACATTGCACTGGGTAGAAATGAAGAATCGTCAGATTTAACTTGTCAGCAAGTACAATGCTCCCTATGTGCAGCAAGGCACTTCGCGTTCAGCAGAGGTGCAAGAGCAACCTTTGCATGTCTTCTAAACAGATGAGTTCAAACAATTAAAAAAGACAAAAGTTAAACCTGTAAGTCTGGTCAAGTCTCTTCCCAATACTATAAATACATTAGAACTGTGAATCAGAAGCGCAAGGAAGGCACCACCTTGTTTTAATGTTTTTAGCTAGAGCTTTAACATTCACTACCAACTCAGAAGGTCAGCCACAACCTGTTCATAGCTCTTATAAAGACAGAAAAATTAACTCTTGTTTTAAAAATGTAAGAGGCGTGCGGGTGCATTTATTGTACATGTTTTAATAATTCCAAGTTTAAGCCATTGCAATGTGACCAGCATGTGAGAATTTGCATTAAAAGCAAAAAGAAAAAAAGAAGAATACCCTTAGCCATCGCTATAAATATACCAGCAATTTTAATTAATTCACAATAGCAGATTCTCGGGTTTGCTTTTCACAATGAGTCATTCAAAACGTACAGGAAAAACATCTCAGGAGTTCACCTAAAAAAAAGACTGTTAGCACCAAGCAATATAATTAGTTCACTCTACTCTAAGAAGTCTATCTTGTCAACGTAAGGAAAGTGAGAATTACATATTTTTTTTTTTTTGCTTTTGGTAGATAAATGTAGAGGATTTTTTTTCACCCTTCAAAGAGAAGCAGTTATCACACGTACAAGTTTTGCACATTCGGAACACAGAAAATACAAGTCCATCATTGCTCTGTCTTCACAAACCAGAAAATCCACCTTTCAAGGATGCCAAGTGAATAAGATTTAAATACGAGAAGAAATGCCGACACTTGCTCTTCAGCCCAAATTCAGGTTCCCTCCAAACAGTGTGAAACTATCGGGTTTTTTCATCCAGCTCAGTGAAAGCAGCAGCATCTTATTGACAGGGTCGAACCCCTCTACTCATCTCAGTGGCCAAGGTTAGACTCTTTCTGCAGAAGTAGGAGGAGAAGGAATTGTTGCCACCTCAGCAGCATGCAATCCCGGGAAAACAAAGGGGATTCCCATTGTCATTGTCTTCATCTGCAGCTGATCATCACCAGCACTAGCAAGGCAGTAGCTTGCGCAGTTATCTCCACAGCGGGCAATGTCACAACCCGACCAACAGCACAAACTACTACCTCAGCCAGGGCCCTGGTGTACCCGACCCCTTCTGGAAGGGGGAAACGAGCAGACAGACAACACAGCAACGATAAATGAAATTAGAGGGAAAAAACATCAGAAAGATAAAAGGGCTCTGGGGTCTTTTGATGATCCTCGTCTCCTTTATCTGCTGCAGACATCAACCAGACTCCTCTCGCCTGACTGTGAAAAGCAAAGGGAAACCCCGCCCAGCTCCCTCCCCAGCATTGCCCTTTTCCTTGCATGACCTGAAACCGACGGGAAGAGCTTCATTTATCAGATACATTACAGACCCCAGCTGGTACAGTAAAGATCACGTTTAATTTCAAACAGCCACAGTTCCGCAAGCCTATAACAGATGGGGCGGGGAAGGGAAGGAGGAGAGGGAAAGAAGAAAGGAGAGAAAACCGAATGGGGGGGGAATGGGGTGCAAGAGACACAGCAGACAGACAACCCCGCACGCTGACCCCCCCCCTCCCCCCCCAGCCCGCTTCAGCCGCCCTTCTTACCCACCCTCCGCAGGCACCGCAGCCGCACTTGCCCGCGCCGCCCCTCCCTGCACCACGGCCGTCCACCGGCCCCGCCAACCCCAGCTCCAGCATCGGGTAGCTCGCGGAGGAATAGAGTGCGGAGCCCGCATCTGACCTCCTGCCACCCCCACCTGCAGGGGCCCAGCGGGCAGTTCACCCGCTCCCCGTAGAGGCGGAGGCGATGGGGCCGTGGCGCTCCCGTCTCAGCCCCAGCTCTCCCGAACACGCGTCGTGCCGCCCCCGGGGCGAAGCGGCCCGAGAAGGACCCCAACCCGGCCGCCCAGCGGGGAGCCCTCGCCGCCTCTCCCGGTGGGGCGGAGGGAGCCAAGCCCTCGGGCAAGGGCGGCGGGGCGCAGGCCAGAGGGTCGGGAAGGGGGAAGCTCTCGCCTTGCTGAGGCCGCAGACAAAAGAGGCGCCGGGCAGCCGCCACGGCACCGCTCCCGCCGCGGCTCCATCCCTCGCCGCTGCCGCCGCCTGTGTGTCCGGCTGAACCATAGAGATCATTTAAGGCGGGGGGGGAGAGAGGGGCTCATCCGCTGCCCACGTGACTGGACCTGTCACTCACCCGGCCGGCGCCATCTTGAAGAGGGAGGGGGAAGGCTGGAAGTCAAGATGGCGGGGGACGGCGGGAAGTCGCTATTCACAGACGGATGCTGCGCCACTCTGGTGCGGCTCTGCCTTCGATTCCCGCCGGACTGCGCAGGAGGGTGTTACGCTCTTCCAGAGGGGATGCCGGGAGGGGAAGAATCTCCCGCTCTCGATCCGGGGCTCCCTAACAACAGCGGGAAACGCTGCGGCCGGAGCGGGGCCCACGGGAAGCGTAGGCGGGGCGAGAGGGAACATACGCCCTTAAGCTGGGGCTTTTTCACTAGAGACAGCACCTGAGAGCTGCACAATACCAGGGACGGACCAAAAGCCCCTTTAAAGCTGTGGGTGGCGGGGGCCCCCTTGGGGCAGGAGAGGGTCCGGTGCCCCAGCGTTGACCGGAGACGCGTTCGGCAGAACATGGTGAAAGCTGCAGAGTAGCACTGAAATGTTACTGTACTGTCTGATTACATTGCGTTTAGTCACAGTAGCAACGAGGCAGCTGCTCCAACTCTTAACGTTCGTGCAACGTGACGAGGTCCGAGTGAACGAGAGGGAAGCGCGCCTGGACTCGGGCAGGAAGCGTCTCCTCACAGCACGCAAGGCAAAGAGGCCGCTGGCCTTAGAAGCACAAAGCAAAAATTGCAGTCTTGCAGTTGCTGCTTTAACTTTTAGCACAAACTGGTTTTGCACTCCCAAGCTTTTCCTCTTGTACAAGTAGAATAGATGGAAGCTCTTTTACTACTAAATGGAAATAGGCTGGTGGATGATGACCCTGTACCAGAAACGGACCTCAAAGTAGACTCCAAACCTCATTACAAATTCACAGAAATTGCAAACACATTTTTATCCTTTGTTTTGGCTTTCGCCACCGACGTATCTTAGGAACAAAGCTATTGAAAAGGCAGCTACCAATACACAAAAGGAACAAAAGCTGCAGGAGTTAAATCTTATACATCAGTTTACAAAGACTGTATAAACATCAGTGATGCAGAATATGGAAATAACCTAGTTTGCACTCAGACCTCAAATAAAATGCAATAATCCTGCAGCTTCCAGTGCAAAACTACTGAGTTCAGAATAAAACGCAATGCTTTTAGTGACAGCTTGCAACAAATCTGTAGTTGAGAAAGTCACACTAGAAAGCAGCCAAAACATTGCCACCATAAAGACAAAGACAAAAATCACTTTATGATCGTCTAGCTCCCCATTTTTAAAGTTGCTAACTATATTAAGCATCAGGCATGATTAAATCACTGATTGCATGTTTAGAAGAGATTTAAAACAGTGACATTGCACTGGGGAAAAGTGCCAGGAGTTTCTGCATGCTTATAAAGCACATACGGTTTAGATACAAGTTAAAAGATTCTACAGCTGAAAAAATGGAAGCACCTCATAACTCCGAGGCCTATGCTTCTGGTTCTGGAAGGGACTATTTGATCTCATTCACACCACTTTCTCCCAATTCTTGTTCTCCTCTGCAAAGCCCTGCAATATTATTTTTCACTGGGACAGTGAGAAATTTCTGAGGGATGAGAAATTCATATGCCAAAAATAAGCACTCAGGCACCAAGTTACAGGTATTGGAAGCAAACTATAACCTTGCTGATAGGAAACAATTGTGTAGAAAGCAGCAGCTGAATTTTATATAAAAATAAACCAGAAAAATCCTCAGATTTTGTGTGTACAAAAGTGTATCAGGGCTGGAAATGTTTAGTTCTGCTCATTGAGTTCATGAAGACAATAATGGCACGTGCTTGTCCAAATTGAGGAACCTATGGAAAACCAAGACACAGTGGTAGCAAGGAGAATTTAAGGTTCAGAAAGAGCTCTATTTTCTGCACTAACTGTTTAGCTCTTAAGTATTCATCTGAGTATTTAGACTAATGCTATGACTACAAGGAAGCATATTGTCCCTTGAAGAGACAGGACATAAGTAAACACTTGAATATGATCTTGATGAAGAGAATAAAACAACCAAGCCTCTAAGGGGAGCTCAAAAAACCCCTGACAGCACCATCAACACATTGCAGTAGCAAAGTCAGTTGCATTTACTGTGGCTAGCTGAGGCACTGACAGAGATGTCTCTTCCCTATTTTGAGATGTCAAAAGTGAACTGATGAAACCCCACAAAACACCAGATGCCTAAGCATAAAGCAGCATAGCAGTCTATGTGACCTCTTTTAGGACAGAATGGATCTTCTGCTACGCCTGCCTATTTGTGCTCCCTGACTGCAAATGAAATGCAGGCTAGTTATCTTGGGATAGACCTCAAAATTTCAGTTACCTACATGTGCCTCTCCAAGCAAATACTCCACACTGCCTCTCAAGCTTGATTACAGGAGGAATGATCAAGTCAAAAGTGACTTATTTTTAATAGCAATTTAAATAAGCAGGGAACTATATTTTAAACCTTATTTTGTACCTGTATTTCTTTCTGCTAAAAGATTAGTTTTACTGCTTCATTAGGAATTGTTTGAATGTTTGCTTGCAGTTAAAAGTAGTCATCATTGCAGTAAGATTGGGAACCTTTTATAACTGGGGAATATGTATTACATAGTTAACATCCCTATAGCTTATTAGATGCTAACTGGTTACATTTTATCAGGAAATGGTTGAGTCAATACTTTCTTCATTATAACACTGCATTAGTTTTCAGAGAGATGTATTTGGCAAAGTAAAATAATGTGAAAAAACAGCAGAGTAATTCTTCCCAGAGTGACCTGTTTTAAATGTATGTGGTATATTCATAGAATATATCTTGTCAACAAAGAGGATAGAATTCTTTTCTTCTGACTGGCACTGCCTTCAGCTTCCAGGTACAGCAGATTCTACCTTCACAGTTCTATCCTATATAGGGAAGGGGAAAAAACTCCACACTTTTCCAGCTGCTAATCCATTTCCAAGTTTGAACTAGTTGTTTGACTTGAGCTGATTAGAGTGCAAGAAGCAGCTACTACTGTCAGATTGTGGTTTAGCACTTCAGAAACTTGCTTCCTGATTCTTAATAAAGAGGATGGGTTTTGAGCTACTCCGCTCATCAGTTCAGTGCATTGTCTTTAAGGTATCATAAACTATACAGCTGTAACAGAGGCCTTTGATTTAATATTTTGAGAGAAAATATTTTAATCAGTCTTTTCTAAAATAAATGTTTATCTTTCCTCATTTGTTCTAGGGCAGTACTATAGAGACACTAGGGCTCATTTTAGTGGTAAGATAGTACTGTGTTATCCTACAGTGCCAAGCCCTGAGGCACGAACACATGTTCAGTAAGTAGATCTGCAAGTAATAGTTGTGATATACTCCAGAAACCAGTTCTTTGTGCATGTACATGCCAGCAGTACGATGCACATCATATTCCTGTCCCTTCCCACGTTTTCTCATGAGAGAGGCTGATTAAAACCAGACTGCACTCTATCCTTTTTAAAGGTCCTCTGTTGATGGCAATCCATTTTTGGCTGCCATTTTTCTGTCTCTTGCTCTCCCCCTTATGACCATGCATCAGTCTGTCATGTGGTGGGGGAAAAGTGTGAGCCTCTTCTGGTAAGAATAAGCAAGTCCTTGGCAACTTTAGTACTTCCAAGTAGAAATGGTTAACATTAAAAACAACAGAACAGCTGACATCAAATTTCCAACAGTCTCCCATTCTCTGCAGTCGAAGCTCTCAATGTCAGAAATATCACTAGTCATGGAAAGTCATGCCAAGTTTAAGGCCAATATTCTGTACACAGAGAGCAGCAGTGGTGATTTCAGTTTGAAGAACAGGGTCTTCAGTAACAAAACTGCAAAAGAACCGTCTTTCTTATTTATCTATTGACAATCCCTTCTAAAAACAGGCCAAAAAATCCTCAACACCATTGAACTGTCAGACAGTATGGGCTGAGGCCTTTGAATATGTTTCACACATAGTATTTTTGATAGAAGAAAGAGGTGGTAACTGTATCTAACTTGTCCTTTCTGTAAGGAACATGCTTCAGGTGAAAAGAGGATTACAGTGCTGACAAAATTTCTTGAAGAGTTCTTATCTTAGGCATCTGGGCCACCAGCAGAAATAAACATGTTAAGGGGAGATGCTCAAATCCCCTAATCATCCTCGTGACTCTCCACTGGACTCTCTCTAGCAGATCCCTGTCTCTCTTGAACTGGGGAGCCCAAAACTGGACACAGTGCTCCAGGTGTGGTCTCACCAGGGCAGAGTAGATGGGGAGAAGAACCTCCCTAGATCTGGTAGGCACACTTTTCTTGATGCACCCCAGGATACCATGGCCCTCTTGGCCACAAGGGCACATTGCTGTCCCATGGAGAACTTGTTGTCCATCAGGAATCCAAGGTCCTTCTCCATGGAGATACTTCCCAGCAGGGCATCCCTTAACCTGTAATGGTGCCTGTTATTCCTCCCCAGGTGCAGGACCCTGCACTTGTCCTTACTGAACTTCATGAGATTTGCCTTCAACAGCTCTTCGGATCTGGTTGGATGGCTGCACAGCCTGACAGGGTTGGCCACCCCTCCCAGTTTTGTACCACCAGCATAGCCTACCACCAACATAGCCTACCTTGTTACCTGAAATATTTTGAAGTGTGAGTAGAGAGCAAGTGTTTGATACATAACTGAATAAATGCACATTTATTTACTTAATAAAGTTTTGAGTGAATGTCTTTAAGACAATTGCACAATCACTGTATAGATTAAATGGTATAATACCCAATTGTGGCTTATGCACAGAAATTTATCAGAGGAAGTTCATATAAAAAAAAATATTGCTTATGAAATGTTAAAACTTGTTTTGTACTTCTACTATTAACAACTTGCAAAACGTTTTCAGATCTAAGTCTTAGTGCCGTTCATGATAGCTGTTTACACTGACAGCCATTCTAACACTGAAGCAATTTTCCCAGGAAAATCATCAAAACTGTTTTGAAATTCAAGTCTCCAAGAAGGCTGGCAAAATTCAATAGATAAAAGCTGATTGTGGCTTAAGAGCAGCATCTTAGAGTCATCCGACTGAAATTAGACAAGGTTTATGTGACTTTATCATAGCAAGTACTTCTCAGTTGTTATGCATGTAACGTGTATCTTGCTGATGCTAACAGCAGATCTTAAGTTTTACTTGTCAGGAAAAAAATTGTCAGGCCAGTTGATCTATCATTTCCATTTTGCTCTTACAATGTTAAAGCACTATTTTTTGCCCCCCCCCCCCCCTTTTGTTTTTTTATTCAGTCATCTGTTACTTCTTTTGTTTTGATGATCTTAAAAAAGTCTCAGATTGGTTCTCTAAAACCTAGCAAGTAATTCTTCAGGCCCACTCAATTTGAGAACATGTAGCTGTTTTCTACCCTGTTTTCCTTTCTCTAGGTAAGCTTTCCAGTCTCTGTCATTTCATGTCAATTGCATAAGCAGCATATGGGCAGTTGATTTTTGACTTTTTGAATCAGTCATCATTGTAACAAATAAAAGAATTCCAACACACAGATTGCAACTCTGAACCAAACACATGATCATTTGAGCCATCCTCTTTTAAGTACTCAGCACTTTTGTTATCACCAATCTTTTACTACTTCGGCATTTATTCTATCAGTTGTCAGCTGTATCTCATCTACTTTCATCCTTATCTGTCAATACTGTTCTTTGGTAGCATCTGAATTTCCAACTCCTGTACTTCACCCCTTGTGTCTGAATTCAATGGAATTCCTCATTTAACTAAGCTAGTGTCTTATTATAGCTAGTCTCCGTCTCCTGCACTGGGATATACTTTCAGTCATGACTTTTGCATCTCCAAGGAACTATCTCAGGCTGCGCCAGGGCAGGTTTAGGTTGGATGTTAGGAAGAAGTTCTATACAGAGAGAGTGATTGCCCATTGGAATGGGCTGCCCGTGGAGGTGGTGGAGTCACCTTCATTGGAGGTGTTCAGGAGGAGACTTGATGGGGTGCTTGGTGCCATGGTTTAGTTGTTTAGGTGGGTTGGATTGGTTGATGGGTTGGACGCGATGATCCTGAAGGTCTCTTTCAACCTGGTGTATTGTATTGTATCTTATCTCCTCAGTTCCTCTCTTACCTCACATTTGTCTTCTGTGAGATCTTACCCCTAGCAATTCCCTGAAGTCTGCCTTCTTGAAATCCAGTGATTTTTCATGTTCTCCCTCCACCCTAAGAATCATGAATATTTAATTTCACTGTCTCTCTTACACAAGCTGTCTTAAACCATCAATATCTTTTCCTCACTTTGCTGTAGTCACTGATCCCAGCAACTGGTTCCTTGAGGGTGTAACACTGTCTGTCCTAAATCAGACAGCAATCAGATACTTCTGAGATTACCTAAACCTGAACACTACAACTCAGCTATGAATCAAGATTTGATTTGATGAGTTCCTAAAATATGACACAACCTTCATGTGAGGAAAATATTCTTATCCAGGGAGTGTACTATTTATATGCTGATGCAGAAGTCCTACTGATGGTCTCTGTTTGAGAAGCTCCTTCCTAAGACAAACTAAACACTGCACAACCTTACTCACTAAATTTATTCACAACCCGCAGCCAGGAAAAACTGTCCACGTCCTGTTGGCCTTGCAGTAGAGATACTCAGTAAGCTGCAGGAATCAGTGAGTTCAAACAGTTTATATCCTACCTAAGCATTTTTACCTAAAGAAGAAGCTGGAGATAAAATAATTCTGAGTCTCACCTGCATGTGCAAACACTAATCATTAAGAGAGAATTTGGTTTTGTACCAAAGCAGGCTCATAGTGAGCAACCATGCTTTATCTCAGAGTATTTTATCAACAAAACTGGAAGGCATTCCTGAGAATTCTTAAAGCAACACAGTCTCAGCTCACTAAGCTAAAGTGGTAAGAAAAATACTGTTCCCTGGTACCACACAAGCCACACTGTCATAGCTGATTCCTTCACAAGGCTATACACACACTGTACACAAACTGCACATTTTGTAATACTCCCCTTGCCCCTAGAAGAGTGGCATGGAAAAGAATGGCAGAATGGAAGAGCAGAATAGATTTAAAAAAAAAAAAAAAAAAGGCAGAGTGTATTTTATTTTCTGAAATTTCTGCATCCCTGGAAACTAGGGACATTTCTGCTAGTGATAACATCTATTGCAGATTTGGGTTTGGAGAAAGCCAATCTCACATATTTGACATTTTTAGCAGGGGCTTTTCATGTTCGTTTCTAGAAGCAGAGCTGTGCTCTTGGATAGAGCCCGGAAATTCTGAGTGTTGCATTAGACTAGCCCCAAGTTTAGATCCCTCAGGTTCTTATCCTTTAATTGTGTTACTTAATTATTTTTTAAAAGCTAAATTTTTAATAAAACACTGTAGCTTCTGGTGAAGCATTTTTAATTATTCTTTTCCCAAAGAACAACCAGATCTATTTACAACTGTTCTTAGCACTCCCTGTGACAAGGCTGCTTCAAAACTCGGATTTTTATGTTGCTAACATTCACCAGAAATAGGCAAGTTCTTAATCACATGGTTTTTAATGAACATTAAATGTTAAATAAACCTAGAAGACCCCACTGGAATGAAAACTGCCCATTTTCAAAATAGTTTTATGCAATGGAAGATAACCATGTTAATTCTTAAGTGACTTCAAAAGACAGAAGAGAAAATAATTATTTTCAGCATGTCCCTTGTAGGCTTTCTTCTATAACATACTGCTTATTCATGTTCTAAGTACAAAAAGCCACTGCTAAATCATCCAGTTCTGGTTCAATTTCATTTCCAGAGGTCCCTTCCAACCCCTAACATTCTATGATCCTATGAACTGTTTGGTCAGAATGAATTCTTACTTTGCTGCACAGCCCACAAAGTCCTCCTGATCTGAGCAGTAAGATGAAGAAAATGCAAAGAAACGCTTTTATAGTGCTACATTTGGAACAACTGAAAGTGTCTGGAAGTCCAAAGAAATAGCACACATCCTTTTCAACAGACATATGATGTTCATGCTTCAGTTGGGCTTTTTTTCATTGCTGAGAGAGGCATCAGGCAGTAACAACTCACTCTGCTTCCCCAACAATTGTTTAGTCTTCCATTAGATACTCAGTCATAGAGGGTAAGTAACTGCTGCAGGAGCCTTAACTCTTGCATAAACAAAAGTGTAACTTTATGGACCTCATTGCATTCATGGCCTAGTGCCTAAACAAAATGGGAATTGTGAAGAATCCACTTTTTATTCCACATGATTGTAGGAGATGATTTGATAAAACCATACAAAAATTTTTATATTTGTAATTAATTTATTCCTATCTTATTTCACATATAGGAAATTCCCAAAGTACTATTTTCAAGAAAAGCAAACCAGAATTTCTGTAGATCCTCTCTTATAGCTACGCTTAGATAGCATTAAGAACAAGGCGAAACAACTTTAAAATGTATGTTACAGTATCTTCAGGGTGAAGAAAGAAACAGAAGAATCCTAACCAGAGTTGCTAGTTCACATTTTGTTATAATAAGCAAGGGCTCAATTATATTTATATGAGCACCTAGGGCATACAAAGTGAACTACCTAGAAAGAAGCATGTTGTAAGAACAGTGCCATATAAAGGTACTATAGAATGCTTTTGTCTTATCTCCACTATCAACTATTTCTGTTTTATCTCCTTGCCTTATCATGAAGTAAGAAACAAAACCCCACTAAACAGGAAAAGAGGATGACAGCAGACTCATTGCTGTATGCAAGGACACAGCTGGAACATCCTAGCATTGCCATCACAATCTGAAATTAACTTCGAAGAATTATGAATATATTCAAGTTACTAGAGTCTGAGGCTATACAACTGAGAAAATTCCAAATAATTAAATACGGTAGGCTGGGGTCTTTTGAGACAGTGCTGATCATTTTTTCCCACTTGTCAAGTCTAACAGTAGAACCTCTACTGAATACAATGAAATATGAATTAAGATAACTCACTGCTGCTGAAGACACTGTGCAATACATTAAAATTTATCGTGTTTTTAAAGCACAAGAAGTTACTGGAAGTAATTACCAGCCAGTGTTTTAGAAGACAAGTCTTTTCACCTATGCAGAAGTTCCAGCTAACTACTTTCCAAAAACTTGCCTTTCTCAGGGAATACAAATATTCCATCAATTAATATTTTGCTGATGGAAATTGAATGGTGTGCATGTATAGATATAGGCCATGTCTGTGCACTAGTTTGGATCCCAATTTAAACAAAACCTCCACTCCAGCTGCCTTGTTTGTAACTTTCTGACAGGCTGCACGCTGAGCAGCCTTGCAGGCGAGCAGCAGCATCTACAGTCAGAAGGTGCACCGCTCACAAGGCGACTGCACACCGCTATTCCATCTTTGACTTGTGAAGCCTCACCTTATTTGGGAGGATTGTAGATGTCTACTCACATAGGAAATAAATAACAAGCTGCAAATTTGAGACGAACAACTAGTGAAAGACACAGAACTGAGCTATACAGAAAG